>CM076463.1:780585-970585 GCA_038419695.1 Scomberomorus guttatus
GATAGATAGAGTAGATAGATAGATGATAGATAGATAGATAGATAGATGTGATAGATGATAGATAGATAGATAGATAGATAGATGATAGATAGATGATGATAATGATAGATAGATGATAGATAGATAAGATAATGATAGATAGATAGATGATAGATGATAGATAGATGATAGATAGATAGATGAATAGATGATGATAGATGATAGATAGATGATAGATAGATAGATAGATAGATGATAGATAGATGATAGATAGATGATAGATAGATAGATGATAGATGGATGATAGATAGATGATAGATGATAGATAGATAGATGATAGATAGATGATAGATAGATAGATAGATAGATGATAGATAGATGATAGATAGAGATAGATAGATAGATAGATAGATAGATGATAGATAGATAGATAGATAGATGAGATAGATAGATGATAGATAGATGATAGATAGATGATAGATGATAGATAGATAGATAGATGATAGATAGATGATAGATAGATGATAGATAGATAGATGATAGAGCTGATAGATGATAGATAGTGATAGATAGATGATAGATAGATAGATAGATAATGATAGATGATAGATAGATGATTGATAGATGATAGATAGATAGATAGATAGATGATAGATAGATAGATAGATGATAGATAGATAGATAGATGATAGATAGATAGATAGATGATAGATAGATGATAGATAGATGATAGATAGATGATAGATAGATGATAGATTAGATGATAGGATGATAGATGATAGATAGATGATAGATGATGATAGATAGATGATAGATGATAGATGATAGATAGATGATAGATAGATGATAGATGATAGATAGATGATAGATAGATGATAGATGATAGATAGATGATAGATGATAGATAGATGATAGATGATAGATGATAGATAGATGATAGATAGATGATAGATAGATGATAGATGATAGATGATAGATAGATGATAGATAGATGATAGATGATAGATAGATGATAGATAGATGATAGATAATGATAGATAGATGATAGATGATAGATAGATGATAGATAGATGAAGATAGATGTTAGATGATAGATAGATGATAGATAGATGATAGATAGATGATAGATGATAGATAGATGATAGATGATAGATAGTTGATAGATAGATAGATAGATGATAGATAGATGATAGATATAGATAGATGATAGATAGATGATAGATAGATGATAGATGATAGATAGATGATAGATAGATGATAGATAGATGATAGATGATAGATGATAGATAGATGATAGTAATGATAGATAGATAGATAGATAGATAGATGATAGATAGATAGATATAGATAGATAGATCGATAGATAGATGATAGATAGATAGATAGATGATAGATAGATAGATAGATAGATGATAGATGATAGATGATAGATAGATAGATAGATAGATAGATGATAGATAGATAGATAGATGATAGATGATAGATAGATGATAGATAGATAGATAGATGATAGATAGAATGATAGATAGATGATAGATGATAGATAGATGATAGATGATAGATGATAGATTGATAGATAGGATGATAGATATGATGATAGATGATAGATAGATGATAGATGATGATAGATGATAGATAGATGGATAGATGATAGATAGATGATAGATGATAGATAGATGATAGATAGATGATAATAGATGATAGATAGATGATAGATGATAGATAGATGATAGATAGATGATAGATAGATGATAGATGATAGATAGATGATAGATAGATAGATGATAGATAGATGATAGATAGATAGATAGATAGATAGATGATAGATAGATGATAGAGTAGATGATAGATTGATGATAGATAGATGATAGATGATAGAATAGATGATAGATAGATGATAGATAGATAGATGTCTGTACTGTTGCAAAATGGGACTGAAGCCAGAAATACAACCTCTTACAATATCGTCAATGTTGGACATTTCTACAAAACTCTCCATTACCTCCAATGACAACATTTTATTATATGCAATATTTATTCAAAGTGTCACATTGGAATCAGTTGAGCTTATAGACTGTGAGACCCAGTAAACCATCACAGTTAGTCTAGCACTGCCTTCAACACCACCAGTCCTTTTCCTCCCACTCATGGGTGACACTCCAGTCATCCTTGAAGGGGAAACCGTTTACTGGCCCGTCTCCACAGGAACCTGTAAACTTGTAAGCAGGAACGCCTTAAAACTAAATTTCAGCCATGCTGCTTTTCTTCCATTTTACCTGCCTACCACAGGGCAGTGGAAGAGGGACGCCCATTTATTTTTGTGAGCAGCCTTTGAGCTGAATGTATAGTTGTGCTTTAAGAGTTATCAGCCTCCAAAAGGCTTCTTCAGCTCCGACTGTTCTCTTTGTTCTGCCTTTTGTACGAGAGGTGAAAGAATCAACAATCTAAAGCAGGTTCAGCCACCTTTGTCTCAGCACTTCCAGATGATGTATACCTGTGTCACAGGGACCGATTTTACTCTGAACCATCACGGCTGGACCCTGGTCGACCTCATTTGGTGGAGAAGAAGGTTAGAAAGTGGTTTCTTGTCTGTTGTGTGTTTCTCTTTATTTTCCTGCAGAGCTGCTGCAGATGTGGAAGGTGAAACAAGGAGAAACTGTGACATTTATATCTGTGGCCATACAAGTCAACATCACCACTCCCGCTGAACATGGGACATGTTTGTGTGTGTGTGTCACTCGCAATTAATGCTTGTGTGCGTGCGTGCATGCATGCGTGTATCAGCAGTAATAGAGGGTGCAGTGTTTGTGGAGCTGGATTAAAGCCCAGTCTGTGATGTAAACTGTGATGGCAGCCAAACACACGACGCCACACCACATCATGACTACACCACCACCAACATCCAACACCAATAACACAGCTCGCTCCACATACCATGCATGTGGATCAGCTTCCATGACTTCAGTTCAGTTTTAGCATCTATTTGGGAACTTTCACCATCTTACGACAATTACAAGAGTAAAAATAAGAAATGTAATAAAACTTCAGGGACAAAGCCTCATACACGAGATAAGTGGTAAAAGATCTGAGTGGCCAGTCCGTAGCTGGACAAGAATGTCCAACAACACAGAGACACTTCATCAAAAAGTGACATTCCAGTTCCTGGAAATCAGTCTTTACAACTAGCAGCTGCTGTCTGTCAGAGTAACATGATGTACAGACAACTATCACTGATCACTGTGATACTGAAGAAAACTTAATGTGATGATTCTCAGGCAGGGTCTGCAGCCTCTTTTTCTGGTTTCTAAGTGGATTATGGAGGTTTATTGGCGATGGACATCAGAGATGATGATATCCTCTGGAAGTGTCAGTCACACTGAATGATGTCAATATGTGTTTCATGTCTGTGTGATCAGATTTGACTGAGTTATGACTCTGAGAAGGAGGATGGATTTTGATGCAAATTATGGTGTTTTAAAGTAATTTAATCATCAAATCAGCAGCCAAACTACAATAACTAACTTCCTGTTTTTACATGTAAAAGACACCAGCAGAGCAACTCAAAGTCAATCCCAGACCCCAGACACAGACCCCAGACACCGGCTGAACCACCCTACCATAAAATATCCCAGATACAAATAGTCAAAAAATGTGTCACGACTGCTCAGTTTTTACATGTGTCTTGTTCGCTGATTGATCACCACGCCAGCCTTATTTATAATGAGCGGCTCCTACAGTAGAGCTCTGAATATTTATCTGATGCCTTTGTGTTACTGAACTTTGAACGCCACGTCAGATTCAGAGCAAACTCCGAGGGGTCCTCGAGAGAGAGATAATCTGCTCATTGGAGGGTTTGAGCCCTGAGGCTGCACACCATTTACTAACAAATGAATTTGTCAAGACTGACTGATTTTATTGATTGCAGGGCTGATGAAGAGGAGGCTTATTGAATGTGATTCGAGGGAGGGATGAGGAGAGAGTAAATAAGAGGAAGGGCGGCGCTGTCACAGAAAGAGACATTAGTGGCTTTGACAGCTCAGCAACAGAGAGGAGAGAGAGATGTGCAGAAAGAGACGCGACCCGAGCTGACAGCCCACAATCAGCTGCAGTGTGAAGCAAAGAGCATGCTGGGAGCCACGCTGACACGCAGACAGTACTCTGTCAACACGCACAAAACACAAGCCTGTCAACACGCACAACACACTAATTTGTCTGTCAAAGCAAATATATCAGCTAATTACAGAGTTGGTGACAATGAGTCAACAGGTGCAACACTTCTGCACTCGTGTCTGTTAATAAAATTAACACAACCAGTGTTTATTTCACAAAAACAGCTCTGTCAGGACAATGTAGCTCAAATAAACAGCGACCCAGTCTCACCTCCATGAATAAAAATGTTGGAAATATTCAACTCAGACCTGACAAAGCTGCTCCAGAGCTACAGGAATGATTATACAGCCTGAGAGCTAAATGAACGCTGACATGTTAATGAGGTGGCGGGCCCCAACAAGCAGGATACAAACAACAATAAAGGCTTAAAAAAAAAAAACACACACTATAATGCAGTTGTAAACAGATACAAGGACGTTTAACATATAAGGCAACATCATGAGTTGCAACTAATGGCTTTTTCATGTTAATAAATCATTAATGAGACCATTTACAAGAAAATTTCGGGTTGCCAGGTTGTGAAAAATCTTTCTGACTGGCCTCCTATAACAGATCTAAACTATAATTCTGTTTTATTGTCATTATTAATACTTAAATCCCCCACATTATGAAGTAATTATTATAACATATTTTATATTATTGCAACTGTTTTATATTGTCATTTATTATCTGTTTATACAGCAAGAAACACTTCAGGGTGTCCCCTGGAGGAATTATAGTCCACTAATACATTAATAAACACATATATCTACTTACAACAACTACATTATACTATGTACACTACAATACTTGGCTCCATATTTATCAAACTTTTATTTGGTCTTAAGTGAAAGATGAAAGTAAAAATTCTTCACTTTTACTCACAAACTTAAAAACTTTATCAAACTAGTCAGTTAAACGTCAGAACAGCAGAGGTGAGTTCAGGTGGTTCAGAGTAGATCCTCAATGACAGCAAGACAGAAACTCTGTTTTCTGTCTGATTGGACTAAATAACATTGATCACGATCAAGTGATCATGATTTCAGCATTTTCAGTCTCCAGAGAGTAGTTCTGTGTAAGGCAGACGCCACTGAGCATGTGCAGGTTCTGTTTACAGATTCACTAGCTTGTTGTGCTGCATATCACAACCTTTGTACTGAAGTTCTTTGAGAAATTTATAATGTAGCACAATTATAGCACAAGTACTGTAAACAGAACCGCGTTCCTGCACATGCTCAGTAGCGTCTGCCCTACACAGAACTACTCTCCTGAGACTGAAAACATGATGCTGTTATTAGTCTTTGGAGCCGTTTCTAAACAAACTAACGTGACCAAACTCTTCATGATGAAGGAACATGTGACCCAGTGCAGCGGTGTGACTCACTGATGTGTTTTTAATAGTTTTTGGACACAACAGAGGAATCAGATATATCAGGCTTTGATACACACACAATACTGTTAGTAGATCAGTTCATTGTTGGTTTGGATCCAAATATGAGATTTGTTGACAACAATAAAAAAAATATAGAAAATCACCAGACATATCCTTAAAGCTCAGTGACTGACTCAGTGGCTGTTTCTTGCTGAAATGCACCTTGGGAGTCGTAGTTAACTTCTCTCTTTTTCTCAGTTTTTATGTCCACAGTCTCGTACCTTCAACTTTTTATCAAAGAACCAGATATTTTCTGACACAGTTGTTCATCTTGTCACATCTGTCCCTGATCATCATCTGCTACACCCTCTACCTCCAGCTCAGTGCCTCTCTAACATGTTGCTGCTCCCTGAGTGGCTCTCTCTCCCTGTGTGTGTGTGTGTTTGTCTGCAGGTGTGCTGGAGTCAGAGCAGAGCCACACCAGCTGCACCTCATCTCAATAATCAAGACCTCTACAAATTTTCAGCCATGCCACTTCCACTCTGCCAGATCGTAGTCTCTTCTACATGTCGAGCCTCTTTTGATTATTGGCAAGTTGTGATTTTTTTTTTTTTTTTTTTTGATTCAGCCCGTTTCCTGATCCTTGTCTCTTCTCCCCTGTGGTCTCGCCTGCTCTGCCTCCGGCCCCTGGGTCTACTCAGTCTCCCTGGGTCTCACTCTGGACCGGCTTCCTCGGCCCCTATCTGCCCATGCCCCAGCCTCAGCTTCTAGCTCTCAGCTAGAGACTTACCAAACGTCCCCAGCCTGCAGCCCAACTTCCCCATGCTCTGCAATAAATCTCTTTTGCTCTCCTCATCTGTGTCTGTGTCTGGGTTCACCTGTTCTGCAGCTGCTCGTAACACATCTTTTGCTCTGATGATTCAACCTGGAGAGTTTCATGTTGATCCAAACAGCAGAAGAGATAAAACAGTCACATAACTTCATCTTTTACTTTCAGAACGAGAGGCGTCTGAAATAACTCCTCAACCTTCTCAACTCTATAGATGTAGGATCAATCCATATGTGACCAATCGTCTTATTGGTCACATTCAGCCAGTAACTTCTGCACTCTTAAGTTGGTTCTTTAGATCATTTTGAAGCGTAATTCTTATCAGTTTGTTTTAAATTCAGGCCCTGCTTCTTAATGTATGACTGCTCTGAATCCAACTCACTTTCTTCCACTTCACTTTGAGAGGGATAATCTTCAAGGTTAAGCTGCCGGACACAAAATTGGTTCAAATTTGATCCTATTTTCAGATACTGTCCTGTACACAGGTCCATCTCCCTCAAACTGAACGACTGCATATCTACTTATTTCTCTCTTATAAGTCAGCAGCAGGTGAGCCGGCGTTCTTCTAGCAGGGCAGTTCAGGCTGGAGGAGGAAGTTTAAATTTGGTCGACTTTCCTGTTTCCTACCTCCAGGCAGCGTGGTGTCTGATTTGACTGGTCTATTTCTGGCTTCAATGTCCAAGGACACTGTGTGTGTGTGTGTGTGTGTGTGTGTGTGTGTGTGTGTGTGTGTGTGTGTTATAAGGGTTAGAAGGAGCACTGAAAAGAGGAAAAAGGTTGATTATTGTAGAGGAAAATAAACTATAATTCATTGTCACTGATCTATTTCCATCCACCTGTTTTTATTCACATTTTCAATTTGTGCATTAAAAAAAAATTAAAGAAATCTTGAAATATCTTTAAAAAGTGTTTCCTGCTGTCTGAGGTGTAACAGCAGCTGTGAGGATATAAATCAAATGTAAACAGACTGAGTGAATAAATGATGACGTACATGAATCATGTGACTTAAACGTCACTGAAGAGCTGAAACATCAGATCTGTGTGGAGCGATGAGGAGACTGTAACCTTCCTCACATCAATACATGAAACTAACACAAATGTCATATTTCCATCATGTTTTCCATCGTTTGAGCTTTGACTGCTGCTCTTTTAATGACGTCATCTCGTTGTGTCCTCTTCTTCTGCAGCGGTTTAATGGCACCGACTGGAGAATTAGTTTATCTGCTGATATTCACAATGGAAACAAATCTAACTTAACTACTGTTACAGCAACTAATAACCCTTTCAATGATACATTGTTGGCATGTCGGTATTGAAAATGTGAACTTATCCTCGCAAATGAGTGTTTGAGACAGTACAGCTCTGTCTCTCACTGAAGGTTACTGGAAAACATTTCATTCTGAGAAGCTCTCTTTAACTGAGGAAGAAAACAGTTGTCTTATATTGTGACAGCTGCTTCCACCTATAGAGAAAGGACGGCCTCTGTTGTGTTACCTGATAATTTAGCTGTACAGCTTTGTTAAAAGTAGCAGCAATTAACACCCAGCTGACTGGCACATTAATGATGCAGCCGTTTCTTCTTTTGTGGTATTCTGAGGAAAAAAACGTGGAGGGGAGGAACAGTCAGACGTTTTGAAGTGAAAATGTCACCGTGTGTCACCAGCTCCATGTAAGTGAACAATTGGCTCCAGGGCCTATTATCAGAGGTGACGGATTAAGCGACGTTATCTGCAGACTTCCTGTGTGGACGTCAGCGTGGCCACAGAAGGTCGAGTGACCAAAGGATTTCTCAACACAAAAACTAAAAGCTGTAAAATGCCAACAAGAGCAGACAGCAGCTCATTCAAATAAATGTTAATAACACGTCAACACGTCCTGTCTCGAGCCTCCAGTCATCGTTGACTTTTTCGGTATTTAAATAAGACCACCATCTTAACCGAAAGTCGTCTTTGAAGAATACGGCGATTTCTATATTTTTCTTCATGTTTGGATCCAAACCAACAATGAACTGATCTACTAACAGTATTGTGTGTGTATCCAAAGCCTGATATATCTTATTCCTCTGTTGTGTCCAAAAACTATTAAAAACACATCAGTGAGTCACACCGCTGCACTGGGTCACATGTTCCTTCATCATGAAGAGTTTGGTCACGTTAGTTTGTTTAGAAACGGCTCCAAAGACTAATAACAGCATCATGTTTTCTTGTGTTTCATCAGACTGCACACAGAGACAGGTCATATTATTCCATCATAGGAATAATAATCCTTTGACTGCTCAGTGTATAAAATGTCAATCATCATTCCCTGAAGCTCAGATGACTTGTTTTGTCTGAAGATGTTTTACTATCATGGGAAACTAGCAAATATTTGCATGTGAAAAGTTACTACCAGAGAGTTTTTGGCATTTTTGTTAAAAATGAGAATACACTGTGTTAGAAGCACAACATGCAGTCATGTAATCAATTATATTTAAATTTAATGTTGATTTTAAGTATTTTAGTCTTTTATCAAATCTCAGTTTCAAATGAAAAAAAAAAAGTTCTGTTTTGGCAAAGTTATACATGTTGATTAAACAGAATATACTGTATTTGTGTCACAGGAGAAGCAGCAGCCACTATGAACTGAAGAACGTCCCTTTTTAATAAAGATTCAGGTGTGCAGGTAGCAGAATAAACAGAAAACAGGACTTAATAAGGTAACAGGTGACCAGACAGAGAACAGGCAAGCAGCTGATTGGCTGGGGAAATCTCTGGGAACAGGGCAGGGCTAACGAGGCTGATGGAGAGCAGGTGTGACGCAGGAGAAAACACAATGTAACAGATAATGGTGCCTGCAGTGATATATGTGTAGTTTTTCTCTGGAAAACAAAAACAGACCAAAGCCAAATAACAAAAGCAAAAACACTTGTGTGTGTAAAGTAACCTGCAACTGTCAGTGCACAACTAGTTTACATCATGTGGAAACTTCTTAACTTGTCCCCTTAGTGCCAGAAAACTGTGGAAGAAAAGCCTGAGGGCGTCTGAGACTGTCCAGACTGAGACAGAAACAGGACAATTTGTGTCTGTGTGTGTTGCACCTGTGTGAGATAAGGTAACTGTAAAACACGCCTTCCAGTATTCAAACCAAACCTACATTCTTGTTGAAAGGGATTTTTCACATCTTTATCATTTTTAATTGGCATTTTTTTGGATTGAAACAGCTTTTCTGATCTGATTTGTTTGTTTACAGACGTACTGTACAGGAGCTACACTCAGTTCAGCTGAACAGCTCCAGACGCAGCAGGATGCCTGCACACAGGATGTCAGCAGCTGATGTGTAACAGAAGCAAAGATCATGGTGACAGATTTGGGTGAAACTGAGTCACACTAACATTCAGAGAAACTTCCTTTTGTCTCTAATCCAACCTTTTTTTTTCTGATGATACAGCTCTGAGGTGTTTTCTTACAGTTCACATCCACAACACACACCTACTCACTCTGTGTGTATGAAAACATTAAATGAATCCACACATTCACTAAAATAGACTTTTCATTTATAAAACAAGGTTTTACTCACATTCATTTTGCACACACATTGGATCGAACTATGGATTTATTACAGTTTTGGTGCCAGACAAAACATTTGATTTAATCAGGAGAGATTCTTGAAAGCTTGAAAGTGAGCTGCAATGATTAGTGGATTAATCAATTAGTCGATTGACAGATAATGAATCTGCAGCTATTTTGATAGTGTTACGCCCCACTCTTGGACACATACACACATACAGCCGTAACAATAGTCAAATAATTGTTTTAGTCTTTTTTTAAGCAAAAATGCACAAAATCAACTGTTTTCAGCTTCTCAGATTTGATGATTTAATGCTTTTCTTTGTGATACGTGACAGCAAACCGAACATGGGTTGGTCAGTTGGTTGAACAAAGAAGACATTTGAAGACGTCACCTCTGACTCTGGGAAATTGTAACAGGTATTTTCACTATTTGAGCATTTAGCAGCTAAAGAGCCAGATATTTCCCTCAGGAGTTGGTAGAGAGCAGAAACAGCTAACAGAGAGTGAATATTGGACTTACATTCACCAGGTGGACAGAAACACGACTCCTAATGAATGATAATGTTGCTCCGTAACTGCTGGATGTGGAAATAAGCAGCTGTTTGCTAACAAGTTCAACATATCAACTTAAAGCTGATGATGTGTCAGAGTTGTGTTCAATACTTGATTAGTGGACAAAATCAGTTAATGCAGGTTTAAGTTATTTTATTCTTTTTATCATTAGTGGGTAATGCAACTAATGCAACTTTATGTTTAACTAAATTCACTATTTGCATTCAGTCCAGTTTGTTGTGTGTTGCATTTCATTAAAGTTTAGTGTGAATTATTTAAAATAATCTAAAAAAAGAATAGTAATTGACTAGTTAAACTCTTAGTGGGATCTTCTTATTAAGTGGACGGGTGAAACACAGGGTGGTATTTATTGTGAATCAGCCACAGGACACAAAATGTATGTAATTATTATTCAGTTTTTCAGGGATGTAGTGAAGGTTAAACCAATTAAAACTCACTTTACACAACTTTTTCTTTGAACAATGGTGTTTACCTGCTCAGGATGATATGACTCATATTCACATCACATATAATAATAATAATAATAATAATAATGACAATAATAATAATAATAAGAAGAAGCATTAAACAGGAAGTTGTTTGCCTCTCTGCTGAGGTCCTCGGCTCTCTGGGATTCTTATAATGTAAACCAAAACGGGCTGAGCTGAAGTGATTACTGAAGCATCCCTTCAAACCCTGAGACGAGACAAATTAAAACTTTATGCTCTTTTTCTGGAACCCAGCCTCATTAACGGTAAATATTATGTTTGCAATGTAGGGATTCATCAGATGTAGGCCAGTGGCCAAATCCCCCGGGGCTTCAGTCTGCACACACACACACACACACACACACACACACACACACACACACACACACACACACACACACACACTAAGAGAAATCCTGTTTTAAAGAAGAACTACATTGTTAGGTGCATCAATCATAAATTGTTTTTAATTCAGAGATGAATTACTGATCCTATTCAATTTGAAACTTTTCAGAAGCAAATAAGGGATCAAAACAGACTGATTCTTATTCAGAAAAAGCATCGTTTGTTTTGATCAATAACTTTTATAAGTGGCACAATGTTCACAGATAACAAAATAAATGTAAGTAAATTGCAGGAAATCTCAGTTTGAGAATCGACTTTTTCCTGTTTCTTTGTTTGAAAACATTTCTAATAAGTCCAATTAAAAAGTATAATTTATAAAAGGAATCTGTCCTTTTATCAACATGGTGAATGTTTCAAACACAGCAATTTTCTTTGTATTTGTCACATGTTGAAATGATAATCATTTTGTTTTGCAGTTGGTTTGATGGTTGATGGTTTGCGATCAGTCCAAAACCCCAAAATATTCAGTTTACATCTAAAATTCTCACACTGGAGAAGCTGCTTTTTTCAGTGATGTCTGGTTCAACATAATGAATTATTCTAAAAAGCCTACAAGTTAATTATCAGTTTTAGATGTCAGTCCATCTCTCTTCATACCGGCAGCCCTGCCAATGACTCAGAAAAAACTATACAGAGGCTTATCTAACATATAAAGGCTTATCTGACGTATCGCAATATACAACTACAATCATTAAAACATATTTTTGGAAAATCTTTTCACTCTTTGTTTTAAAAAGGGAATTCAATTACAGTTTAGTCCATCACAACAGAAAAGCAATAGGAAGGCCAGGGTGCTCCTTCAAGGGTAAAAAAATCAGCTTCTTTATTAGACTATTAAACTTGTCAAATGTGCTTTCAATGTATCCAGTGTGTCCACAGTCATTTAGTGCAAAAATGCATTTAAAAGTAGATGTGAAGCTTATATGAGGCTTCAGCAGTCTGAGTTAGTCATATCAAGTGGATATCTGCCACATTTACAGTCTTTTTAGCATCAAATTCCCTCTTTGTGTTTCCTCGGACAGTGTTTCCCTGTTGAGCTGTGGTGGAAGTATAGTAACAAAAAGAGGGACTTTGGCACTAAAAAGACTGTAACGTTGAAAGATATCTACTTGATTTGACTCATTTGGACGCTGAAGCTTCATATTAGCTTCAGATGAACTTTGAAATCCATGTTTGCACAGAAGGAGGACTGTGGATTTTGTCCCCCATCACTTCCATTGTAAGTGCATTATGAAGGGATCTTCTAATGGTCAGTATGAACAGGAGGAATGATTACAGCAAGAAAAACAGGTTTCACTCTTCATTTGGGCTCCTGACTGTTGGTTTAAGGCACACTGGAAAAACCGTGAACCTGTGCTTTAAAGGTAGTTCCATAAGATGTATTTTCCTTTCCATCCACTGTGAGATGCAATTTATATTTATTAATATGATTTTTTTATTGCCAATGACTGATTGGGTTGTAACATAACTTAAAAAAATGAGAACTTCCTGTGGTCAGATTTCTATGTGAAGGACCCGCGCCAGATTTTTTGCGAAAATCCAATGGATGTGACTTTTTTGTGCACTCCTGAGTGCTTTTCAACAAACAACCAGCATTTACCACAACAAAAATGGTGCTATCCGAGTAGAAACACCCTGCAGATATTAGCTCTCCAGCTAATGAGACGGCTAGCTGCCTCCATTAACCACAACACATTTCACAACAAAACACCCCCGCAATGACAAGTCGCCCACTCCCGAGCACACACAGCTAAAACAACATTATTTCCTCAACAAAGGAGCAGAAAACAAGCTCCAGAGTGACAGCAGAACAGAGCTTACCCCTTTTGTTTTTTCTTTCTGTTCTGTTTCTGTTGGCAGTCCAAAGGTGGTATCAAGCACACATTTCACAACAACACTGCAGCGCGTTGCTCCCCGGCCACAGCGCGTTGCTCCCCGGCCACAGCGCGTTGTTCCCCGGCCACAGCACATTGCTCCACAGCCTTACTACTGTAAGAAGTTAGTAATTCTTTTAGCAGTGAGTAATGAACCTGCAATTTACTGGACATCCACCTGTGTTCAACTTTTCTACAGGTTCTTTTATGGCTACGAATTTCTTCCTTCATCCATGGGGCAGTTTTGACATTGGACTTAAGTTTAGTTTTGAAAGGGGCAACCATGTCCAGGGTGGATAAGCATAATTGATCGAAGGCTAATAACTGGTCATTTATATTAGAAAGAATGGGCAAATTATCACTAGCAGTGTTAAAAAGTGAGAAGAAAGACTGAGCTGTGTGTTTATTGAGAACATGGAACTGTATATTTGGGATTTTGTAGTAGCTTAGCTGTGTTAAGCAGGATACATGTGGTCAGAGACAGCAAGATCTCTAACAGAGAGACTGTCTAGATTTAAGCCAAGTTTAAACACTAGGTCTAATGTGTGTCCACAGTTGTGGGTTGGACCCTGCACATGTTGGACAAAATTGTAGGACTCAGTAATATTTAAAAACTTGCACGTAGCACGTAGCACAATTTGAGGTGTTAAGAACCACAGAGACTAAGAATTCTGAAAATTCAGTAAAAAAGTTGGGGGTCAATAAATAAGACAGAGAACTGCAGTGACAAAGTTAATTTTAAACATCATTACCTCAAAACATGCTGAATTGTTAACAGAAATAAGGCTGCACTTAAAATGATTTTTGAAAATTACAGCAAGGCCTCCTCCACGGCCATTTGCTGTAGGGGAGCTGAAGAATTGATAATTTGGAGGACAGTTTATTTAACTGTGATCACCTGGTCTTACCCATGTTTCTGTTAAAAATAAATTAAGGTCCTCAGTAATAGTAAATCATTTAAAATAAAGGCTTTGTTGGAGATTGACCTCACATTAAGCAAAGCGATTTTAGCTTTGAGGGATTCTGAAACTTTAGTTGCAGTGGGAAGCAACTGATGGTTGATACCACCAAACTTTAAATTTAGGGTCCTTGGTCTTGTAACAGTGGAGATCCTTTGAGAGAATTTGGGACTTGAGACATAAATTAAATTTGATGGTAGTACAGAACATTTGGGATATACTTAATATTCATTCTGGGAGTAATCCTAACAGGAATACTAGAGGCTGTGAGTGAAGTGTGCATTATACGCCAGTGGGTGGAGCTAGTGAGCGAGAAGGGAAATGTCAGAGGGAGCAGAGAAGAGTTGTGATGTTGTGTCCAGGTGTGCTGCAGGAATAATTTGTCATGTGCGTGTGGTGGTGGAGATGGCATAGAGAATGTGCCCTGTGGACACCTTGACGGAAAGAGGGGATTGGCCCAGACACAAAAACTGATTTTTTTTACAGTCCTTGAGTAATTTAAAAAGTCTGTTAAAATCATGCTTTAATACTTCAGACTGTTGATAGGTGGTATCATTATGACCTACATGGATAATAACATTTCTGGTGTGAGAATGTTTACTTAAAAGAGGTGGGATCTGTTGGATCATCCAAAACCTTGGCACCGAGGAAGCAGTATGTTGCAGCCGTTTTTGATAATTTTCCGTTCTTGTTAATATTCCTGATTAGGGAATCACCACTAATCAGTGAAGCAGGAGGAGGGGGCTGGAGGCCTGAACCAAAGACAGGATGAGTAGTGGACCGCGTGCAGTCAGATCATGGAGAGGAGGCGTGTTGTTGAGAGGCCCCGTCCGGCTCGGAAACCCGAACCAGAGAGCTGGCCACAGGGTGAGGGATGAACTGAACGCAGCTGGGTCATGAAGAGGGGGCGTGTCACTGAGAGCGACGCTCAACAGGAGAGATGGACACAACCGTGGAGAGTGGAGGTGGTGACGGGGGGCCATCAGACTCTGGAGACGAAGTTGGGACGCGGTGACTGGCTGGGGGGGGGGGAAGTACTGCTGGTTGGTCAGCTGGAGGGCCTGAGGTGGAGGGGGATGAGGGGAGCTTCCCACCATGTTTACCCTTACGGGCAGCGGCCCATGGCTCCTTCTGGCTAGGAGTGGAGCTAACCAGTACCTTGGGCTTAGCTCCCAGCTTGGTCCAGTGGTCTGCAGCCTGGGCAGCGGCGACATCCAGACATGGGACAGCAGAGTCCAGTTCTCTGGGAGTTGTGGTGGTGACACACGGCGACCAAGGAGTCTGTTATGTCGCTGTACCTCCTGTTTATGCGTGTTTCAGCTGGCCATAAACAAGCTGCGCACTTGGAAACCATTAAATCCTCCAGAAACATGAGAAGACTTTACAAACGATACTGTATGCAGTAGGTCCCTCCTATTTGTCATGCGTGTGCTGCAGCTCAGTTGTTTTTCTGTTTGGCCTTGAGTGTGTGAGTGAGATTGACCTGAGCCTAACTCTTATCTAACATTGATCAGTTAGACAAAAAGTTTTAGCTTACTCTCACTCTCTCTCTGTCTTCCGACATTATAACTCGGCCCTCGCTGTTGTCTCTCCCTTCATCGCTGCTCTCTGCCACTCGCCTCCTCACCTCCTCTCTTCTCTACTTATTTCTGACAGTTGGACAGGTCTGTAAGATGCAGGAGCATTTCACACAATGATACCCATTTACACTGTGGAGTGCTCATAATGACTTCAAATTGTCTATAATGGCTCATAATAGGCACTTCTATCCCACTTGTGCAGGCATTTCAGATGTGCACTGTATTCTTTTTTTCTCTTTAACGGCAAAAGATGTGCATGTGTGTGTTCATACTGTATATACACACATCCTATCACAGTGTATATATACATACATACTGCTTATGACTCACTTCTATTTCTGTCTTTTATTTCTCTAGCTTTAGCTTTGTCTTTCTTATATTTCATTGTGAAGCATTTTGTGACGTCTGATCTAGAAAGGTACTATATCAATAAACTTCAGTTCAATTCAAAGGGGCATGAAGGTTTCACAATTCAAGCTTTTACTGTTTTTACTGGAACTGAAACCTGTGCTAAGAGAGAGAACATTTCTACTATGTCTTAACAACATTATATGATTGGAGGAAGGTATGTGAGACTGTGACATGATTTAAAACAGTTGTTCTCAACCTGGAGGGCGATGATGAGGGGTCTTGAAATGGTTGACAGGAAAGTAAAGCTGAAAAAAAAACCCACAACTTTCTGAAAAAGATATCGAACAGTTACAACCACATGCTTGTGTGAGCTTCTGAAAGGTTAGTGACAGTCATAGAAACCATGTTTGTGCGTCTGAACAGTATGTTCCTGTATGAAAGAGAAACAAAGAACATCTGCTCATGCTGAAGCATATCCTGCCATGTCTGTATGGGTAGAACTGCACACAGAGTAGTCACAACAACTCCTTGAGGTTGGTGTAAAAGAGATGAAGGACTCTTCTGGGCTCACTCCTCTGCAGCAGCTTGTACGTATGTCTGTATTGAGTGTGAGTGAGCCATGCTCTGAGCATTAAAGAAAAGGTGACAACACTGTATTGAGAAATTGTTTCTTTCCTCATTGAAGTCAAGTGCAAGAGGTGAATTGCCATGACAACTCACGCAACTATTTAGTCATTTTTCATGTGAATAATCGAGCACAACAACACAAATGTCTTTGAGGACTGACTGGCAGATCAGCCCAGTATCAGTAGTAGTAGATCCAGCTGCAGCCGCAGCACGAACACCCGCTTTACTACATGACACACCCACTTTGTTAGGTTTAGGTATAAGGAGGGGGGTGGTTAGGGGTAGGGTTAGTGGTCAGAGGTGTGTGGCGTGTAAAGTGGCGTTAGGGTGACAACATGGGGTGGGGGAGTCTGCAGGACTGCAGCTAGACCCTTCTCCAGTATCACGCCAAATCATGTAATACACACCTCGATCCACTAGAGGACGGATGGATAGATAGATACATAGTTAGATATATGGCAAGCTGCAGGAGACAACTGTTTGTTTCCTGTTTCCAACCATGAGTGTCACGTTTTCAACCGCGAGTCGGGACAGTTTTTCAATTATGATTGTTATAGTGTTTACGTAACTTTAACCCACACTACGTATCAAGTGATTATTTTAAGCCAAACCATGATCTTTTCCTCACCCTAACCAAGTAGTTTTTGTGTCTAAACTTAACCAGACCTTAACCACAGCGTTGTCACACCATAAAACATCATTTTTGCTCCTAATGTGGTGCAGTCAAGAAAAATACTTGCGTGTGCTTTTCACTTTTTACTTTAAATTGAGAGACTCTAAATTGCCTGTTAGAGGGGAGAAGTTAGTATTCTCTGTTTAAAACATGCAAGGAGCCAGAAGAGATACTGTTAGCAAGTCTGAGCTGCTCTCATTGGGAGCTACCTGCTCCACAGGTTGGCAAATCGTCTTTGCACACATTTGGACTTGATTATATAGTTTAGTTTGAAGTTTCACCGTATACTGCAGTACAGCATGACACTCTGAATAGCTGATTTAAAAAGCATAAAAATAATCTGGCTACTGGCTCCAAAAGATCTGATTTGCAAAAGTTATAAATACTTCTGCTTTTAGACATTATGATCTTGTTCATTTGAAGAAGACTCAAGTCTTTAAAAGTGTCTAACATGGCGTCTCTTCTGTAAAATTCTCCAACTGTGGCAACAAACAACACTAATAATAATAGTTTTTATACACAAACCACATGCTCCATTATTGTGTTAGTTTATTGTTTTACATTTTGCAAAATATCAGCACACAAGCAGCAATCTGGATGAGCTGTTGGGAGTTAATGATGACAATCAGAAGTTACAGCAGTTTTTATGGTACTTTATGACAGCTGCTTTGACTAAAAGCTGTTTAACTCACTGTGTATCACTATGAAACATATAATAAAGCTAAAACTGAAGAGCAACAGAAGAGAAACAATAGCAGGAATTAAAGATAACTTCTCATGTGCAGAAAGAGAAAGATGAAGGTGTTATAGACTCCCAGGGAGGCCAGTCATCAGTGACAGTGAACAGTAAGAAGTCAGACTGGTTGTGAGTGAATAATATCAAAATGAGTTCAAGAAAACAAAGACAGATGAGGAGGTGTTGAGGAGTTCAGGCAGTCGCCCTGCTGACAAGAAGCAAGTTGAGTGAATCCAGAAGAAAAAACCTGAATAAAACCAGTGACTGTTAAACGCTTCTGATCCGAAATTTAGGCGTCTATTTTTGCTTCATCTGAGGTAAGAAACAGTACTGTTGGATGGATTGGCATGAAATTTTGTTCAGACATTTATGTTCCCCAGAGGATGAATTTGGTGATCCTCTCTGACTTTTCCTCTACCACTATTGGTCAAAGTTTCAATTTGCCTAATAAAGTTGCAAAGTGTGAGATCCTGGAAGTGTTTTACCCTGTTCGGTTTGTTTCAAATTTACGATATCCTCAAAAAATGCAGTGCAAATTTTAACCGAATTTCCAGAAAATCATTAAAAGAAAATGTAGTGAATGTTTGTTTCCATCCACTGCTGCTGTGTGAATATCAGCAGATAAACTAATTCTCCAGTCGGTGCCATTAAACCGCTGCAGAAGAAGAGGACACAACGAGATGACGTCATTAAAAGAGCAGCAGTCAAAGCTCAAACGATGGAAAACATGATGGAAATATGACATTTGTGTTAGTTTCATGTATTGATGTGAGGAAGGTTACAGTCTCCTCATCGCTCCACACAGATCTGATGTTTCAGCTCTTCAGTGACGTTTAAGTCACATGATTCATGTACGTCATCATTTATTCACTCAGTCACTCAATCACTTAAGTTTCGGAGGAGACCAGGTGGGACAGTAAGAGGAACAGTCTGTAGTGGAAACTGCTATCACATGATCGAAATACTGTTGATTAATCAAAATACCTGTGGAGGAATAAATAAAAGGAATAAAAGCACAAACTAATCAGATTTGAGGTTTTTATTTCTATCTGTTTTTATTTCCCTTAGATCAATTCTGTTTTATCAGTAATAAACACTTATTTATGTTATTTCTATCAGTCACATTCTGTGACGGCCTGATGCTGCATTGGAGCAGCAGTTATCAAGTGTTTTCCTTTTAAGCCGTTCCTGTAAATTCATTATTTCTACACGTTTGACCGTTGAGATGCTGTTCGTCATGAGTAATTGTCTTTCACTTAAAATGACAGTGAAGTGATTGAGGACGTCTCGTTTGGTGAATGAAACTCCTCAATGCTGAGTGAGGGAAGCGAAGAACCACGTTAGCAGTTAACTTAATGACCAGCACTCTTGATTACTTATAGGTGTTTCTATGCACAATTCAAAAATGACATTTTTAAAAAAGCGAAAGAAAATAATAATTAATTGACTGAGTTATTATTCTGAGAAGAGTTGACATTTTAACATCAACTGCATAAGTTAGCGTGTCACTTGCAAAGTTAAGTTAAAGGCTAATAACGATGCTCATTCACACCCCACAGAACAAACGTCTCAGCCTGCAAACTTCCTGAAAACCTCATGAGATGGAGCAACACCTCCAGCTGCAGAGAAAGAAACGTTCTAAAATCACTCATTTAAATGGAATTTGCTTGAATTTTGTTTGTTTCTTTTCAGTTGTGGATGCACAGACATAATTTCTGTATTTAGTTTCAAAGCAGAAATCCTTAAAATTATACGTAACTATATATCGTTCTTACACAGCATGTACAATACTTTACAATATTTTTATACAGAATCACAGTTAAATATTGGGCAAAACCAGAAACTAGAGGACACACTGCAGACACGCTCGCCGTCACCGGCATCAACACGAGTCTCCTCTTTCCTCCACTTTTGCACATTTGTGACAATTTTTTACCAGCTGCAGAAGAAAAAAAAGGCAATTTTGAAATAAATAAAGTGTTCTGACAATATTCATTATCTGCATACACATTCACTGCCCATTACCTCCAGATTGGTTCAACTGTTCCTGCTGTGCTGACTCTCATCTCCTGTTTTTTCCTGTTTCATATACACACATCTTCAACACTCCCAGTGGACCAGTTCAGAAGTCTGCAAAGAAAACTCAATTTTTAGTCTTCACAGGTCTTCTCCATGAAATAAATATTAATAATATTTTGTGGCACCAAATAATCCACAAAATCAGTGTTTAGAACAGATTTCATTTGGAATAATTTTCTATCAGAGGTGAAATAAATTAACTGCAACTAACGATTATTTTCATTATCAATGAATCGTCTATAAAATGTGATAAGTTAGTGAAAAATACCCGTTATAATAATACAAAGAAAAACTTTAAATAATTACATTTGAGAAGCTGAAACCAGCTATTTGTTAGTATGTTTCCTTAAAAAAATTATTATAGTATACTATTGTGTATATATATATATATATATATATATATATACACAATAGTTGCTGATTAATTTTCTGTTGCTTGAATAATCAATTAATTGACTAATTATTGCAGCTCTGCTGTTGAGTTTTTCAAATATAACTTGTTATATAACTAACAAATATAACAGTGATGTAAATACAGCAAAAGAAAGTCCATTAACCTCCATGGTATCAGAGTTGAAGTGATGTATAGCTGCAACGATTAGTCAACTAATTGATTTGTCGATGGACAAAAAATTTATCTTAATATTGATTAATCGATTTGAGTAATTTTGTTAGAGAAATTGATAAAAATTCTGATTCCAGCTTCTTAAATATGAATATTTTGTGGTTTCTTTAGTATCTTTATGACAGTAAACTGAATATCTTTGGATTGTGATCAACAATTTATGGACCAAACAACTAATCAGTTAATCAAGAAAATGATCAACAGATTAATTGATAATGAAAATAATGTTTAGTTGCAGCGCTGCAGTAATAAGCACACATCTGATGTGTTGAAGAAGCTGTTCCTTTAAATGGACAAACACAGCGACATCAGTCTGTAATAATGAGTGAAAAGACAAACTGAAGCATCAGCTGCAGACTGTCAGGAACATCAGATAACGTGATCTATTTATTGGTATTTCTACTCACCTTCTTATTTTCAAATCCATCTCTGTGTTCAATAAAACTTAATTTAAATGATCATTAATCAGCAGCGTCTGGGTTTTACTCTGACAGGTGTTTTGCTGAGCGACAGTCTGTAATCTGTTTTTCATTTTCTGCCGATTGATCGCTCTCTCTCTCTCTCTCTCTCCATAATGTCGCTCGTCCTGTGTTTTAACAGTTTGTCATCTGTTTATCCTCACGTCTCTGAGTGTTGCTGTCAGCTGGTTTAACATGCACAGCTGATGTGATCTGATGGAGAGCTGTCTCCTGCAAGAGCTACGAAAACAAGTTGTAAACCAAACTTACTCCTTTACATGATGAAAAATAAGAAATCTCTACATCTGTCTGCTCATACGAAACGCTCCACAATGCAAAATATGGTCAATACATCCTTTTGAATTTCCTAGTAGCTGTAAAGGAATAGTTAAAAATTTTAGGAAATACACGTATCTGCTTTATTACTCAGAGTTAGATGAGAAGGTCGATACCTCTCTCATGTCTGTACGGTAAATATAAGACTTCTTGGCCTTGGAAGAAAAACACTTTTAGAGGTGGAGCCACTGGATCAGTGGTCAGGTTTAATGCACAGGAAGTTGATGGCGAGCCCCCAACCAAACCTTGAAGGATAAAAATACTACTGAATCACCAATTCAGTGTTGTTTTTAATTTTGTAAAGACCTGACCCTCCAAACTCTTTGTAAACAGAGTATCTTAGTGGGTCACACTTCTCTCCCTTCTACAGTTTGGATCAACATGAAACTCTCCTGGTTGACTCATCACACGGCGCCACTCTGTTCAAGGTTGCTAAGCTGTGATTGGCCGATCACTGTTCTGTGGAAGGTTTTATATTTCACTTATAACAGAAAATATACCTGCTTTGTTAAATCAATTAAAATCAATGGTACTGGAAGATATAAGTTCTTTATTAATGCAGGTTGATTGCAATCAAATGTCATGAACAAATCCTCTGGATCTCTTATAACCATTGAAACCACAGCGGTCAGGGATGTAGATCAGAGCTGAAACGATATTTTTGATAACTGATTAATTGTTTAAGTCATTAAGCAAAAAACCTCCACAAAATATCTTCTCCAATGTGAGGATTTGGTGCTTTTCTTTGTTTTATATCACAGTAAACTGAACATCTTTGTGTTTTGGACTGTTGGTGGGACAAAGCAAGACGTTACCGAAAACATTTTATCAAAATCAATTCATTGAGAAAAAAATCAACAGATTAACTGATAATTTAAATAATGTAGCACTAATGTAGAGTTCATTTCACTCTGAAAGGAATTTGTTTCCCTGAAATGTTGGGGTTTGTGTGTCTGTAATTTGGGATTAAATACCTGTGATTACACCTGTGTACCAGCAGGTGTTTGTTGGATCTAAATGTATGCACACACTCAATCGCCAGAACAAATGAATAAATCTGATAATGTGTGTAGAAATGAGCGTACACTGGGGTGATAAATGATAAATGTCTCTGCTGTCATCTTTTGTTCAGTTTTTTTTTGCGTACACGTGCTAACAGGTTTACACAGGTGACAGGGCGCACAAAAGATGACAGACAACGAGGGACAGTAAGATTGAGGAGGTGTGATGAGCTGCTGTCAGCAGGAGATTGTGTTTGGCTTAGATCACCATGTGTGTGTGTGTGTGTGTGTGTGTGTGTGTGCACATATGAGTTTGTTCATTTCCTCTCTCCTCTATGAGCTCATGCCAAAATAAGCTCATTACCATCACAGGAGCCAAGGCAGGAATTCAGAAATTCATTAGCTCAACGATTTGCATAGTCTCGCTTTCCTCTGCAACTGTGTGTGTGTGTGTGTGTGTGTGTGTTCCTTCTCCTGTTATATATATATATATATATATATATATATATATATATATATATATAATATGTGTGTATGTGTTTGGCAGCGCTCGCTGCAGGCACTCAAACCCACTCCTACCTGCTACTCTGTCATGGTTTCTCTTCCCCTTGTGTGGTTGAATTAAAATGTTCCCCCTCGCTCTGCTGAAGGTTTGAGCTCCAGTGCGATTCATGTTCAAAGAACTCCAGTCTGAGAAGCAGAGACTGACAATTACTGCAACAAAGGCATGACCGACAGGGAGAGAAGCTTTAATTGAGTTAAAATTGAGTTTCTGAATAGATCATTGTGTTAATTTTAGAATAAATATAGTTCTTTTCTAGCAGGGTGCACTCCGGCTCAGGAGAGGGAAGATATGAAATCTTTCTCATGGCCCTTTTTCTGCCTTTTTCATTTCTCTTCCGGCAGCATATTCATTTTCTGTCCCGTGCTTATCTGCGATAATGCCGTGATCTATGCTTCGCCCGAAGTACAATATCAAAGATTCAGCTGAGAGAGCTCTGCAGCACGATATGTCCTGTGTTACACAGAGTCCGAATTTGTTTTCATGACTTTATCAATACAAGCTTGAGTTGTGGAAAGTGTTGCTCAATATGACATTTGAGTTTGAATCATTGTTGACTCAAAGTTTACTCTTGTGATGAATAAAGAGGTTTATCTCCTCCACACGGGTGAGATTCACTATAACCCTTTTCACCTACTGTAAGCAGTGAACACAACTCTGACACATCATCAGCTTTAAGTTGATATGTTGAACTTGTTATCAAACAGCTGCTTATTTCCACATCCAGCAGTTACGGAGCAACATTATCATTCATTAGGAGTCGTGTTTCTGTCCACCTGGTGAATGTAAGTCCAATATTCACTCTCTGTTAGCTGTTTCTGCTCTCTACCAACTCCTGAGGGAAATATCTGGCTCTTTAGCTGCTAAATGCTCCACTATGTTCACCAGCTAGTCTACAGCTAACTGTGTCTGTTTGCTGTTTGGTGCTGAGCAGGTAGTGTACAGTGGCTTTTTACAGCTTTTTCTCTGAAAACAGCTGCCTGCTGCGGCCCAAAACGACGCTATGAGAGCGCTGAGAGTTTTGGTAGCATAATCAGCCTAAAAAGGTCAAATGAAATCATTACAACCTACAGTTCTGTCTGATTTATACAGACTGTCCCTTTATGCTGGTGGACTTACACTGACGTGCACACTGCTGTTATCTGAGGGATTTATAGAGACATTGTGTTTGGACTGAATCACGTCCAGTCATTTGAAGCTCACAGCAGACTCCAAATCAAGCCGGACTCCACCTGAGACATTCAAGGACATTCAAAGGATGCAGAGACGTGAGATGTTTCCATGTGTAGTTTAATCTTTAGCCAGAAACAATTCCACAAGCACGACAAGAGAAAAGCAGTTGAACTGAGCCATGAACCTTGTGTTTGTATACCGCATCCTCTTAAAAAATGCTTATTCAGTTCCTGTCTGACAGTGAGATGTTCTTATGGATATTTTTTATGTTGTGTTATGTGTTATGTACAGAGCTGTCTGGAAGCTTGGCTAGCTTAGGTCCTCCATCATAGGGTGACCATATTTTCAAACCCCCAAACTGGGACCCTTAAGTGTACCGCACGTTCATGCACGTGCACATGTTATGCACGTATCATAGGCATTTTCATCAGGATTGGGGACAATTATTTCAGCGCTTAGCACACCTACCAAGGGCACCTCCTAGCACCATGGACAGCGCCTCAGCAGATGAAAAATTATGTTTTGTCTCCCAAAAATCCACCAAGGTATCTGTCAGTGTGCACAAGCGCAGACTGCCGGCTAGATGGCCGACTGTGTCATTTAAACAGTCGCAAGTTTACAAAGATTAAAACGTTGAAACATTAAATCACAATTGCACCTCGTTAATAACAAAAACCAAGAAAGAGGCTTTAAAGAAAGTTACCTTTAAGAAGATTGACGGGTACTTTACACTTTGCAGTCTTTCCTTTCTTCTTTCTTTTCTGGAGCTCTCAGGGAAACCACTGCTTATGTTTGGCCGCCTTAATGTGATCTTTCATATCAGCATTTCCACCGTGTGCGACTGAAAATGTGCTCTTGCAGTGTGTGCAGATCGCAGCATTTTCATTGCCATGTACTTTACGAAAGAAGGAGTAAGCCTCCTGGAGCTCTTTAGGAAAGACCACTTTTCTTTTCAGCATGACAGCTAACCGTTAGCATACTGACAGGTTCTGTCAGAAACAGTCACAAGCGTCATAGGCTAGCAACAGCCTTGACAACGACACATTGATTGATTGACACACATACAGACAAATCAGTGTTGAATTCAGACGCGTGGTGCATTGTTTGTTTTTATATTGGGTTAGGTAATAATAAGTGGGACAGAACATGATAAACATCTATGTAAGTGCTGAAAACAAGTATAATATTATAATTGTGGTGAAAACCGGGACATTTTAGTGTTTTACAGATATTTTTTGGGACTTGGGACACCCAACTTGAAACCGGGACAATCCTGGACAAACAGGGACGTCTGGTCACCGTACTCCATCATAAAGAAACAGAGCTAACAGAGAGTGAATATTGGACTTACATTCACCAGGTGGACAGAAACACGACTCCTAATGAATGATAATGTTGCTCCGTAACTGCTGGATGTGGAAATAAGCAGCTGTTTGCTAACAAGTTCAACATATCAACTTAAAGCTGATGATGAGTCAGAGTTGTGTTCACTTCTTGTTTCTGATGAAAACTAGTGAAAACTAGGATGAAGACTAACTGGTGGAGACAGTCCCAAACAGGGCTGGATATCAGACAGACTTTAAAAAGGCTCCAGTTTGTCATCTTATCAAACTGAACCTCAGTTGAGATCAAATGACCAAAATGTTTTCGGTCAGTGTGTGTTTCTCAGCTCCTGACATTACACATTTTATCATGAAGTCTAGTTGTATGTTGCATTTTATTACAGACTTTAGATGATAGAAGTATTTCACTGTACTTCTATATGTCTGTTTGCTTGAGCAGTGATTAAAAGAAGACAGGACTAATGTAATTTGGCTCAAAGTTTTATATGACAGAGAAAAGTGGAAGTGTAACAGAGATGGTGTCTTTGCAAAGGGAAATGTTGACATTTATATAAAATAATGAGGCAAATGTCTTTCAAAATGTACAAGTTTATTGCCTGATATTAAAATTCTGATGTAATGTTGCATAATGAGATTGTTAACTTCTCATTCACAGTGACTGATTGGTTATTAGGCTATTCGGGGTGATGGATCACTAATTAGTATTCATTCTTTAGAGCTATGATTCACAGTGACGGGTTGGAAAATAAAATCTATAATTTCATGGTTCAAACATTAAGATGTAAATACCTTCTCCAGCGATTAAATGTTAACTATTAATTGATTAATATTAGATATCAACTCACACTTTTGAGGATGTTTGAAAGTGTGTTACAGTAACTGGTTTTGCATCCTGCCTCTGAGTGCCTTTATGTTTTTTCCATTTCACGGTGAGGAGGTTCATCCTCGGCCACCTCCCACACCCACATGTTCCTGCAGGAGAAGCCTTCTAATGGAGCTGAGTCACAGAGGCCACATTAACCTCAGAGCAGCAAAAAGATTGTTATTATATGATCTCTTTTTCCTCCACTTTGCCAAATAACTTTGCCCTCCATTAGTAGCTTTTCTCCTGTTTCAGAACACTGACGCATGACTGCTGTGCCATTTGACTTGGCTGTACAAAACTTTAACCCTGTGTTTGGTTCAACAAGTTTGATGAGAAATTTGAGTTTTCTAAAATCATTTTGACCTCATTGTTATTTACGGCGGAGTAAAACAAAAAACTGTCATCGAATTATGTCATAATATTACGAGAAAAAAGTTGTGATATTTCAAGAATAAAGTGGGAATTTTTTGAGAAAAAGAGTCAGAAACTGGTTTCACTTTCTTTGATAACAAGATAAAGTGCTTATTGGTCATCAACATCACTCTCACTACTTTCACATCACTACTTTGTCGTGTAATATTACAGCTTCTTTTCTCATTAAATTACGACGATCATTCTCATAATATTCCATTTTTTTCTCTCTTAAAATATTATGACTTTATTCTCAGGATCTCAGATGTTTTTCCCCTCAATGTGACCCTAATACTGCGCTGTACTTCTTCATACATACAGTCCTTCCTCACCATACTTTTAATTTGGCCAGAAACATAATTTCAAACATCTCCACTGTTTCAGATTTTGCATATAATATGGACCTGTCCAGTCATTAATGAGACACAAAGATCAGCAGTGACTAGTAATCAACATCTAACCTCAGCCCATCGTCTGGAGTTGTGACTTAATGACACTAAATGACGTATTTGGGGCACATTCATTGTTTGTGGCTCTGCTTTGTGTGGTAGCTGAAAGCTAATGGATCTGTCAGAAATGGGAAGGTCATGAAAACATCTTCTAAAGGTTCATATGAGTGTAAATGTGACTGAATCGTCCTGAGCTCTTTTTGAACATGTCTACCATAAAACATTAAACATTATTATTATTATCATCATCATCAGCTTGTACTCATTCTGTGAGCTACTTCAGCTAACATCTGAAATTGGTGCATTACTCCTTAATTTACCCTGAAAAAAAAGTCAAGGTTAAATCCAAACCTCTTAAAACACCATAATTTGAATTGATTAGCCTGTCACTGGCCAGTGACGGCCAATCAGGGTCATGGGTAAGTCCCTTCGAAAAACAAAGAGTAGTCCACAGAGAAGCACCTGCAGCACGTTGCTCTCCTCGCTCGTTGGAAGAGATGTGCAAAGAAGCACTGTGGCGGCCGAGCCACGGCCCGGGGGAGGAACAGGTAGCTCACACACCTGCTAACGTTAGCCTGTTAGCTTTGGGAGATAACAGAAAATATAGCTGGTGTGTGTAATAATACAGACACAAAATAGTCTCCTCAGCTTGTGTTGTTTTCTGTTGATGTACCAGCTGTGAGTGTAGCTCTGATGCTGCCACTGTGGGACATGAGCGCATTATTACACCAAACTCAGCTGTGGTTGGATCTTATTTTTATGCTGTTGTATGTCTGAAGCGCCACATTGCATTTGCAGTACTGAGGAATGTTTATATTAAGAGACCATAAAAGTTTAAGGCCATGAAGTTAAGGTCCAAAAGTTTAAGGTTCAAAGGTTAGAGTCCAGAGGTTAAGGTCCCCTGGAGATGGGTCATTGTTTCTACTATATTCAGGTAACAGGTGAGACTATTTGTAGACAAGGACTATATGTTTTACCATTGTATTGGGGTAAACAACTAGCCTATATAAGTGGGGATTCAGAGCTGTTAGGCAGAGTGATTCGCATTGGCCCTGAATCCTCTCCAAGTGATCCATGGTGCTTGTTTGATGCTGAACTTTTTTGTAATAAACCTTTTTAAACAAGAAAGACTTCATCATCTTCACATCATCGCTACTTAATAAACAACATCGTGTACCTGGCTAACATGGCGTGTTGTGTAGAGCTACTGTACTATGCACATAATCATAATTTAACTGCTGTGTAAAACTGTAGCTTTGTGTTTCCGTTGCTGCTCTGAATAACTGTGTAAGTTAACGCTGCTTTTTGTCCCAGTTCGTACACACTCAGCTACATTTAACAGTTGAAACTGTCACGTCCCGCTCCGCTGCCCAGGTCATGGTTTCTTTATTATTTCATGCATTTTCTGTTTTATTTTGTAGTCACTAACTCTCCCTCTCGTTTCAGCTTCACTTCCTGCCCTCGTGTTTCCCCCCACTGTGATTGTCTGCCCCGCCCTAATGTGTTGCACCTGTGTCTCATTGTCTCCCCTCTCCTAGCATATTTCGTCTGTCTTTCCTTCCCCTTGTGTAAGTTCATCTTTGTTCTCTGTGACAGGAGTTCCAGCTATTCCTAGTGTTAGTTAGCTCAGTGTGTGACTTTAGCCTAGTTTTTGACCTTGCCTCAGCCTACTCTTTGGATTTGTCCACCTTCTCGAGGCCTTGTGGTACTCGGTTCTTGTCAGAAACTAAGTTTTAAAACAATCCTAAATTAATTCCCCTTTTACCCAGATTCCCCTTATAGAAGAGACGCTGGCAGCAATGAATAACTCCCTTCATTTATACACTATTCATTTACTGATCCAATATTTGTATAATATATCAACATTACATATCCATACCTAAAGGAAAACAACCAAATCTAAAGGGAACTATTATATACTACGTATTATGTATACAATGAATAAATCACCAAAATTATGGAAAAAGAGTTATTTTAATTTTTTTGCTGCTGGGACGGTGAAAATATACAAGGAGCCAATAAAACTCTGATTTACTTGACGATATGTTCACCTCAAGCTTTGGAACTTTGACCATGTTTAACATGCAACATCATAACTGCATATAAATAACAAAATCACAGAAAGTATTAAAAATACCTAATTTATATCAGTCTGTTAATGTATCCATTAATTATCTCCTTAGACTATTTTTATGGGCTTCTATCACCACATCAAGCATTTCCCAAAAATCTCAAAGAAAAGGGAAGAAACTTGTAGCATACCACTAAATCTCACGGATACCGGTTCAGTAAAAGGAATAACTTTTAAATAAGTCATGTTTTTTAAATAATTCATGTATTGTATAATGGGGGAAGGAATACAAGAGCTGTCTTTGAAGGAATATTCTGTTCTCACTTCCACCTGGCAGCAGATTTTAACTCACATGCAGATAAAAGCGAAGGCTAAATTATCTCCTTTTTTGAGTTTGTACAGTTTGTTGCCTCTTGAGTTATCTGACAATAAGTTCTGCTAAATACTTGATCAAAACCTTCACAGAGGTGTGAAGAAAACTGCAGATATTCACACAAGAATAAATCATCATCATCCTCTACAGTGTCACCACATTAGCTTTTATTCACACCATCTGAATCCAGACCAGACAATGAAAACACACATACTGTACACACACAAAGCACTATGAAGGACATAAAACCTTTCAGTGGAGTTGTTAAGGACTTTATCATTGAGAGGTAAGAACTTTATTTCTTTGTGAGATTCTAAGAAACAGAAGCCCATTTACTTTGTTTAATTCTGTTCTGCCCACATCATTCAGTGCTGGTTTGAAAAGTGAAAGGACTGCAGTGTAAGTGTTTCTATATAACCTGACAGCATGTGTTATGTACTGCAACCAACAATGTCGATCGTTGTTGTAGGTGTGTGTGTGGCAGGTGTTTATCGGAGTATCACCAGGCGTTACGTCCCATTACATTACATTAGGACACACACTACTGGCTTCATCTGCCTGTTAAAGTGATGGATTTTAGACAGAGAGTCTTTTACGTTAATGTTAATTTATTCAGACATGAGAGAGAGAGAGAGAGAGAGAGAGAGAGACGTAGCTGGAGTCCTTGTTTCCATACAGTAAATCAGATCTTGCATAAAGCTATAACGTGTTGCTCTATCAGAGGCAGAGCAGACGGTCACACTGAGCCTGATAGCATCCTGCTACACAGCACAAAACCACAGACTCTGAACAACAGCACACATTAGCTTTCCTGCTAAAGTCTCCTTATCTAACTTACAAACATGAACACACATCTTATCCTGCAGCTTAGCTTGTTGAACGAGCCACCAAACAAACATTCGCTGGGGGAAAGTGCACCGCTAACGTCAGTTAGCAGCTAGGTAGCTAATTAGCTTCTCAGCTGCAGCATTAAACTCCATTTAAACATACCTGAAAATATAAAAATCAGACCCGTTACATGCTGGTTTGGTCGTTACTCTTCAGAATCCCTGTTAGTGACACGCTGTCTGTCCACGACTTGTCGCTACAGCATTACTTTGTTTTATTGACCTCAAAACAGTTCTCAGAGCAACGTCAATGGGACTGACTTTTACAAAATGTCTGACTTCATACCAGAGACCAGAATCCATCCCGTCCTACTCTAACAGATAATCTTGATTTTACATGACTTTGACCAAATGATGTCTTAGCCTAACCAAACCTTAACCACAGACACAACAGATCAGAAATAATTTTGTTTTCAGTAAGATATTTTTCACATTGGAGGTGAACAAATGGATTAGCTGATAGTCAGCTACTATTTTGATAACTGATTAATTTGTTTTATTGCTTCTCTTTATCATATATGACAGAAAACTGAATATGTTTGGATTTTGGACTGTTGGTCAGATAAAAACAAGGAATTTGAATGTACGCCTGAGAATCTAGGAAATAATAATGGGCATTTTAATAGGCAGTCTTCACCAAGGCTGTAAAATGACTCAAATACATTTACACATTTCAAAAGCAACATTCAACAGCCTGTGAAGACATCACATTTAACAGTTTTGTTTACAGCAGACTGAAAATGGAGACAATTTGCTTCAAACTGAAATGACAGATGGATTACACTGCCATTATCACAAACTGTAATAACACAGCTCCTCTAAGACACAGGAGATTTCATGGTGTGAAAATATACGGCTGTGAATGACAGGCCTTGTCATTGTCTCGCAGTCAATCCAAGCAGGAAGATGATGAATGACGGCTCATGAAGGAAATCTGACTGAGAATAACCACCTGAAAGGTATCTGCTAGTCATGTTTATAACTTTGATTCTTGACTTCATATTTTGTCTTCAGCATTAACATGGATTTCTTCAGGATTTCTTCCTTGCTGCCAAATGGTGCCATCATGAAGTTTTTATTTGTGGTTTTAGTGAAATATCTCAAGAGTTAAGTCTGCATTTCTGCAGACTTTGCCTGAGGGAATTACCCACAGTTCACAGCGTTGTGATGTTAAATATGGGGTTACCAGGGGAAGCCCAGAAGGCAAGGCAGTCTTATTTATAAAACACATTTCATACACAGAGGTAGATTTAAGGTGCTGTACAGAGAAGGTAAAACATCACAATTTGAAAAGAACAAAATAAAAGATAAAATCTATATAGAACTAAAAAATAAAAAATAAAATAAGAGTAAAAGAATAAAAATAAATAAAAAGATGAATAATAATAATAATAATAATAATAATAATAATGTAATGATAAGACCTTGAGTTTTAAGGGCATTTAGTTAAAAGCTCTTGAGAACAATAAGGTTTTCAGTCTGGCTTTAAAAGCTGTGAGCGTTGGGGCGTTCCTAGGAAGCGTTAAAAAAACGTTAAACATGGAACTACAAGAACAAAACTATACCTAAATTTACAAAGAAACACTACATTAACAAGGATTAAGATGGTACATAAAAAACACATGAAATGAGAAGAATGCAAGCATAGGTTATCAACCATTTCTTTTCATTTTTGCTTAATTATTTTGACAAAAATTAGTAACTTTATTATTTGACAGTTACCTTTTGTCCACTCTGTAAGGAAAGCAGGCAGTCGGCCCCTAAGTGCCTTGGCCATGAAGATAATAAAATAAAAAGTCCCAAACCCACAATAGTACATAACATGCTTTGGTGTCGTCAAGGTAACGTAATATGTCACAAAGTGCTGTCCCATTCCCGGTTATACCATTTCCAGCTGTTGTAGCCTCTCACACTAACCAGGTGACATCAGTTAAGTCCGTGAGGGTTCAGGGTTTAGGCCTTAGGGGGGACATCGTGATTTAGTTTGCAAAGTTACCGCTACTTCCTCCTCGTGATAAAGAAGGAGAAAAAGAAGTGAAATCCTGCTACTATAGTTTGTTTATGTAGCCTCCGGAGCCGGAGGAAGCTTCCTGAAGCTGACCAATCAGAACAGAGCGGGCTCATCGGGAGGGGGGCCTTAAAGAGACAGGAGCTAAAACGGCCTGTTTCAGACAGAGGCTGAACTGAGGGGCTGCATAAAGGGCCAGTAATGTGGCTAAAATGTGCTGAATATGTGTCCTCTTTAACATCAGCATGTTAGCATTTAGCTCAAAGCACAGAGCTGTAGACTCTGGGATGTGATTTATTTCTCTTTTCAGCCCTTTTGTTTTTAGCCATTATTTGTTTACATTTTGTCAAATAGTCTCCATTAAAAGTCATGTGAATCAGCTGTTTGCAGTGTAACATGGATGTACAGAAAACTATCCCTGGATTAATTTGATGATGAAGAAAACTTAAAAATGTGATGATTCTCAGGCAGGTTCTGCAGCCTGTTGAACAATGAACATCACAGAACTTGCCTGAGAATCATCACATTTTTAAGTGGATTTATGGAGGTTTATTGGTGAAGAACATCAGAGATAATGATATCCTCGGGAAGTGTAAGTGACACTGAATGATATCAATAAGTGTTTCGTGCCCGTGTGTCCAGATTTGACTGAGTTATGATTCCTTTCGGCATGTCCATGTCTATTACAGACCAGATCCTGTCATTTCCCCATGGATAAAATGCCGTCAGTTCAATTACTGAGGAGCACAGACAATATTTCATTCCCCACCTCCCCCTGTATTGTTCATCCTATCTGAATGTTTTTTCATCTAAATATGTTTCCTTCCTCATTTAGTTTTATTCTCAGTTAATATAATAACCTCTGTGTGTCTGAGAGTAAGTATCTGTGTCACAGCCCGACTAACTTTACATATTTAAAAGTCATTGGCAAAAGAGGAAAATAACACTCGGCTGTCTCGCTGAATTCAAAAAGTAAACAAGAACTGAACGACAAATCCTCCCTCTCATCCTGACAGGCTGCAGGTGGTTTGCATTTGCAACTTTTTCACAGGTGTGCACTTGTGTATAATTATGTGAAGGGGGTGTGAATGTATTTGCAGCTGTTACACAGCATGAGACAGCTTCTCAGTATCAGGAATCCCCCCCCCATGTCCCACCTGTGCTTGTCCTTATCAGTGGTTGAAAGCTGCCGTGGTATCAGCTCCGCTCTAAGGCCTGTCTGTTTCTGCCTTTGTTCTCGGTCCCATCTCAGTCAGACAGGATTCTGCGTCTAATCACTTTCACCCTCCCGACCCGTCTCTGCTTAATACACCCCTCTCCTCCTCTGTCTGTCGTTGTCTTAAAACTGATCCCTGCTTCCAAATTCACCTCCACTCTTTCCTTCAAAGGCAGAGCCAAATGTTGCTCCGTGTGCTTCCTGTGGATGTGCGAGTTGTCATTGAAAAGATAATTAAAGTGAAAGGGTGACAAGGTGTTTTCCAGAGTCGCAGCCCCCTGCTCAAAGTTTTGGTAACAGGACTAATGAAGTGCTATTTAAAGTGAAGTGTTGGCTGTTTTATAGAATCTGTCTAAAGGACATGATAAAGTGCTTTTTCCACAATGTTTCTACAGCAGTGGACCAAACTATTAATGCTGGGCTCTCCTTTTGCAGATATATTTTAATGTGGATATTTTGCAGTCCAACCACACTCACCGCTGTAGCCAACAGCTAGCCAACTGGAGGACCTAGTTCTCCAAGAAGAGGAGGCGATGTGAATACCCTCCGACTCCACAGAGAGAGTTTTTATATTTTCACTCCTCAGACTCTTAAACTCAGAGGTCTGAATCAAGAATATGAAATTAAACATTTTCACTGAAGTATGAAAAAGATTGTTGTAGATTCTTGATGGCTTTCTGTTCCCAGATCCTGAAACACGTGTGTAAAATTTGTAAATATAATATTTATGTGTGTTGATTTTCATGATGTTACTTGATCTAGTTAATATTTTATAGAATGGTGTTAAAACCCCTTTTTGCACAAGAATAAAGTTTCCATTTCCTCTAACTTATTACGGCATATTTTTGAACATATGTAATGTTGACTTTGATAGATGTAATGATTAATATAAGATATGTTTTGATATTTCTGATGTATTGTTTTTGAGGTTTTGTATTCCTGCTCTTTTGCATAGTTAATTGCTTTGAGAGGTTTATCAGCCTGAGCGGGTTGGATGGTTAACCACACCTGTCATCATGGATGTGGGTGTGTTTTCTATGTTTAAAAACATTTTGACCTAACGAAGAGTGGAGCAGGATCAAAACGTCGTCCTAACAGACATATTTTTATTAATGCTTTTATTAGCCCTGCATCTATGTGATGTGCATATATTTACTGTCCTTCATGGAGATGCTGGCATCGCTGTTACATCTGTAAGACGCTGGAAACATTTCAGGAGCGGAGCGTCTGTTCTTCAGCAGACACATTTCTAATATAGTTTCTATAGAGTTGTTTATCCAACATTTTTCTTGTTTTACAGCATATTGAATACACGTCTGCAGCTGGTTTAGATGCTTTGTGGCTGTACTTGTACCACTTTTTGTCTTGAACTTTCTCTGTGACTCATCATGTCAGCACAGCTGCCGTCATTAATCTGGATTATTTTTGTTTATTTTATCAGATGATGTCGTGATCATAATGATTTTATGTGTAGCTCAATATTGTGAGAGTTGTGATCATATTTCTAGAGCTGCAACGATTAGTTGATTCATCAATTATCATCAGAAAATTAATCGGCAGCTATTTTCATAATTGATTAGTTGATTTAGTCAACGAATTGCTGGCTGCAACTTTTCAAATGTGATGATTTCATGCTTTTCTTTGACGTGATAGTAAACTGAAATTTGACAGAAAAGACATTTCTGTTTGACCACCTGTGTTTTTGAAGAATAAATCTGGTCTTTATACATAATTGTATACTTTGGCTGTTCAACAAAAAGTGTTTTCTGAAAAACCATGTTAATATCGTTTATTCAATATTTATGTTTTTAGTGGCCTTTAACGAACATAGTTTCCTGTAAGTCCTACAGGTTTGCAGAGGAGACGAGTCCATGAATAAGTGAAGGGGGGGGGGGGGGGGGGGTGAGTTCAGATGTGTCTGTAATAACAGCAGGACAGATAGAAGTCTTCACAGATTACAGCTACAAACAGTAACAATGACTGCAGGAGAAAGCACAGGGGAGCTTTTATGGATATGGATGAAAAGAAGTTGGTGACGTGAGCACCTGCGCTGCACAGGAGGCTAATCTCATCATGACTTAAGCTCTCTATATGCTAAGCTAGGCTAACCATTTCCTGACTTCTAACACAAAGACATAAAATCGATATCCATTTTCCAAATATGTAACATGACAGTTTACACACACGGTTCAACTGCTTTTCTCTTGTCGTGCTTGTGGAATTGTTTCTGGCTAAAGATTAAACTACACATGGAAACATCTCACGTCTCTGCATCCTTTGAATGTCCTTGAATGTCTCAGGTGGAGTCCGGCTTGATTTGGAGTCTGCTGTGAGCTTCAAATGACTGGACGTGATTCAGTCCAAACACAATGTCTCTATAAATCCCTCAGATAACAGCAGTGTGCACGTCAGTGTAAGTCCACCAGCATAAAGGGACAGTCTGTATAAATCAGACAGAACTGTAGGTTGTAATGATTTCATTTGACCTTTTTAGGCTGATTATGCTACCAAAACAAATCACAGTAAATGGAAAACACTACAAACACAATGTGCCCTTTCAGCTTTCTTCTCCACTTTAACTAGTTTGTTCAGGAAAATAAACTGTAATTTCATAGTTCATAGGGGTTAATGTCTCTATATTATTAGTATTTATATTGAAATTGATATAATTAACTAATCTCCAATTTCAAGATCCTCTCAGACATGTTTTAAGACCCAAGACCCGGCTGTAACTTTACTGTTTTGGTTCACTCTCAGCGCTCTCATAGCGTCGTTTTCAGAGAAAAAGCTGTAAAAAGCCACTGTACACTACCTGCTCAGCACCAAACAGCAAACAGACACAGTTAGCTGTAGACTAGCTGGTGAACATAGTGGAGCATTTAGCAGCTAAAGAGCCAGATATTTCCCTCAGGAGTTGGTAGAGAGCAGAAACAGTTAACAGAGAGTGAATATTGGACTTACATTCACCAGGTGGACAGAAACACGACTCCTAATGAATGATAATGTTGCTCCGTAACTGCTGGATGTGGAAATAAGCAGCTGTTTGATAACAAGTTCAACATATCAGCTTAAAGCTGCTGAAAACTAGTGGACAAAACATCACTTGCCGTCTGCCAATCTTGTGAACGTGTACACCTGTTTTTCAAGTTTATGATGGTTCAACTTTTTCAACGTCGCCGTGGCTTGCTGTGTGACCATGGCAACCACAGAAACCACAGCGGGAGGAATGACACAGGAGCTGATTTTACTGTATCTGAGTTTCCTGAGTGATACACCTCTTCAGCAGCAGCCAGAACAATGAAGACAAACTGTCGATTCAACATAAAGACCTTGGACCAAAAGCACCTTAGCTAAATACTCACAACATTATTATTGCTATTATTATTATTAGTCATATCTCTATTATTATTATCATTGTTATTGTTGTTATTGTTGTTATTATGCTTCTCTGTGTCTCTCTCCCTCCCTCCTTCTTTCTCTGTAAACCCAGCCGGTCGAGGCAGATGGCGCCCACCTAGAGCCGGTTCTGCTTGAGGTTTCTTCCTGTTAAAGGGGAGTTTTTCCTTGCTGCTGTCACCAAGTGCTGCTGATGGAGGAATGTTGGTCTCTGTAAAGTAAAGAGTACAGTCTGACCTGCTCTGTGTGAAAAGAGCCCTGAGATAACTTCTGCTGTGATTTGAAATTGAATTGAACACTACTACAATATAACTACAAAAAAACTACAATAAAAACCTCTATATAGAGATAATTACTGGTTGTAAAAATATTGAATGCTGTTCATTAATAGTGTAGAACTTGTTCTTTAAATGTTTACAGTTTTACAGGTATGCAGATTAAATAACTTTCTTGATTAATCTTTGGTACCAAACTGATCATATTTCACTAACACATGCCCAACCTGGAACAGATGGGAGACTTCTCTTGCAGTGATTTTTTAAATTTTTTTATTTTATCTTTTATTTTTTTGTAAAATACACATCCCACAGGTATGAAATCCTTCTCGGGCCATTTATCGCCTCACACAGCAGGAGTTAATCTAAGTCTCCACCCTCGCAGGATGCAATCATATTTCAGTTTTGCAGTTTGAAATGACTGACTGCTGTATGTAGCGGCTGCAGTAATAGGCGGGACATATTTTGTAACACTGCTGCAGTGACTGACCGCTAATGAGCTGTTACCCAAAAGTTGAACTCCCTCTGCTGATGTGCGGAAATGAGGCAATTACTGAGTTATTGTAACCCCGAGATAAACACTGGACTGAGATTATCTCGTCCTACATTATGAATGCACCCGACTGGCTCTGAGTGTAAAAGCATCATGAATCTTTCATGTTGTGCATTTATGTTCAAGACAATATGACACACAACCTTGTATACATCAGTTAGAGGTACTAATATAGTATGCATCTAAAGGGATAACCAGTGTTTTGCTTCTCATGTCAGATTTTTGTAGCTTTGTTCATAATTTCCATCATTATAACAATAACACTGTACTCACCAATCAATCATAGTTTAGCAACTGTAATAAGTCACAGAAGATGTGTCAGTGTTTCTATACATACTGAAAAGGTGAACATGGAGCTGCAGTAAGAGAGATACTGTGTATACAAAGAAACCTACACCCCTTTCTTTTTGTCAAGGACACGCCTTACTGGAGATGATGCTCTCCCTTCATTCTCCTCTGTAGTGAACTGCATGTCACTGCCCCAAAGACTTTTTTTTAACAACAAACCCTGGGAGATTGTCCTCAGTCTCTATGAGCGAAGCATTTAGAGACTGACCTGTGAGTCTAGGATGGTCAAGTCTTTTTTTATTGTTTCCAAAACCAAAAACATGAGAGCAAAAGTGTAAGGCAGGCGTCAGCAATTAGGCTCAACCATGGGGTGTCGCTAACAGGCGGCACAGTGGAAACAAAGGCCGATTGGTTTATTTAAGGGGACATACTCAGCTTTTATGTTATTTATATCCTGTTCTGATGTTGGATGTTAGACGTGGTCGAAGTTCCAAAATTTTGACCATGTGAACGTATGTAGAAATGCTGCCTGCAAGTCAAAAGTCAGGGCTTCAACCTGCTATGAACGCTTCATTTTGCAAATGTAAAACTAGCTATCCGAGGCATGGGGAGGTAGGCAACCCAGATCAATAAAACATCTTTAAACTGTCTGTATTATAGAAGAAACGACTGCAGTCCACTTCCTCCTCTGTGCACCTCTAGCTGAGGGATGCAGATGAGAATCTAATAAAAGACAGCAGAGAAAATGGCTTCACGTCTGTGTAATACATAGAGGTTAAATGGGAAGGAATTGGCTTTAGATTGAAATGATTTGTGTGTTTTAGCCTGCAGTTCCGACGCTACCGCTGCAATAATTGAATTACTTCAAAATCAGACCAGACTGAAGCAATTCCCACTCAACACACACACACAACAGGCGTTCCTTGGGAGATGCGTTCCTCCCTTCATCTCTTTCATGAGCGAGAGGCTTCAGAGGATAAGCATGAGATCAAACACAGTACCGGTTAAACCACAGCAATTACACCATCCACCTGAGGGAGGAAGAGGGAAGAGAGGGGGAGGCAGCCAGGGGAGGGGAGGGGAGGGAGGGGAAGTGAGGAGAGGACAGATAAAGACGGAGAGTGTGAGAATAACTGTAATGAGAACAGATTGCAGATCAGGAATTCAGAGCACTGGTGAATTAAATGGGTTTTGGGAGACAGGGATTGTTCAGGTAATGTGTTTTAATAAGATACGACTGGTGGCGGCCTCCAGTGTCTGTGCAGGTGTGTGTAGTCTTTTGCACATTCTTACCGGATGCTTTCTAACAGAAATGCTGTTTGTGTGGACTGTACGTTCTCTCCGCTTCGCCGTCGTTCTTTGATTTGTTGACGGCGCACGACAAATTAATTTATGAATAATGGATTAAACACTCAAGAGGGAAGCACGGCGCTCTCTGCTGTGGATTCACATCAGTGTCTGGGGTGTTAAGTGTTTGTTGTGAGCGTAAAAGTAGCTGAAAAGTTGTTTGACGCTGGCAGTGGGCGAGTGAACATGAGTAGTTAGAATATATGAACACAATAACCACACAGCAATAACAGCATCATGAGAGGCTTCATTTAAATAATTTGTGAAAAACTGAATTAATAAAGGCATCATTAAATTTCAGTGTTACATAAATATTGTAATGTACAGTTTTAATCTCTCTGTGCACAGTGTGGACGGTGATTTAAAGGAATAGTTCAACATTTTGAGAAATGGAAGCTTCATTCAGACAGGATGACCATCACAGAAGGAGGTGAGGAATGAAATAATTGAACTCATATTAACCAGGGGGAAATGACAGGATCTGGTCTGTAACAGACATGGACATTCAGTAAGACAAAGCCAAAAACCTCCTCAAGGGGGCGCCGGAAAGTTGAAGGCGAGTCAAAGATACTGCATGAGGTGAAGAAGAGTCAAAACTCATCCTCCTCTGAGTCATAGCTCAGTCAAACGTGAACACTTATTGATATCATTCAGTGTGACTTCCAGAGGATATCATTATCTCTGATGCCCATCGCCAATAAACCTCCATAAATCCACAAATCCAAGAGGCTGCAGAACCTACCTGAAAAATGGAGTGCCACCTTTTTCCTGACTTTGTTCTGGAGAATATAGACACTTTTTTTATTAAAGGCAAAGCACCTGAGTGAATTTCAGTACAGGAGAAGTGCAAATGTTTCCTCTAATGAACTCACCAACATATCAGCCTGTTTGGGAACCAATATGCCAACAGAAAGAAATAGAAGCATCAACAGAGCAAGAACACATAAAAGCTCATCAGATGGTCTGCTGTTCTCTTTCAGACCCATTTTTACATCATATTTGTTCACATTAAGTCAAATACTCTCCTTTAAAAGTCCTGTGAATCAGCTGTTAGCAGCTCCTGTTTGCAGTGTAACATGATGTACAGACAACTATCACTGGATTACTTACTGAATAAGATACTGATACTGAAGAAAACTTAAAATGTGATGATTCTCAGGCAAGTTCTGCAGCCTGTTGAATGATGAACTTCACTGTTTGTGTTTGAAGTCTTGGTGACTACTAGCTTTAAAGATCCCCTCCACACATGTATTAAGACATACAAAAATACTCTGCTTGGAACAATAATGTGTCTGACATGGTTTTTACCAGAGTAAAATCCTTAAAATGGCATCTGCTCCTTCTTCCCTCATTAAAAATTCCAGAATCTCATATTGCAAATATATTTAATTTTAAGTTTTCCTGCTGGACACCAGATGTCTCCTCCTTCACTGTAGAGTGAAGTGTTTGTGCTCTGGAGGCTTCAAGTTTCCACATCACACTTGTCTAAGTTGAACTAGTTGTGATGTCACAAATCCTGCTCACAGGCCCGCCAATTAAAATTTTCAATGAGCACAGAGAAACTTTCCACTTTCAGCAGGTGAATGTGAAAACAGACTCTGCACATACATCATTCTGCACAGTGAAGGTCAAACATTCAACTGTAGCAACGAGAAGAAAAACCTATTTTTGACTGGGGGGGGGGGACTTTAACTAGCTACTGTTTACTAGCTAACTAGGTAGTAAACACTTCAATAAAGTAACACAAAAAACAAAACCTCTTTCATGGACCAAACAACTAATCAATTAATTGAGAAAGTAATTCGATAATGAAAAAAAAACATCATCCATCATCATATCATACCACATCATCACAGCTGCAGCCATACATCTACTTTTGGTCACAGACACATCACCGTCTGACCGGCGTTTGCTGTGCAGCCTCACAGAGCTGCTAGCATGCTGTAGACTCTGAGTCATGTTTCAATAATGGGCATTTCCTGCTCTAAGAAAGCTATCTTTGGTAAAACTGGCAGTTTCCACAGGTAGAAACAGTTTTTCTAAAGTGAGTCACACTGAATTAAGCACAGACACTCAGCTGTACACCAACAATAATCACTAAAGTGAGGGGTGAGTTGTGAAATCTGTCAGTTTTTGCAGGAGCCCCTCTCAGATGTGACAAAGCAGTCCTTCGTCCACTCATCACTCTTCTTCTTTTTTAAAAATAGAAGCAGAACAACAGCAGCACAACAACTAAGTTTACAGACAGAGAGAGATTCAGAGAGGAGAGCGAGACTGAGCCGACAGGGATTGTGTCTCGCTGAGTTGTGTTATCAAAGTGATGGCTGCCATTTCTCCCAGCTGACACCTGTGTCTCATCCCTATCTCACACTGTGTTTGTGTGTGTGTGTGTGTATGTTTGTGTGTACCTGCATGTGTGTGTGAGAATGACTTTCTGTACCTGACAGTGATGATTACAGGTTGGCAGGAATTTAAAGTCAGGAAACAGCACGAGCGCCGAGCGCAGTGTCAGAGAAAAGGCAAAAAAGGGAGTGATGAGTGAGGAGGGATACAACTCAGAGACAGTAAAATACAGCGTTACTGATTGATGTGACCATACGTGTTGATCAGAAGCAGTAGCAGTAAGCAGTACACAAAATGTCAGAAACAACAAATACCTGTTTCCTCTCAGTCGAGTGGTGATAAAATAGGGAAATATACCGGCAGGAGATGTGGCTGCTGAATTGTTCCAGTTTCACTCTGTGCAGAGAATTCACTATCATGTAAACAACAATACGACAACAAAAAGAAACCGTTTTGTTTCCCAAAAATGTGACATCACAACATAATATCAATCAGAATTATGTCACTAAACATATCGATGGCTTCCGTATTTTGTTCGTTTGGCACTATCAATACATTTTTTGACATTACTATAGCTCAGTTCTTATTAAAGCTGCAATAATTAGTCAATTGACAGAATATTAATCACCAACAATTTTGATAATTGATTAATTGTTTTGAGTCATTTTTAAGACAAATACTGATTATAACTTCTCAAATATGAATATTCTCTGGTTTCAAGAAAATAATTGTCTGATTGATTGATAATGAAAATAATTGTGAGTTGCAGCCCTTGTTCTTATAACCCTGGAACAATAATCTCCTCTGTCCATTCATGTGTTGTATGGATATTTGTACTGGATTGAAAACAACTGGACATAAGTACAAAATTTAATTCATATTTTTAGTTTTTTTCCCATAAAAAGTCACCTAGAGCATGTATAGTACTACTTACATGAAAAATGATGGCATTTCTGAATACCCTAACTTGTCCTGAAAAAAACAATATATGACATGCCTGGGTGACTCTGCCATGAGATTATAAATTAAGGACATTAAAAACGTACATAACAAAACTGCAGATCAAAATTTCTGATGTATTTTTAGTGTAATTTTCCTTTACCTTGTTGACATGAGTCTGTAAGGGGTCAGGGGCAAAAATGAGAAAGGGACACCGAGTCGAACTGAAATTCTCTTTTTGTATAAAGAAATATAAACTATAATGATACTGCAGTTATTGTGGATATTTTACCATTTTTCAGAAGAGGATAAAACTGTTTTTGGACATTTCTGTGTCTAATCTTCAAGCCTTTGAATGGTTGTTTCTCATAGCAACAGTTGACTGACAGCTGGCTTTGCTACGCCACAAGCTGTCAACTCCCAAGGTGCGCTGCTGACAGGTGAATGTTTATATATGTATATATATATATATATATATATATATATATATGCGTGTGTCCTAAATGTCTATATGCATACTGTGCTTTCGTAAGTAGTCCATTTCTGCCCATGACTGACAAATGATTTGACATTTGATAAAGAAATTATCCTCTCAAGTAAAACCTGCCTTTTCATCTTTCCAAAGCTTCGGACAGGTGTGACTCAGTAAACAACTATCAGAAATATGATGTATTGGTTTAGAAAGCAGCCTAGCAGCAATTAAAAAAAAAAATTCTCTCCAAAAATTTTCATCATTTCCATCAGTTAATGTACATTTAAAAATGAATGCTACTGTATGTGAGCTGGACACCAACAGATACTGATACTGTGACGACGCACTGGGCCAGACTGTGTTTAGCTACAAAGGAGGACATGAAATCATAAGTGCTCAAGGACATGCAGCTTATCCAGTAGAGCAGACACACACAGGTTTATACTTCTATCCTTGTGAGGACCCTCACTGATATAATGCAGTCCTTAATGGGCAATAGGACTGAAAACAGTTAAAACAATGAATGGGGCTGCGTTGGTGGGAGTACATTGGAGACAATGAGACAATGAGATATGATCCAGGAAGCCCAGTTGGAGTAAGATTAATGTGTTTAAAGACTTATCAGATGGGTTTGTAATACTCACAGGCAGGATATTACATATCATGGCAGCAACTGTTTTATCATTTGTTGCGATGATCACTGGGTAAACAGTCGACTACAGCATTCACATTACAAAATAATCCACCAGGAATGTGTTTTTTCATGTATGTGATTGACCAACGCAGCTTTGTCGGATGACGTCATGTTGTGTTGCACCAAAAGTTGAACCAGATTCAACTTTTTTGCTGGATCCTGTGTTGTTTTGCTAAAGCCCCTCTGCGTCAACACGCTGCCCAATTTAAATGAATAAACAGTCTGCATTTTGTCAGAGCTCAAGTTTGAGCAAATTAATTAGTGTATGTCCTCTTGTTCCTGTTGCATTTCTCATCTCTGGTGGCGAGCTTGGCTTATACTTGATGTATTCTCGACATGTTCTCGCAACGCGGGATGATGCTCTGTTCATATCAAACATGAATGAGACAAAATTATGAAGATATGTGACTTAATAATAAATCCTGTGTAACTTTTATTAATCCAGATAAAGCTCACATCGTTTAAAAACCTATAATGCCCAAAGACATTTATTCTATGTGGATAGGACATCTCTTTAAGCTGTCTGCTCCCAACCAATTAAAGACAAAATTAAACTTTTTGTATGAAAAATTAAAAAACAAAACAGGAATAGATGTGTTGCACAGTGAAACTTTCAGAAGTATTTTAAGGATTTCTAAAGTCACTTTTCTTTATTGAATGTGGACAGGACGACATCCTGGGACCGTCTGCTCAAAACTGTTTCTCAACCAAAATTGGACCAGATCTAATATTCATTAGGAGAAATGGAGAATTCCAAATATGTGCACATTTTATCAGCTCATGTTAGTCTGAACATGGCTTTAGCTCCTTAAATGGAACTGCCCAAAGAGAGGGCCAGCCAAAATGTCATCACTCCCCGGGTCTAAAACTCAAATTGGTCCTCACAAAGATAGACATACAAGTAAACACACACACACACACACACACACACACACACACACACACACACACACACACACACACACACACACAGAGATAAACAGTACATGGACACTAGAGGTGTAAAAGTCAGAGTGTAGCAGATGGTCCATGACAAAGTGTGAGGGATTGTTCAGGGCATTGTGGTGGCTTATGTGTTTGCATGTCTGCCAGCAGGTGCCTGCATCTGTGGACTTGTATTTCTACTTTGTGAGGACTGATTTTAGTTTGAAACCATCGTAGTGAGGACATTTCAACATTATAGGGACATTTCTACAATGTGGGGAAATTTCTGCATTCTGAAGACATTTCTACATTGTGAGGACATTTCTACATTGTGAGGACATTTCCGCATTATGGGGACATTTTTACATTGTGAGGATATTTCTGCATTATGGGGACATTTTTACATTGTGAGGATATTTCTGCATTATAGGGACATTTTTACATTGTGAGGATATTTCTGCATTATGGGGACATTTTTACACTGTGAGGACATTTCTGCATTATGAGGACATTTTTACATTGTGAGGATATTTCTGCATTATGGGGACATTTAGGCATTGTGAGGGCATTTCTACATTATGAGGACATTTCTACATTGTGAGGATATTTCTGCATTGTTTGAGGGTTAAGACATGGTTGTAAGGTTAAAGTTAGGTTAGGCTAAGGGGCTTGGGAATGCATTATATCAATGAGGGTCCTCACAAGTACAGAAAGACAGATGTATGTGTGTTTGTGTGTGTGGCTTCTCTTGCATACATGCATAAGGGGCCTTTTGATGAGCTCCAGATTGAGTCCTCACGAGGCTTCATCCTTCTGTCAGTGTAAGTGTTAATGGAGTTCCTCAGTTTGTGGCTCCTTTAGTTACAGCAGAGTAATGACTGGAGGAGATGGAGAAGCTGAAAGGAAAAAAAAAGAGGACGGACAGAATAGAGCCTCTGCAGAAGGGAAAGAACAACACGGGGAGTTAATAATCTGAATAAATGTATTAGCTTGTGTGTGTGTGTGTGTGTGTAGCATGGCAGAATCTCCTCAGCTGTGGGATCCTCAGAGAGATGTGCGTCGCTGATAACTTTGAGGTTCAGGAAATTAATATTTGGCAAGCTGTTAGGGTCCGCTGAGTGCTCAGCCTCATCTGAGTGCACAGGTTGTCTTCAGATTATATGATGATGCTGAATGGAGCCTGTTTTTCTCTGCATTTATGACTCAGTTAAAGTCCAACTGAAATTAAATGTAATTTTTTTCCTGCTGCTACACTATACACATCTGCTTGACTGTAAAAAAGTTGCTGTGAATCTCACAGTAACTTACTGGCATCTGGACTGTGTTTCACCAGCTGTTCATAAATCCATCACTAAGTTTGTGTTACGGCTGTGACTGTACCCCAGCAGATTCTTCAGTGTTTCTTGTGTTTTCCCCCTCCTCTGTGTTTCCAGTGCTCCCGTCTGTCTCTCCCTGTCTGTGTGTGTGTGTTGGTTTAGGCGTGGCTTCCATCCCTCAATCTCCCTGCTCCACCAGCACACCTGCCTCCAATCGGCTCATCCTCTCCCTCAGTCTACACACTTGCAATCAATCATCTCACCCCCTTTCCAGTATATCAACCCCGGCTCCTCACCCACTTTTTGCCAGATTGTTGTTTCAACCTCAGTGGTAGGCAGTGGCCAATCAGTGGCCAATTTAGTCAGTGAAATCCTTTTGTCAAGCTATCTACTGAATGCTAACCCGTTTTCCTTGTGTCCCAGGATCATCACCCTCCTGCTTGCCATCCTGCCTGCCTGCCAGCTGCCTCAAAGCTTCCAAGCTACCCCTGCCAGGTACGCTTCCCCTCATTCTCCACTCCACAGCCATGCACCTCCATTCCCCCTCTCTCCACCTGCTGCTGCTGGATCCCTTTCCCCATCATCACTCCAAGCCCATTCTCCTGCAATAAATTTTTTTTCTTAAACCAACACCACTCTGTCCTTGTCCTGTGTTTGGGTCCCTCCTGAGTTCTTAACAGAATAATCTGGCCAACATGGACCTGCCAGGCTCGGAACCCAACTCAACCTTGTCTCCACTTATCTCTCCCCTCCGCCATCTGGAGCCCAGCCCAACCTCCCTGTTCCTGCACCCTCTCCAGCTCCACCAGCTCCCCTGCCCAGATTCCCTCACTGGAGCATTACACTGGAGATCTGGGCACCTACAGGGCTTTTCCCATGCAGTGCACTCTTGTTTTTGAACAGCAGCCCCTCACCTACAGCACAGATAACTCCTAAATAGCTTATATAAAAGGGAGCGCTTTAGACTGGGCATCAGCAGTAAGGGAGGGTCAGTCTAGCCTTAATTCCTCTTTTGATGATTTTGTTTCAGAAATAAGAGATTTTTGACCAGCCGGTCTGGGGGAGGGACGCTGCTAAATGCCTCCTCTCACTCCAGCATGGTTCCCACAGTGTAGCCGAATTCTCTGTGGAGTTAAGAACTATACCTGCTGACTCAGGGTGGAATGATGAGGCACTTCAGGGGATATTTTTAAACTGAATCTGCTAGTCTCTATCTTTTATTTCCCTGGCCATCAGACTGTATAATCGCCTTCGTGAGCATCGTAGGGAAAGAGCTAGCCGTCAGCCACCCCTGCCCACTTCTTGCTCCTTCCCTCCACCTCTCACAAGAGCAGGCCCAGGCCCTTCCCCAGGACAGGAACCCATGCAGCCTTTCACCAGCTGAATGTCTCCGGAGAATGGAGGCCGGGGAGTGCATCTACTGCAGTCAAGCCGGCCATTTCCTCACTACCTGTCCCTGTCAACCAAAAGAATAGGCTTGCCAGTAGCAGTGGGGGTTCTAGTGAGCCGAACTACCTCTTCTCTTGTCCCCCGACCCAGAATGCAGCTGGAAGCCATGCTGTGCTGGAACCAACAGTCCCTGCCACTGCTTGCCTTAGTGGACTCTGGAGCTGATGAAAATTTGAGTACATCCAGTTCCACCTTATCCTTTCCCCTCAAGCCCCCCCATAGTGTTAGGTCACCCATGGCTAATCACAAAATCCTCACATAGACTGGTCCACCGGCAAAGATGTCAGCTGGAGCTCCTTTTATTATTCTTCATGCCTGCAATCTGCCCTCGCCCCAACAGAAGTTTTCAGTAAACAGCTCTCTTTCTCTCTTTCTCCACACTGCCCATATGATTACACCATTGACCTCCTCCCTGGAGCCCCCCTGCCTCCCAGCCATCTGTTTAACCTGTCTTGTCCAGAAAGAGAGGCCATGCAGAAATACATCCATGATTCCTTGGTCACTGGATTTATCTGGCCATCTTCTTCCGCAGTTGGTGCAGGATTTTTCTTAGTTTCCAAAAAGGACCGCTCTCTTTGCCCGTGTATTGATTACTGAGGTCTCAACACCATCACAGTGAAAAATAAGTATTCTTTGCCCTTGATCAATTCTGCCTATGAACCCTTACAGGATGCCAACATCTTTTCCAAACTGGATTTAAGGAACAGTTACCATCTGGTCAGAATCCAGGAGGGGGATGAATGGAAGACAGCTTTCAACACGCCCCTCGGCCATTTTGAGTATCTGGTCATGACTTTGGACTAACCAACGCCCCCGCCATCTTCCAGGCCCTGGTTAACAATGTGCTACATGACATTCTCAACTGATCTGTCTTTGTTCATCTAGATTACATCCTGGTTTTCTCCTAATCCAGAAGAACACACCATGCACATCAGACAAGTGCGTCACAGGCTCCTGGAAAACAAACTCTTTGTCAAAGCAGAAAAGTGCAAGTTTTACGTCAGCTCGGTCACTTTCCTGGGGTACATCATAGAGAGTGGGCAGGTGAGGACAGACCCTGAAAAGATCCAGGCATTGGTAGAGTGGCCCAAACCCATGTCAGTGAAGTAGCTCCAGCAGTTCCTCGGCTTTGCCAACTCTTCACCCCTTACCCAACTCACCTCAACTTCTACGCCCTTTTCATGGACCCCCGAGGCAGATGCATCCTTCTCTGAGCTGAAGAAACGGTTTACACCCGCACCTGTCCTCATTCATCCTGACCCCTCGTGACAGTTCATTGTGGAGGTTGATGCCTCCAACTCCGGGGTAGGGGCAGTTCATCCAGTGCTCATCCGCCGACCAGAAGCTTCATCCCTGCGCCGCCTTCTCCTGTCATTTGTCCCCTGCCGAGTGGAATTATGATGTTGGGAATCGGGAGCTGCTGGCTGTTAAGCTTATCCTGGAGGAATTGCCTTCATGCAAACTGCCAAGCGTCTCAAGCCCAGTGATCGCTGTTCTTTGGTCACCTCAACTTCACCCTCCCCCACCAGCCAGGCTCCCGAAACATTAAACCTGACGCCCTCTCTCATCAATATGTCCCTGAAGGAGTCCCTGCCGACCTTGACACCATTCTCCTAGTCTTGTAAATCTTTATTGTGAATTCCAATAAAGATCTTTAAAAAAAAAAGACAAGCCTGCAAGACATGACAAACTACAGAAGTATTTTTTAGTATTATTTAGCAAGTATTATTTAGTAGTTTTTTTTTCCCCATATGTGAACATGTGAGAAGTGCGATGTCCCCGTGTAATGTATAAGGTGCAAATTCTATTTAGACTACCAACCTCACCGATATATATGTAGAATTGCAACACAGACATAACAAGCTCAAAATCAAATGAATTGGTTGAATAGAGAGCAAACCTGGACAAACACAAGATGAGTGTTTAATATAGTATGTACTGAGGCTTATCTTGGACTTTTAACTATTTAAAATAAAAATGTCCTGACAGTTCTGATGGAGCCCAGAATTTATCCATAAAGGCTGCTTTATTACACACTGTTTCACTGTATAAACCTGGACACAGAAACCGGAACACAGAACATTAATTACCATCCTGCTGGTGTGTTAATGAAGTTACTGCTGCTGTGCCACGTGCGTAAATGTGCACATCACTCTCAATTTAAAGACACGCTTACCATTTCTGCTGCTGTGTGATGCTGCAGGTATTTAATAAAGTCAAAGGAAAGAAGCTGACACAACAGCTGTGGGCAACAAACAGAATATCAGTACTGATGTTTCTGCAAAATCCCAGGTACATTAAGTGACACCTGAACAACATTATTGTAAGATTCAGATCTGACTGAGTCACATTAATAGCTGTATTCTGACGGACATTTCAACAGGTTAGATGCAAAAACTAGAGAAGTGAAAGTAGCTACAGGTAAATAATCAAATGAAAGTTAATTTGTGATGTTTGCAAGCTGTGTGTGTGTACCTCTGCTGACTAAAGACGCACAAAATGTGGTGTTTGCACTTTCTGCAGTTTTCATTATGGTTCAATCTCTGTGTTGAAATGTGGAGAATCCTGAAAAACTGGAAACCACTTAGCTCAGTGTAAACATTAATTTTACTTCCTCTGATAGCCTCCATCCATGGCCTGTATGCGTCTGGTTATGTGCAGCACCATATATAAGTTCTGCTCTGTTAAATTACAATACCGGTTTTGAGAAACAGAAATATACAGCTACAGTAGGCTCAAAACATTCAGGCCTGAAGCAGTGGCGCCTTCGGGACCTACACTGTTGCTGTTGACATGAACAAAAATGAAGCGCAGCAGATTTTCTGTGAATGCCCCGTCTCCAGCGGCGATTACGTGCCTGCCTCATACACATCAAATAGGATAAGAACAGTTGATCCAGGCCCACTGGGCATAATCAAAGCTCCTCCTTGTGAATAGATAAAGCATTGCAACTGGTTTCCACACATGGTGCTTAGGGGCATTACAAGTTGGGGCTGTGTTCACCACGTCATCGAGGGGGGATCTCATTACAGCCAAGGACCCAGCGTGGATCTGCCACGGATCTGGATGGGCCCTGTCACAGATAGGGATGGGAATTGATAAGATTTTATTGATACCAATGCCATTATTGATTATGCTTATCGGTTCGATTCTTTATCGATTCCCTTATCGATTCCTGATCAATTTCTGTGTGGAAAAAAAGTAGGCACTTATTATGTCCACTGTTTGTCAATGACCTTGCATACTGTTGAATATATGACACATAACTGGTAGACAGGATAAATAGTGTTCAGCAGTGGAGAGCAGCCTCTCTGCTGCACTGTTAGCTCCGGGGGAAAGACATCATTGCACAAGATGCTGAACAGGCGCAGGGTTTTTGAGGTGAAGCAGACTGAGCACCAAGTTATTCTCCTCTTATTTTCTATTCTTTTTTCTCACCTCAGAGTTAGTTTTGGTGTTTAATCCTGCAGTGTGTTTTGGTCAGCTAGTCTCATCTCATTTGTTATTGGAGCCTGCTGCTCTGCGGTGATGGCGTAGAAAGTTCACAATATACTTCACGTTCGTCTCCCAAAGGCAATTATTTAGTCTTTAATTCAAAATATGCTTGGAACCGCTGCTTCTTTTAAAGATGAATTACAAGATAACCAAAGATAACTCCAGCATGTGTGCACTGTAGACAGTCTGGAGGCTGCACTGCCTTCACAGTTGAGTTCTGCCTTTTTCTGTCAACATCACATATCTGGGCATCGATAAGAGGAATTGATAAGTTGGGAGGCATACAATTCCGATGGATCGGACAGTTTGGAACAGGTTCTCAACTGGAACTGGTTCTTGATTCCCATCTCTAGTCACAGACCTGTCATGGATCAGCCAGCAGTTCTAGGCGGCTGCATTTGTACTTGATTTGACTCATTTGGACAGCTGAAGCTTCATATTAGCAGAGGGAGGACTGTGCCCCATCACTTACATTGTAAGTGCATTATGAACAAGAGGAATGATTACATCAAGAAAACAGGTTTCTATCTTCATTTGGGCTCCTGACTTGTTTTAAGACACATGAAAAATTGTGACCCTGTCCTTTAAGAACTAGTTTGTGTAGTGCAACCGCTTTTAATTTCATGATGTGTAAATTTACACATTGTAAAAAGTGTTTTTACAAGACGAGGCTAAGTTTGAATCAGCACCTGGATGCCAGGAGGTTACTTCCTGCTGTGCATGGATCTCCACACCTCTCTCATCTTCTACAGCACCACTGTTCACCATCGCTCCTTCTATTCCTGCATGCTGACAAATCTCTCTAAGAGCACATTAAACAACCTCGGCAGGGAAGTAATTGCTACCTTTCTCTTCCATGCCCCATGCCACTCAGTGTACTGTATGCTAGTTTGTTTTTGATTGAACTCGCGCATGCTAATGCACTAATGTTTGTCTCTCCAGGCATTTCATTCCACTGGGTTTCAGTTTAGCGTCATGGTTGAATTTTTATAATTGGCAAGAAATGGGAAAAAACCAAACAATGGCGATAGTGAACGTGTGTGTTCCAGTGACCATCAGTGTGTGTGTGTGTGTGTGTGTGTGTGTGTGTGTGTGTGTGTGTGTGTGTGTGAAGAAGTGGGTCATGGATGTTTGTGTAGTAGTGCTAGTTGATGTGATTAACTATTGTGAGATGAAACATGAATAAAACAACATGTTTGACTGTAGTTTGTAACGAGACAGCTCCAGTAACGAGCCCTAGATTCCACTAATGACTGTTGTGGGATATTATATATTCACACACACACACACACACTCTGTACTGCTGCTACACTAGGAGAGCTGAAAAATACACTGAAGAGCTTTCTGTGTTACTCTACTTAACTGTGAAATTGTTTGGGGGGTTTACTGGAAAGTTGTTTCAGGTTTGTCAAATTGTTTATTTATACTTCTTATGCAGAGGCTGTGTTTACTTTTCTAATTGGATCTATCTGAACATGCTGGCATGACAAAGAATATTTCTCGAATTGGCTTACAAATGTTTGTTCTTTCCCCATTTCTGCCATGTCACCTATATGAAAATATGGCAGCTAAAATATAACCAAATGATAACACCACACCTAGACATCTGTTACACAGGATTTACTCTGCAGGGTTGATGTTTTTATTGTTAGTAGTTAGTTGGTTCCGAATGTTTTTGCTAGATTCGTATTAGAAGTGAAAAATACATGAAGTGGGTTTCGATTTCTTCAAAAAAAACAATTAGATGTGATGTTGTCTTGAGCTAAGCAGCATGGAAAGTATCACCTGGAGAGCCGTATCCAGGCATGTGTCTCTGCCCAATATTGGCCTCTATTGTTGTCCAAACCAAATGTTTACCTGTGGCCTATTTAAAGTGTTCAAGCTCTGATTTGTAAGTGAACTCATTAAGGCAATTGGCAAAATAGTGTAGCAGGTTTTACTGCTGATCCTCACAAAACAAACCAAAGAATAGCAAAGCAACACAGCACATAAAATAAGCATAGCAGAAACGTCAGATAGGTCGGACCACTGTGTTTTAACTATATATCTTTAAACGCTACAGTTTAATACATATCTGCACAATTCAAATCAACTGCCAGTTGTCTACCTGGAACTGACTGTTGTTAGCGCGATGTCATGTTAATTTGGTCTATAGTTGCAGGATTTCACTTCTTTTTCTCCTTCTTTACTCCAAATGTCAACTTCTCAGATCCATCCGTACATGTTGGAGCTGAATCAGATCTGAGATATGACAAGAACAACAAAGACTACAGAATGGACAGCAGTTTGTGGGAATGTGCAAACAATCTGATGTTAGTTCAAGGAGGAAGTAGAGATAACTTTTCAAATGAAGTGTTCAGAGCAGGCTGAAGCCCTGGCTTTTGACTTGAAAGCAGCATTTCTACATACGTTCACCTCAAGCTTTGGACCTGTTTAACATAAACATCTGACACAGTATGGTAATCTGATGTTGCTGAGGTTAGTCTGAGTTAGTTTCCCTGCCACCATGGAGTCAATGTTTAGCCTGGCAGTTAGATCTTCCTCTTCAGGTTCATGTTCACTAGTTATTGTTGTTGTAACTGCTCCTGACTCACCTCAGTAAGCTGGTTCAAAAGTACAGCTAAAAATGTCATCATCATCATCACAGCTGTGAACCCATCACATTGAACAGTGGCGCGTTACATTAACGTAATTATTTGTAGTTTTACATTTGCACATTACATGTACTGTTTATACAGTTTTATACTGTGAACTTTTGCACATTCCTGGTCAATATCTTGTACAATTCAACAGCACTTTTCACTATTTTATTTTTTAATTGTTAATTGCATTTATATGTTCATATCGCCTGTCTTTTGTGGAAATTGTATTTTACTCTTACTTTGTATAGGTACTTGTGTTTTCTCTTAATTTCAACTTTGATTGTTATGCACCACAACACCAAGGCTAATTCCTTGTATGTGCAAACCTACTTGGCAATAAACCTGTTTCATATTCTGATTCTGATTCTTTTTGAAAATATGAACAATATAGCACAAATACAACCTCTGTGTTATTTATCCAAGTATGTAAGCTAAGTTTTTATTTGTCATATTGTACTATAATACTAGGACTAACTAGCTTTATTGGCAATACAGGAACAATGTTGGTCCTGCGAGGCTAACTTTTTGCCTTACACAAGAAAACAATTAGCTTTAGTCTCAGTCTTTTAGCACAGTATCATGTATGTAGCCAGTGTGTATTTGAGACTCATCCGCTGGAGAAAGTCAGCTGGAAACTGTTTTCAACTTGTGAAGTTAACGTTAGCTTCATTGGCTAGCTAGCTGCAACTGATGAATCTGCTTGTCGTAGTCATTTTTTCTTTGAGACGACAAAATCAACAGTCACCAGTTTAAACTGAGAAGCTTTTGTCTACTTGTATCTGAAATCAAGCCCCCACAGTTTCAAGAAATACTAACATTTTCGATGGTAAATGAAAGTAAACTGATTTGTGCTACAACGAAAGGCTTGACAGACATAGCAACAGTAACTAAGGGACCAATGAAATCACAGCATGGACCCAAGACATCAGTTAAGTGCTCATGATCTCCCTGTTCCCTCCGTTATTATCTGTGCAGCTCTCCTGCTTTCTTTAAGAGGAAACACATCAAGTCAGGTTGACAATTAGTGAGTGAAGCAGATGAAAGCAGCGTTCTGACTCATTCTCTCTTTTTCTTTCCCCTTTTCTCTCATCTGACAGTTCAGCTGCTCTCTATCCCTCTCTGGTGTCCTCATGTCTTACGCTGATCTATTACTCTTCTGTTTAATTTTAATCTGGAATGTCTCTTTATCCTCCTAGTGCTCTCTCCACTTATCCCTCCTTATTCTGCCTTAAGAGATTCACTGCTATCAGCACCGGCTCCTGTTACTCTGTATGATGGAGAGTAAAGCAATTCAAAAGGAGTCTCAAAGACTTCATAGTTTATAGTAATTACATCAAGTTTCAACCATCAACCATGTCAACTAGAAAATACATTTATATATTACAGATTTGCTTTGCCAAATACATTTTGAAGGACATGACAAATGACAAATTAAAGGAAAAACCCCAATAAATGAGTGTTGAAACATAAGGTAAGTGCAGATGTTTCCATACAGTTCACAAGAGATCAACTGTTTTGTTGAGTGTGGAAGTAATATGAGGAGGAGCACTGAAGCTGTTCTAGAGACTCTTTCATGTCATTGACCTGTCTGTACATTATTTAGAGGATCTAAAGAAGGTTCTAATGGTACGTTAGGGGGTCCTAGTGATCATTGAGGAGGTTCTACGGGCCCTTTAGGAGGTTCTTAGACCTTAAAAAGGTTCTAGTATCCATTTAGAGGTTTTAGTGGTCATTGAGGAGGTTCTAGTGGACATTGAGGAGGTTCTACTGGTCCTTTAGGAGGTTCTATTGGACCTTAAAAATGTTCTAGTGTCCATTTAGAGGTTCTAGTGGACACTGAGGAGGTTCTATTAGTTCTTTAAGATGTTCTACATGTCTAGAAAAGGTTTACGAGGTTTAGTGGTCCATTTATAGGTTGTAGTCATGCTTGAGCAGGTTCTATGCATCGTTAAAAAGGTTTTAGTGATCACTTAAGACCTTCTAATGGACCTTTAAGAGGTTCTAGTTTCTAGAGGTTTTAGTGGTTATTGAGGAGGTTATATTGGTCCTTTAGGAGGTTCTGTTGAGTCTTTAAGGTTCTACATATCTAGAAGAAGTTTTTGAGGTTTAGTGGCCTATTTAGAGGTTGTAATGTTTTTTTGCTCTTTGGTTCAGACATTTATTGATTTTCCCCTGAAGGATGAATTGTAATACATTTGGTGATTCTCTGACTTTTCATCTAGCGCCACCACCAGGTCAAAATTTTTAATTTGTTGAATACTTTGGTATATGATCAAACCTGCACAACTAATGACATTCCAATCAGCCTCAGCTGTACTTTATGTTTAGCAAATGTTAGCATGCTAACACATTAAACTAACATGGTGAACATGGTAAACTTGTTGAGCACCAGCATGTTAGCATTATCATCATTAACATGTTAGCATACTGATGTTAGAAGAGGGTTCTGAGGAGGGTTTTGAAGAGTTTCATATGCAGGAATTCAGAAAATAAAAACATAAAACTATATAATTATTGATTAAACTGACTATTTAAAAAGATTGTATGGTAGACTGGTAGGCATTAAAATGCATTTCGGCTATTCTACTTTTCACATTTTAAATAAACTCCATTTGTGAGTCTAGAGTTAAAAGCCTCTTTCTCTCCACGGTCTGTTTGGACGTTTGTGTCACTGAGTGCATTTACATTGACATCATTCTGAATATTCAACTATTCTGCTCATTACTTTTAATGAGAGACCCAAATATAATTACTGTTGATGCCAAAAATAAAATACATGACACTAATGCATGAGAACGTCTTATGTCAGTCACTGTTTAGTTTGTTTGCAGTTTGCATCCATGTTAAAATCTGAGAGATTCTGTGTTTATCCAAGTGTGATCTCCTAATGATAAATGATATGTTCAGGTGAATATAAAGTGCTTATATCAAGTATATCAAGTATGACTTCAACATGGATATGATGTAAACACATCATATAAGACATCACAGGCATGATACATGATCTGCTGATGTGTATATGTTGCTCTGAAATACATTCATACACACTTTTTTCTTCTGAATGTGCAGGTATAGAGTGATAAATGACTGTGCTCACATCCACCTTCTCCACCCTGCACTGTACTGTGGATGCAGCCAGCTGTGTGAATAGACCCAATAAAGCAGAGAATGAGGAGGGATTACATTTTGCCTAATAGTTCACAGATTATTCTGTTATAAATTGAATATAGGGCAGACAAATAGAGCCTCTAGTATTTTAAATACATATTTATAAAGCTGACTGAGTAGTGGGATTTGCTCAACCACATATACTTAACTGCATGTGCTTCCACACAATGAGGAAGAGAGAGAGAAAGCACAAGCAGACATGACCTTATTGTGGTGGCTAAGACTCTACAAATGAATTTCATCTCTTGTCACATTCAAAATTCATCGCCTTTGTGCAGCAGGAACGTGCTCAGAAAAAAACAGTTTATCGTCATTTCGGTTCATGATCTGAATTTACTGAGCGAGAAAATGAGTTGAGATCCACTGAGGAGTCTCTTCCTCCCTCATGTGAGACTGCACAGACACAAATTAACGCATGCATATCCACATTCACATTTATGCATATGTGCACACGCAAACATAGAAGGTTATATGAATGGATTTCTTACAGTTTTTTTCAATTTCTTACACGTTTACACGAATACCTCATGTTCACAGAACTCTACACACACACCATCATATGAATAGACAAAAGCAATTGAACACTGACGTGCTCAGTGTAAAACATTACTATGAATGGAAAACACTAGAGATGTTTTAAGTCAAATATAAAACACACAAATATATTGTAATACTAACAAAAATATATTTTTATTTTTCTCCTATAATATTGTATACATCCCAACAAACACAAAGTTGTATATGTAAATTGTTTTACATACAGAACCAATAATAGAAAAATATACTGTATACAATTAAAAAAAAAAAGGCTGCATCCTGTCTTCTGCTTCGTTCTGGCCACAGCACCTCATCAACATCGCAGGCAATGTTCTCCCTGGCCAAGCAGCAGAGGAAGTATCGCCTAGCATGGCGAATCCAGCCCTGAAAAGCTTCTCCAGCTTTATCTACACATGCATCTTCCATAGCTTGCAGAAGAGGTACACGAGTAAGGGGATTGTGGTCAAAGACCTTCTACCTCAAGGCAGAAAAAAACTCCTCAGTTGGATTGAGAAATGGAGAATATAGTGGGAGATAAACTACTGAAAAGCGTGGGTGGTCAATGAACCAGTTGCGGACCAGAGCAGCCCAGTGGAAACTTATGTTGTCCCAGATGACAACGTACCTGGGCTGCTGCGGGCCATCTATCTGGTCTGGTGGAATGAGAATGTTGTGTAGTGTGTCCAGGAATGTGATAAGATGGCCAGTGTTGTAGGGGCCAAGGGTGATGGATGACACCATGGTGGTTAATGGCTGCACACATAGTGATGTTCCCTATGATCAATCAATTAATGCTCCACTGCAGCTGCATCTAGCTCAAGAAAGCTCTGAAACAGGCAACATGACAGTATCAGAAATAGACCTAGAGAGGTCAATACTGTGAAATGCAAAACATTGGGATTACAATACTATAATGTCTATACAGTGCTGATAGTGTGCATCAATTATGGGAATGTACAGGACTTACTTGCACAGAGTCATTCAGTTCCAAATCTCATACATACATGAAACATACTTTGTTTACAGTACTAAGGTCCACTTGCAATACTGTACAACAGTAATCATTGAGTACTGTATTGATATGCAGTACTACAATACTGTAATGAAATTACAGATTTCTTAGCTATTCTCATTTTGGAAAGTCTGAGCAATGAATGCCTCTGTGAACCTGCTCAAGATTGGTTGTCCTCTCTGCCCAGCCTCCCACATTGTTAGACCAGGGTCAACCAAAGTGGTCTGAATCTCATCAGAGATTATGGCTCACCTTGGTCTTCCTCGTCCTCGTCATGGATCTATAAAGAAAACTGGATACAGCGTCTGAGGCAGGGCCCCGTCATTCCTATGAAAGTTGCTCAGTGAAGCCAAAAACGTCCCGCTGTGTCACACACTTCCCACTATGTCAAATTGGCTTCAAAGCCTGGAACTGTTACTGGGAGCTTGGTCCTCGTCCTCGTCCTCGTCCTCGTCCTCCCTGTCCTCCTCCTCCTCCTCTTACTCTCACTCCTCTTGCTATGTTGGCATCCATTGCTCCAGAACAGAAGAGCTCACCTGTGGCCCTTTTATTACTAAAGCTCTGATTGCTAATTGAATAATGGTGCAACATGTGTTTGCCCATGTGAGGAGTCAGAGGGGATAGTATGAAATTTAAGTTTAGCATTTTGAATGGCAGTGTGTGAACATGAGAGATTTATTTAATGAAGATTGTGCCAAATGTAGAGAAATGTGTGTAGTATTTTGAGAAAAGTGTGGTTTAGAACTGCAATCTGAATGTAAAGCAGGAAATGTGCTTGTATTTTAGCAGAATTGGTTCAGGGGGTTGGTACATGAATTACAGGTTGCGGTCATTTTGTCTCAAGTACCAGTGTTAGTGTGTAAACACTAATTTTGTCAAAGGCCTGAGCCTCTGGTCGAGATGAACAATGTTGCCACAGTCACTCCTCAGTCCTGAGAGGCAAACACACAACAGTTAGCATCTGCCATTGTGCATTCACATGGAAAAAAGTCTGGAAAACACTGCTGAAATTGTAAAGAGCTGTTATGCAATCGACTGCACAAAGATTAAGAATTCAGAAGTTTCTACAGACCGCCAACAACTTAACAAAAGAGGTCATAGAGTAAAAAGTTAATTAACTATCCAAGCACACAGTTTTCTAAAGGACATGTAATAAAATAACTGAAACATCCAACTTTAAATTAAATTGCATGTGTTTTATCTCCTACAGTTACATATCTGCTCTGTAAATCACTTGTCCTGTGTTCTCCTTTTGAGAATAAGTCAGAATCCAAAAGTGAGAAATTTATATTTTTTGGTTTCATGATTGTGCTCTAAAGTTTTGCATTAAATACTGTTCAATCATGTCCTCATGTAGCTGAAGTCCTTATTTCAATACAGCAAAAACGTGTCGTTCATCAGCACAGCAGATGGTCACACTGAGCCTGATAGCATCCTGCTACACAACACGAGCCACAGACTCTGAACAACAACCCACATTAGCTTTCCTGCTGAAGTCTCCTTTTTATCTAACTTACAAACATGAACACGTCTTGTTTTTAACTGTAAATCATGCAAAGATATTCCAGTTATATTCCAGAATATAAATATAGAGCTGGAAATTTGCAGAATGTTGTCTTTAAAGATTAAAAAGGAGTACTTGTGTCTTATTGCTCACACTCAGCAAATAACTTTATTTCACTCCAAGTTTGTTCTTTAGGGTATTCTTTAGTGTAATTCTTAGAAGTTTGATAAATACAGTATCCTTTGTTAATGTTATTATTTACACCTGTGTCTTTCCTGCTATGACATGTCAAAATCAGGGCACCATCACAGTCATGAGAGTAGATCCAATCAGGCGGGATAAGTGAAAACATCTATGTTGATGCATCATAGCTGTGTAGGAGTCTTTAAGTAAAGGATCTGAATATTTATTCCAGTTCTGGATGGAAACTTGCGTGTCTGATTGCAGTGCATCTCCCGAGGCTGGGACTGTCAACAAAGTAGGGTACATTACAGTGTGTAGCAATCATGCTCCAGTTTGCTTCAGATATGTATTTAAGATGCTCTTTTATAGCCACAAGTGAAGCACTATAACTGCTCAGAGCACCGACTGGCTGCCTTGTTCCCTGTCAGTATGTAACTGCTGTTTTCTTCCTCTTATAAACATTGCATGCTTTTAGCTTTTCAAAGCTGTTAGGATTTATCTGATTTGTTCATTCCTTGCCTGTCCAGCAGGTTTTAAGGCTTAAGGTGTTCATTATTCATTAAAAATAATATATCCATTTTTGGACAGAATTCAGGCATAAATTGCTGAATTTATTCATGTAAATGTTGTGAGGGGGCTGCATGCTGCATCTATAGGGCTGTAAAATTAAATCTCAATTATTTTCAAGCGTAATCTTTTATTCCTGCATAATGAAGGATTGACACATCTTTTTGGGACATCATGTGCAAGACAGTTGAACAAGAATATTAAAAGAAGCATGTTTTTTTTTTGACAATTTGCACCCAGTCTGAAAACCTGTTTGGTACCTAATGTGTTATATTTACCACCTGACATTTTGATCGTCCAAATTCTTGGTGTAAAATTGGCACATCATATCAAATTCCTCCTATAAAACAAAATATAATTTACATTACTTTATGGCCAAATCAAAACCCCACAAGTCAATGCTTTCCTTATCTTCTGTCATAACAGATGACTCCACCTAAAAAATGATGATTCACACGTGTCTGAAAATGATGGCAGGATAAAGGAGCTGGTTGTCGCCGTGGATGAATCAAACACAAAAGTGCTAAATTTTCATTTCTCGTCTGGAGGTGAGATACTGTATGTGAGGAGGTGGATGACATCACGCCTCAAAGTCTTAATTAACATGCACGCCTTAAAACGTGCTGTGATTAAAGTGTAAAATATGTTGCTACGTACTGCAGTCTGTGAAGATTCTCAGTCATCCAGGTCTCAGTAAGAGCAACTGAACTTGTAACAAGACTTGTTTAAACGCTTTTGGATGTACAAACTAAACTACACTGATAATAATAATAATAATAATAATAATAATAACTATATGATTCAATACGTATCTAGATATATCATTTGATTTGATTCAGCTGCGATTAGAAATGGATATTTTTTACATTTTTTAATAAGTTTAACTAAAATAAACAATACAACAGGTGATGTCACACCTTGCTACATCCAGCTTTATATACAGGCCTCACAGAGCTGCTAGTGTGGCTGCAGACTCTCAGTCTTGTTAAATGTTCTTTAAAATACACTTCTATGCTTAATGTGAAGCATGTTATGAATTATCTCTGTGGTTGTAAATAAATGAGCCTCTTCTGTGTTAGCTGGAGGGAGAGAAGGAGAAAAATGGAGAATGGAGGTATGGGAAGAAAGATGGATCTCAAAAGGAGGAGAGAGGGAGACTTCCAATGAGGAGATGAATGATCCTGCATTTCTTATCACGTTCTTGCACATGGTGTGTACATGTGTGTGTGTTTGTGTGTGTGTGTAGCTCTGCATCTAATTCTTTCTGTAAATCAGTTTTTCCCCCCTTCGGTCCAAACACACACTCTTCCTCCTGTCCTCTCCTCACAGGCTGATCTTGTTGTATTCACAGCGTATTGAATTGCTTCTGTGCGTCGTGTTAATGTTGCTGACAAATTACAACGTGTAAACAGTGTCTGTGTGAACGCTCTCCCTCGGCAGCGGGATAATGGAGGAGAGATTCAGCTGTTTATTCAATGTTTTTCATAGGATTGTAGCTTGCGGCTAGCTGTCCTCTCTTTTGTCATGGCTGTTGCGTTAAAGACAGTGTGTGCATACATCAGTGTGTTTCAGGGTGTGTGTGTATAGCCAGAGGTAAAGGACGTGTCCTTTTGGAAGTGACTGTGTCTTTATTTCGCAGCAGGTCTGGCTCTTTGTGTGCAGTATTAATCTTACCCAGGGTGGCAGAGATGCTTCTCTGGTTCAAATGAAAACGCTGGAAGAAGCAAAAGAGCACACGGGTCACTGTTTGTTTTTAATCCTTCTCTTTCTGAAAAAGAAAGCAAACTGATCACATTTACTGCAGAGTTCATTTCATCAACAAAAACTATGACGTAAAATATTCATTGACAACCTTTTTTTCAACGATGAAAACAACAATAACTTTTGAAAATGAAAACTATGACGAAATGTACATTTTTAATCAACAAATAAAAACTAATGACCAAATGAAAGATGAATAAATGGACAAATTAATGTTAAGGTCTTGTTGAAGGAGTTGCATGCATCTGTGGTATCATACGTTGGCACTTCTTGGAAGAAACAGATTTATGGACTAAATTAATCTACAATCCACTGAGAATTAGACGAGGCAGCACTGCACTGTTGCAACACATCAGTTTGATATGTGCAGACAGCTGCTGGCTGATGTTAGCTCCCCAGCAGCGACAGACTGAATACAGTAGAATCCACACACTGTTCAGTCGACTTCCACGGCTTCACATCTTGTAGTCAGAGATAAGATCTCATTAACGAACACAAACCAAGAGCTCAGACTAATGTACAGAGTCTTTTATCAGTTGAGTCACAACAGTCCCCTAAACTGTGGCGGGTCCACAGACTGAAACTATTCACGTCACAGTTTACGGGAATGTTGTGACTCAAAACAGCGAATACAGCAGCTATCGTCTAGGTTACTTTTTAGCTTAAAATAAACTTTTGTGCACATTTTAATAACATAGTAGACATTTCACACATCATGCAGCTCTAACTGAACCATTTACAATGATTATGGATCATTCAAATAAAAAATGCGATTAATTGGAAAATTGTCGGACTCTACTGTTGTTGTCACGTCCATAGACTGTATATAAAGATATATGGCTACTGTGGCTACAGCTATGTCTGGACTTCTTCTTCTTCTGTTGGAGCAACAGCCAGACTGTACCAGGATAAATAAACCAGACTGTACCAGGATAAATAAACCAGACTGTACCAGGATAAATAAGCCAGACTGTACCAGGATAAATAAGCCAGACTGTACCAGGATAAATAAGCCAGACTGTACCAAGATAAATAAACCAGACTGTACCAGGATAAATAAGCCAGACTGTACCAGGATAAATAAACCAGACTGTACCAGGATAAATAAACCAGACTGTACCAGGATAAATAAGCCAGACTGTACCAGGATAAATAAACCAGACTGTACCAAGATAAATAAACCAGACTGTACCAGGATAAATAAGCCAGACTGTACCAGGATAAATAAACCAGACTGTACCAGGATAAATAAGCCAGACTGTACCAGGATAAGTAAGCCAGACTGTACCAGGATAAATAAGCCAGACTGTACCAGGATAAATAAGCCAGACTGTACCAGGATAAATAAACCAGACTGTACCAGGATAAATAAGCCAGACTGTACCAAGATAAATAAGCCAGACTGTACCAGGATAAATAAGCCAGACTGTACCAGGATAAATAAACCAGACTGTACCAGGATAAATAAGCCAGACTGTACCAAGATAAATAAGCCAGACTGTACCAGGATAAATAAGCCAGACTGTACCAGGATAAATAAACCAGACTGTACCAGGATAAATAAGCCAGACTGTACCAGGATAAGTAAGCCAGACTGTACCAGGATAAATAAACCAGACTGTACCAGGATAAATAAGCCAGACTGTACCAGGATAAATAAACCAGACTGTACCAGGATAAATAAGCCAGACTGTACCAGGATAAATAAACCAGACTGTACCAGGATAAATAAGCCAGACTGTACCAGGATAAATAAACCAGACTGTACCAGGATAAATAAGCCAGACTGTACCAGGATAAATAAACCAGACTGTACCAGGATAAATAAGCCAGACTGTACCAGGATAAATAAGCCAGACTGTACCAGGATAAATAAGCCAGACTGTACCAGGATAAATAAACCAGACTGTACCAGGATAAATAAGCCAGACTGTACCAGGATAAATAAGCCAGACTGTACCAGGATAAATAAGCCAGACTGTACCAGGATAAGTAAGCCAGACTGTACCAGGATAAATAAACCATGGCGGGACATCCAGGTGAATCATCCTCTGCAGTGAGTATAAGCTGATCAGTTTTTTTAAAACGTGCATTATGAACTAATGTTATAAGCTCGATATTTAACGTTAGCTAGTTAGATGCTCCATGTTTTTATTAGTAGATCTTGTAACATTTGTCACCATTATTGAGACTCATTTCTATCCGCAGTGATAATGCTCTGTCTGCTGAGATACTCTCAATTCTCCACCATCATTCTTTCCACCATATTTATCGTTTTGTCCTGCGAGCACTTCTGTAGCAAACAGAGGTTTTACTGTATGTGTGCAGGGCTGGAAGCGTCTTGTTGCTCCAAGAAACGGAGCCAGCAGGAACAGCATGTCTCTGCTCAGTCAACTGGAACACATAATGATGGCATTATGATTATCCTGCTCAGCCTCTCTTTGTTGACCACAGCGCAGGCTTTGAACACAGGCCGACATGTCCGTGTGCTGTATGAATGAATGCAAGCACACACAGCCCTCACACAGAGAGGTTTCTGTCTCTCTGTGGCAGGACCAGACACAAAGCTGGTTCAGGTAAGACCTTTCTGTGGTCCTTGGCTTCCCACCAATACAAACTGGTCACAACATCAATGACAGGTTGTGCTATTTCACTGGAGCTTAGTGGTGCCATGATGTTGGGTAATTCTGCCACCGGAGGCACACCTGGATAGTTACAGGACGGGATCAGGAGGAGCTGACATGACAAAGGGAATCTGCTGCTTTCTTGTCCTTGAAAAGCAATTCACTCTGTGTGACAATTTTGTGAGGAAGAGAACAGTCCAATGTTGATCTGCCTTCCAAAAGTCATTCCCAGCAGGAAGCAGATAAGCCTCTGGACAAGAGTGAATACCAGGAGTTGAGATTCAGGTGTACCAAGAATTCTCACCAAAATCATTTTTTCCCGGAAAAATAGCCCCCGAGAGGCACTTTTTCATTTTTAATGTTCTTTCTTTATAGTTATATGTCAGAGTCACTATATTTGTCACCAGGCTGCCATGTATATTTTTTTCAGGACAAGTGAGGCTATTCAGAAATGCTTTCATTTTGCTTGTGAGTAGTACTATACATGCTCAAGGAGACTTTTAATGGAAAACTTACTAAATATGTGAATACAAATGTTGAAGTTTTTTATCTTTAAGTGCAGAAGTTTTCAGTGCAGCACATATCTGAATGGATGCCAGGCCGTCATTGTAAATAAGAAACTGTTCTTCCCTGGTAAGATAAAAGACACGGTAGAGGAGATTGCTGCAGTTCCGGAGATATAAGAACGCTGTTGATGGGACATTCTGAGCCTTAGTGATGTCAAAATATTGTATTGATAGTGTCAAAACAACATTTTCATTGATTTGATAACTCTGATTGATTTGGTGATTTGATTTGTTGATTGTAATTGTTCTCTATTAGCCAGCAAGGATCAATACGTTTAGTGACATCAGAGTTACATGCAACGTTTGCTTTTCAACACTTGCGGTTCACACACAGACATGGATGTACCTGTAATAACTTTTACTGGAGAAAAAGTCAGAAATTTGATGATTCTGAACCAAAGATCTCAAGTTATTAGGAGCAACTTTTTTCTCTGATTGCAAAGTGGATTTACTGATTTCTAACCGTAAATATATAATTCTGCTCATTTCCAGCTCTATATTTATATTCTGGGGCTCTACTGGAATATCTTTGCATGATTTTCAGTTAAAAACTCCTTATTTATCTTATACTGGCCCTTTATGCAGCCCCTCAGTTCAGCCTCTGTCTGAAACAGGCCGTTTTAGCTCCTGTCTCTTTAAGGCCCCCCTCCTGATGAGCCCGCTCTGTTCTGATTGGTCAGCTTCAGGAAGCTTCCTCCGGCTCCGGAGGCTACGTAAACAAACTATAGTAGCAGGATTTCACTTCTTTTTCTCCTTCTTTACTCCAAATGTCAACTTCTCAAATCCATCCGTACATGTTGGAGCTGAATCAGATCTGAGATATGAGAGTTAGCAACCACCTTAGCAACCACCTTAGCAACCACCTTAGCAACCAGGATTATAGAAAGGACACATGTTTCTGTGCATGTGTGAACAATTTGATCTCATCATGAGGAGGAAGTCGACGTAACTTGCAAATAAAGTGTTCGAAGTGTTTTGTCTTACAGGCTTATAGAATAACAGAAAATCCCAAAAAGCAGAATATGTCCCCTTTAACAGATCACAGAGAAATTAGTCTTGCATAGCCAGACTTATCTACACACTTCACTTTAGCGCTGTGCCAGTGCTGGAGAAAGGTCTGGCTGCACCCATTATCATTCTGCTATAGGGGAAAAAATGCTCTGGCTTGTTTGCATTTCCTTAAACCAATCATAATCGTCTTGGGCGGTGCTAAGCCCAGGAGGCAGCCGTGGTGCCCTTGCAAAATAGTGTTGGGGGAAACTTCTTTGGTGGAACATTAGCATGTGGGGAGGTGAGCCTTGGCATTAAAATGGCTAAATCCCTGCAAAAGAAAACACCACATAAAACAGAAAAAGACGTATGTCGACTAAGTGATCTGACTTTTACTGATAAAAAAGACAAACATAACTTGATCATTGGTGCCCTAGAGGTGAAGCCTGCCTATACTTTAGCTCTGGAGGAGCTCACTGGGCTGCTTGGAATATCAAACTTTTTCCATAACTGGTGGGAAAACATGCAAGAACGTCCGTTAGACAGCAAATGTTGTAAACATATTCTTTGTATATCAAACATTCACCAACAGAACCAAGCAGGCCTGCCTCACTGCACAATCCAAATCATCAAAAACTGCCATTTTCAGTGTTTAGGTTGTTAGCTCAGAGGTTTAACCATAACATGCAGGTAACAGAAGGGGAGGAGATTTCTGACTGAAATCGTCGGCCAATGGCAGGATTAGACCCACAGTCTACATCCAGTGAGTCAGACTGAAGAGAAATTCATCTTCTGGGGATCATGACTGTTTGTACAATAATTCATAGCAATCCATCTAATACAGCGATGCTGCCAGCATGGCTGAAAGGGATTTTTTAAAATCCTCATTTAATGTCTTCAAGTGTTAAAAAGTACATAAACATGTGAAGCTCTCCTTGTCTCACTTCCACAGTCACCTATAATATATAATTCATACTGTAGATGACACAATATTATGTTATTGCAGAGTCTATGTCCATATTTAGGATATTGGGATCAGATTTTAGAGTCTGTTATAGAGCAGGGTTTCGGTGTGGTCTGGTTTAAGCTTTTCTGTTTGGGATTTAGTTTCGGGCCATGGTCCAGTTCATCCTGAGAAGTGCTGTTGTGTCTGGGTTTTAACAGCTCAGGCTGCAGGTCAAGGTCTGATCAGAGGCTGTAAATCCAGCGGCTCAGCCTCTCCTCTCTCTCTTTCTCTATAGTCACCTCTCCCACTCTCTTATTCTCCACTCTTCTTCACCTCTGTGTTTATCTGCAGCCTGCAGATTTGTCAATTCTCCCTCAGGATTTGCTTCTTCCCTCATTTCATCAGAGGGAAACGTCTTCTCTCTCTCCATGGTAACGCCGGCTGTTTTCAACAGGTTGAATTTCATTACTGCGTGTGTTTGTGCATCTTAATAAACTCTGTGTGTGTGTGTGTGTGTGTGTGTGTGTGTGTGTTGGAGATGAAAAGGGTCAGTATTCTTTTGAAGCCTGAATTCTTCCATCAACTAAGAAAGAGAGCTGGGAGCGAGGGATGAGAAAGAACTGACAACAACTGAGGAGAAGGGGGAAAAAAGAGGAGCATTAAAGTGTGAAAACAAAAGCTTTTATAGAGACGTCTGAGAGGAGAGGAAACAAGAGAAGGGAGGGGGAGGAAACGAGTAAAGGAAAGGAGATGAGAGAAAAGGAGACAAGGTGAGAGGAGAGGAAATGAGAGGAAATGAGGAGAGGCGAGGAAACAGGAGAGAAAAGGAGACAAGGGAAGAGGAGAGGAAACCAGAGGAGAGGAAGCAGGAGGAGAGTTATAAACCATTTATTAACTGTTTATAGACTGATTATTAATGATAAATGAGGAGAGTTAAAGTGTTACCAAGTTTCATAAACTGTCTCCACACTGTCGGTACAGTAAATGTTCACTCCTCTTTTGGCAGCCATGTTTTCTTCTGTCTGTCTGTTTGTTAACATCTTTCTCTCTGAGCTCTCTGTTGCTCTGCTTCAGCAGCTTTTCCTCTTCAGGTGATGCATAAATACTCGCTCGCTTCACTCTGCAGCAAAACTTCTTTTTTTAATCTTCAGTCTCAAACTCTCTTTTATCTCCTTTTTTTCAACGTCCACTCCCTCCTTCCTTCCACCCGCCCTTCTCCTCCTCCCTCCCTCCTGCCCTCTGTTGTTGCAAATCGATGCAGCTTAACCTTTACTTTCCTGTCTTTAACCTTTTCAACTTTGTAGTTGTGCAGGTGTATAATGTGATTACCCACCACTGGGCTCAGTTTGAAATTAAAGAGGAGACTCTGATCGTACTTATCCTGCTGCGGAGCTGCTGGATGTTCATGGTGGAGGTAGGAGTAAGTATTTTCACCACTGCTGTAAAGGTGTTTTAAAAAAAATGGTTCTACCTTTGAAGTTCAGGGAGGAAAATATAAATTAAAGCTGCATCATGGCAGTGAGAAGGAGCAGAGATCAGTCTTTCAGTATGGTGACATCAGAACAGTAATATACCACTTAGTAAATTAGTATAGTTTTCATAAGCATCTCTAAAAGTTCATCTTTTTATGACGTTGCAGTGACAGCGCCCCCTAGAGGCCGTAGTAATAACGATGGGAGCAAAGGGGGAAATCAGGTGACGTTATTATAGAATTACAATGTCCACGTACGGAGGAGGTGGATGGATGAATCAAAACATCAGACTTCAACACGAAAGAAAGAGTGAAAATGTTTGGCATTCATCAATTTTCTCGTACTTAGAATTTTTTCTGAGGTTATGAACAAAATGTACAAGTTCAGAGCTGTCGTACGAGTCTGAAACACTGGTTGAGGTTTAAATATGACGTCCCGAAATCAACTAGAAGTTTAGCTGGTAAAGGGTCGAGTCGGGCCAGGCCAGTGATGCTTCACATTTAATGAGGAAAATACAACTTAAACTTCTGTCATCATTCTCATCCTGGCCACCGGTGTCCTGATGTGACGATGTTTATGTCAGCAGTAGTAAACAGCAGCCTCAGGGAGTTTCTGCAGCTCTCTGTCCTGCATCATGTTGTGTTACAGCTGACAGTGTAACATCACCTACTGTAGCTGTAATATTCTCTCTAATATCTCTGTGACGGTCACATGACGCCTCTCATGCGGCGCTTTGCTTTAAAAGATGTTTTTTAGCATCTAACTTCATGTCAAAGCGTTCCCTCTTTATTTCTGTCACAGTGCAGCTCTGCTCTGATGGATTCATATTTTCTATTGTTTCAGCTCCTCTAATACGACTGCTGACACTGATAAATGTGTCTGCTGCTTTCTGACAGCAGCAACTTCAAACTCTTCTTTTCACTTTTTGGGCACATTTTTGTGAATGAAACTCTTCCACAAACGGAGCAGAACAGGTCGTCTTATATGGACATTTTAGGGGCGTCGATGATGCTGATGATGAAATCTCAGGAACAGGTGGCGTTCATCAGGCTGAAACCAGAGATTTACAGAGTTTAAGAGAGTTTGTTGAGTCTGTTGTTCTTGCATGAACTGAGCTGATGTGATTTCAGGTCAAATTAGTGTTTTTCCTCTCGTAAAGAAAGTCAGGCTGTGTGTTCATGACTCCTAACAGCTCTGAACTCGTGAAATTCATTCGTACCTCAGAGAAAATTCTCTTAAATCCCTCGTATGTGCAACTAAAGAAGGAATCTGTTTGAATGTTTCTTGCATGAAGCACATTTGTAAATGACAAGAAACTAAATATATATACACGCTCTTACATTTCATGCATGTCGACATTAAAACAGTCAAACAGACGTTTCTAACATGTCCCACGTCTGAACCTTGATAATAAACTGGTTGGTAGAAGTGTGACTAAGCAGAGATATTAAACTAAATGCAGCAGCGGTGATGCTCCTCCAGCTGTGTCCAATGAAAACCCGCCGACATTAAAAGGTGACAAAGAAAGCAATTTTCTTTTGTTTTAGTTTGTGGTGAAGTTCATCTTTGTAGATTGAATTCACTAAATGTGTTCTTGTTTTATGTGAGGTAGATATTCAGACATCACTGGTGAGTCCTGCTTTCCTTACACTGAATATTCTCTTCATCATGTTTAGGACACAAAATTAACATTTAATTTGGGCTCATGGTGTTTCAGTTAGAGCGAATGGTGCAATAATTCAAATAGCAATTCAAATGACATTAACTGATTAAATTAAATTGTAACTGAAAATCTTGCTTGGAACACTTTGACCCTATTTGCACTTTTTGTCATTAACTTGTATATTACATTGATTTGCACATATTGTAAAAACTTAAAATATATATAAATACACACACACACACACACACACACACACACACACACACACACACACACACACACAAAGAATGAACAGAAAGCAAAAACTGTTTCAATGTTGACACATTATATTATATATATAAAGTATTTGTATGCATTTATGTAACTATATTCTCGGTAAATAATATAGTAAATAAAATAGTTTTTCCTTTTTATTTCTACCTTTAGTGCTGCTATTATATACGTTGTTCTATTTTATTGCTGATTTTATTGTGTTATTCTATTTTAATTTAAACTATTTGAATATTTGTTAATTATGTTCTGAGTGTGGGGCTGTAACTGTATTTCATTGTGCAATTCTGTTTTGTACAATGATGATAAAACTGAACCTTGAACTTTGAAAAAAAATCAAATGAGATTTAAAGGATCACAGTTACTTAAAACACTTAAAACAAAAGTCACGTGAACACTGAAACTTTTTGCTTTCTGTTCATTCTGTGTGTGTGTGTGTGTGTGTGTGTGTGTGTGTGTGTGTGTGATGTGAGTTTAAACCAGAGGTAACCTGAGTAAAGACAGTTAGTGCTATAACCTAACAGTTATTGAAAGATTATATGAATGGTTAAGTACACTAAATATTATTTCATTGTTTATTTGGGAAGTAAAGAGAGAAGTTCGTTATTCCTAAGACTCATTAAAGTGTGATGTTTGGTTATTTCTTTTACTGGAGGTATTTACACAGTAGATATTAATGACAGTTCGTTAAAGGAGTGATACGCCTATTTTATTGCAGTAATCTAATTCATCGAAGGTAGGTTATAGTGCATAGTTTTAATACAAGGGTTAAGTAAAATAGTCTAATAAGTGTGTTACAGTTCATTAACAGTGAATAAAGGGAGCCAAGACAAATAAAATCAAATCTAAGTATTATTTGTTGTATATTAAGTTGGTTGATTTAAAGAACTCGGGGCCCTTCCCTGATTAGACTAGAGATAGGTGGGCTACATACCTACTGTATATAATTCAGCTGCTGATCATTCTCAGTACATTTTACATCCACTAAATCTAAATGGCCTGACTCCAAACCTGCTTTCATCAGTTTACTACTGAACTCAAGCAGATTGGCACCTTAATCAAAGACTGAAGCTTCATATTAGCTTCAGATAAACTTTGAAATCCATGTTTGCACAGAAGGAGGACTGTGGATTTTGTCCCCCATCACTTCCATTGTAAGTGCATTATGAAGGGATCTTCTAATGGTCAGTATGAACAGGAGGAATGATTACAGCAAGAAAAACAGGTTTCAATGTTTATTTGTGCACCTCACTGTTGTTTAAAGACAGACTTGAAAATTGCAAACCCGTCCTTTAAAGGACTCCTCTGGCTTGTTTTTTATGACAATTGTTGTACCTCTTTGTTGTAAATGATGAAAGTTTTTTGGGGGAAAAAAGAATTAAAGTAAACACAGAGAAACTTCGCCCCCTCCAGGAAAGAAATATGAAATCAGCTTTCTAGTGTCACTCTGAGCATACATCATTCTTCACAGTGAAGCTCAAACATCCCAGTGAACTAACCACTCAGTCTTACATTGATGGAAGTTGTACGTTTTGTGAGGAGCTCAGAGAAACACTGCTACATTTATTTTGATTATTCATTGCTGATATTATCAACCTTCACTTTACATGAAAAAAATGTATTGTTTGGATTCACTGAATATGACAAGAATCATCTGCTCACAGTTCTATTTAATTCATTTGCTTATTATTTTGACCAAATATTATATTCACAAATCAAAATTCTTAAAGTCCTTAAAGCCCCCCTCCGCTCAAAAATATGTTTTTATTCCTGTTTCTTCAGGAAAAAGCTTACAATGAAATGGGATTATTTGCTTTCTGTGTGAGTTTTTGAGGAGGTTAACTACAGCTGAAGTGTGTACCAATGTTTTACTGCCTTTGTGTGCTGTCAGAAATATTAAATTACAAGCTGAATGTACGTAGTTGTTGAATTGACAAAGTTTGGTAAACTGGGAGTTTGGATGTGATGTTCTGGCTATTTTTTGAGGAGTCTGGCAGACAACATTTAAGCAGTTTCACCCGTTTATCTTAATGCAAATGCACACACTCTTAAACATTTATTAGTCAGGCATTGCTGTTTTAATATATAAATCAAAAAGAAATAAAATACTCAGTTTCACATCTATTGTATGGTAATAATGATCAAAAGAACCTTTCAAAGCCATTTTGTTGTTATTTAAACATTGTTAAATTGACATAATGATAAGATGTCTCTCGATTGTGGTAAAATAATATATATAATATATATTAAGCAACTATATTATGCAATATTTATATTCTTTGATCTGTAGAAATTGTTTTTTGAACAATAGCTTGTTAAGTCAAGATGCTGCAAGATACTGTTGGATCATGTTTTGTGCACAAATGTAAGTTTACTAAAAGACTTTAATTCTTAACAAGATTTTGGTGAACAGCTTAAAATGACATTAAAACACACTGGTATTTCTAAGTATTATGAAATGATTTATTGTGTATGTGTGGGTGTGTGTGTGTCGAGGTCAGTTATTCCACTTCTTATAACTCTAATTTAAGAGGAAATGCTTCAGACATTAAAAATACATTTCAATATATTTATTGTGGGAGGAAACCGAAGTACTCGGAGAAAACCCACGCCTGCACAGGGTGAAACACCACACAGCAACAAGAGCCTGTGTTGCTGTGAGGCCACAGTGTTAACCACTGAGCCACTGTGCGGCCCTGTAGACTTCTGACAGCGGACATTAGGGTTAGGGTGAGGGGTCCGGGTCCGGGTTAGGGTGAGGGGTCCGGGTCCGGGTTAGGGTTAGCCTCCTCCGCCTGCAGCTGCTGATGTGTTGCTTTAGGGGATGAGTAAAATCAGAATGAAGGTGACCAGACCACCTGCAATAATACCGACAGTCTGGAGCACATCCTTCCATAAAGTGCGGGACTTTGCTTTCTTTGCGAGCTTCACAGAGAGCTTATTGATGTGAGACTGCAACGACTTGATGAAGACTTTCTCCATAACTGGGTCTTGTAATAATATTACAGACCCCAGCAGGTGCTTTCCACAAATCTTCTTTGTCAGGTCTTTGATCACAGCCTTGCAGACTTTCTTTGTGGTCTTCATATCCGGGCAGAAGTCTTCAGACACAGTGAGTCCCATCATCGTCTGGTCCACCAGTCTCTTTGTGTAGGCGACACACTGCTCCTTGCTCTGGTTCTGGAGAGCGTGACACTTAGTCAACACTCTTACTGTGAGGAAGGTGACAAACAACCGGAGCTGGTTCTCAGTTTCAGGCTCATGAGAGGCAGATGGATCAGCAGACTCTGTAATTGTGTGTTAGGGTGAGGGGTCTGGGTTAGGGTTAGGGTGAGGGGTTAGGGTTAGGGTTAGCCTCCTCCGCCTGCAGCTGCTGATGTGTTGCTTTAGGGGATGAGTAAAATCAGAATGAAGGTGACCAGACCACCTGCAATAATACCGACAGTCTTGAGCACATCCTTCCATAAAGTGCGGGACTTTGCTTTCTTTGCGAGCTTCACAGAGAGCTTATTGATGTGAGCCTGCAACAACTTGATGAAGACTTTCTCCATAACTGGGTCTTGTAATAATATTACAGACCCCAGCAGGTGCTTTCCACAAATCTTCTTTGTCAGGTCTTTGATCACAGCCTTGCAGACTTTCTTTGTGGTCTTCATATCCGGGCAGAAGTCTTCAGACACAGTGAGTCCCATCATCGTCTGGTCCACCAGTCTCTTTGTGTAGGCGACACACTGCTCCTTGCTCTGGTTCTGGAGAGCGTGACACTTAGTCAACACTCTTACTGTGAGGAAGGTGACAAACAACCGGAGCTGGTTCTCAGTTTCAGGCTCATGAGAGGCAGATGGATCAGCAGACTCTGTAATTGTGTGTTGTTGGTCCACTGTGTTTTCCATCTCTCTGGTTATCACTGATATATGGTCAAGGCTTGTCAGTGATTTATCTCCAAGGCTTGTCAGTGATATATCGTCAATGCTACTCAGTGATATAGCTTCAAGGCTTGTTATTGATATATCTTCAATGCTTGTCAGTGATATATCTCCAATGCTTGTCAGTGATATATCTCCAATGCTTTTCAGTGATATATCTTCAAGGCTTTCCCATGCGTGGATTGTCACTGGTCTGTCTTCAGTGTTCTCCATCTCTCTGGTTGTCAGTGATATATCTTCAATGCTTGTCAGTGATATATCTTCAATGCTTTTCAGTGATATATCTTCAATGCTTGTCAGTGATATATCTTCAATGCTTTTCAGTGATATATCTTCAAGGCTTGTCAGTGATATAGCTTCAAGGCTTTCCCATGCGTGGATTGTCACTGGTCTGTCTTCAGTGATTTCCATCTCTCTGGTTGTCACTGGTATAGCTTCAAGGCTTTCCCATGCGTGGATTGTCACTGGTCTGTCTTCAATGTTTTCCATCTCTCTGGTTGTCACTGATGTATCTTCGAATACCGTAACGTTATCTGTTCGTTGCTCTTCCATTGACCTCGATGCTCACAAATGTCTGTGGTTTTATCTTCAGATATTCTGCCACTCTGAAGGCTGCTGATGTGTCCTGAAGATTCTAGAACACTGACCTTTGATACATCACAGACATCACAGACATATATTAGAACACACACACACACACACACACACACACACACACACACACACACACACACACACACACACACACACACATCAGATAATGGTCACTTTTGGGGACATTACATAGACTTACAGTAATTTCCTGTCCTGTAGACTTACCCTAACCCTAACCTTAACCACTAACCCAAAAATCAGCTTTTTCCTAGTTGGGGACACAGATTTTGTCCCCAATTGGACAAGCTGTCCCTAATTAACTGGTCCTGAGTCTGAAATTTGTCCCTGAAAGTAGCCTATGACACACACACACACGACAGGAGAGGACAACACAGTGGAAATAAACATTTAGCTTTATTGCAGTTATTTTGTAAAGTTGTATCTTGTAAGAAAAACAAGATTAGAGATTAGTCCCAAAAACTATAATAAAATATAATAAATATATAAAATGAGTATGAATTTGATTGAATTTTGGTTCATACATTCATCATTTTACAATCCCAGATTTATTGTGTGGCCCTTAGGAGGGGCCTGACCCCCAGGTTTGGAACCTCTGGACTTAAAGCTATAGAAATGTCAATGAAGTGTTTCAAACTTGCTCCACCTCAACCAGCTACGAAAGTGAAATGCTGCTTACACAATGATGCCTCACTATTAACAATTTAATAATGTCATAGCCTATATATAATGTCACTGGGGCAATTGTTTTTGCAGAAGAAGTACTTTTAATTTTTAGCTGTATTTATCACTGTGGTATTGGAACTTTTACTTTAGCAAAGGATCAGAGTACTTCTAACAGTCAATGAAAGAAACTTCGTTCATTTCTGAAAGTTTCATAATAATTTGTGTCTGATTTTGTTTTCTCAGCCTGGACCTGATTATATGAACATAATTCAAGTCCTCACAGATACTTTTTCTGGAATAATAAGGAAATATTATACAAAAACAAATCACTCTTTCATTGCTCATTGGTTTGACAATGGAATTTTGTTGGTTGGTCAACTGGTAAACAAAAACGTTAGCGTCATATTCAGAATGCCTTCACAGATGGAAGGTACCACTCCCACCTAAAGAATATGCTATGCTATTGTTTTATGCAGTTCCCACAGGTTTTCTTCAGTTTTTAAGGAATTGTAATCTCACAGAGACTAACATTATTAGCTCAAAGCACATTTTTATATGGAGATATTGATATTTGGAATAAACCATGCAGTAAAAGACACATCTGAAATGCTTTGAACTGTGTTACACCTCCTGCAGCAAAATTCTTTTTGGTCTTCTATCTATTGGATGTTTTACAGGGGAAAAAGGCTTGTTGTATTCAACATAAATACTGCATTAGTTATAAAGTTAATAGTTATAGTTAAAGAAGTATCCTTCAAGATTTTACATTGAATTTACCCTGTAAAAGAAGTGTTTCTTCAGAAGTATTTGGGCTAAATATAGATAAGATATGCCTGTTTAGAGAAATGATTTCTCATTTGTTTTTTCACTGTGCTCATTCAAATGTATTTTGGATAGATATGCAAAATTTTATAAATAGGAAAATTGGTACTAATGTGCAGATAGATGTATTTTGTGTTCAGTGGGTGGATAGCAATATTACCTGTAGCCAGGTTAAAAATACCATACATTATAATAAAGTTTATGTTAAGAGAAAGTTCATTAAGGTTAAAAGATACATCATAAATATGGTTAAAAAACTAAAGTTATTTCCTAAAAGATTAAAATGTTCAGTGGAATAAATAAATTAAAAATATACAGATGTATAGTTAATAAATACATTTATAATAAAAAATGATAAGAGTTGATGGTATTAAGATGAAGTGTTATTCCTGACTAAGTTTAATACTGCTCATTCATTGGTTGAAGTGGGCGGGACCACAGAGGTGCGCATGTGACAGATTGATGGCCAGAGAGAGAAAAAGAGAGTGAGTGAAGGACTGAGCGGTGATGTTTGCGCTGTGTTTACACACTAATATGTAGCTGGTCTCAGATTATCTACCAGACAGTCTGAATACGGATACTCAGTCTACATATCTTCTGGAAGCAGCTGCAGATATTTCTACTCGAAGTTTGTTAAACAGTTGTTCACTTTGTTGTTTATTAGCTCATTAGCTCAACGAGTGAGTTGTTAGCATTCATTAGCTCAGTGAATGGACTCATAGCTAATATAACTAACACATGTGATGTGTTAGCATTCATTAGCTCAGTGAATGGACTCATAGCTAATATAACTAACACACATGTGATGTGTTAGCATTCATTAGCTCAGTGAATGGACTCATAGCTAATATAACTAACACACATGTGGTGTGTTAGCATTCATTAGCTCAGTGAATGGACTCATAGCTAATATAACTAACACACATGTGGTGTGTTAGCATTCATTAGCTCAGTGAATGGACTCATAGCCGCTGTGTAGCTAACCCAGCTAATGCTACAGGCTTCGGTTCATCGTTTTCAACACGGAAACCCTGAAGATTTACCAGCTAGCGCTATGAGCTACTGAGTCAAAGCTCAGAGAGACTTTTCACTGCACGGACTGATCCCGCCATCTGTGGACTTCAGTGTGTCATCCTGTTCCTGCCCTGAGACCACAGACTGGTATAAACTGCTGATTGGATATCAGACTTCATGAAGGTACCACATTTTATTTATTTGCTCTGCAAACTAGTTTTGGGCCTCTCTGTTCCCAAGCATCGAGTCAGGTCTGCAACTGGGGGTTTTATTTTATTTTAAAACCTGTGTGTGTGTGTGTGTGTGTGTGTGTGTGTGTGTGTGTGTGTGTGTGTGTGTTTATTTTGTACAAATAAGAACAAAATGAAAAAAACTGTCACATTAAAGAAGTAAAATTGTTGAGAAGACATGAACCAAAAAAGGAAGAAACTAACAAACAATAAAATCTAAAAATGAAGTTTATCAAAGAAATATACACACTTATTAGTGCAAATTTATAGAACTAAAAAAAGACAAGAAAAATAGAATAACCAGTAATTATACTGTATGTGCCAACAATATAGTAGAATAAATAAAGAAGTCCACAACACAAAACGAATTAGTTTGTTTCAACAAATAAACATAACAGCATAAATTTAAAGTTAAATTTGAGTAGTACTGTATATCTTTAAGATGGTAATTCACAGAGTTTTACATTAAACGGAAAAGGTATTAATACAAGAATGAAAATAAAATAGAGGAAAAAAAAAAAGAGTTAAATCAGATTGTAGTCTGATTTGTGATCTGACTAATGGAGACACACGTGGCCAAATGTGCAGTTTGTAATCTGAAATGTCTCCACATTAGATTTGCCAGGTTTTAAAGACTCTGAGGACCAGAGCTGGAGTTTCAGAAAACACATAAACAACAATAACGTGTAGCCACAAAAATCAACTTTACCTGCAGAATCATTTGAAAACACACAAACACACAGTTTTTAAACCAGCGCTGGACCTTTGGGCAGCTCCAGACCACGATACATGCTGATATTACAGTCCTGTTTCTGTGTGTGTGTGTGTGTGTGTGTGTGTGTGAGAGCTAATGATGGGTGAACAGCTGAGTTTATTGAACAGTTTATGCTGACCATCTGCAGAGCAGCACCCTGGGAAATTAAGCAAGCAAACACTGTTAATTAGTGGAAGATAAATACACAGACAGCTCCGAGCTTCCTCTGCTCTGTCATCTTCTGCTGGACACTGGAAATAAAAATCACTTATTGATAATAACTGCATCTCAACAATGTGCATTCAAAATCAGTACACAAATATTATGAGCTTGATGTAGTTAAAGTATTGCAGTAAAAGTACATAAGTATTATGAGCTTGATGTAGTTAAAGTATTGCAGTAAAAGTACATAAGTATTATGAGCTTGATGTAGTTAAAGTATTGCAGTAAAAGTACATAAGTATTATGAGCTTGATGTAGTTAAAGTATTGCAGTAAAAGTACATAAGTATTATGAGCTTGATGTAGTTAAAGTATTGCAGTAAAAGTACATAAGTATTATGAGCTTGATGTAGTTAAAGTATTGCAGTAAAAGTACATAAGTATTATGAGCTTGATGTAGTTAAAGTATTGCAGTAAAAGTACATAAGTATTATGAGCTTGATGTAGTTAAAGTATTGCAGTAAAAGTACATAAGTATTATGAGCTTGATGTAGTTAAAGTATTGCAGTAAAAGTACATAAGTATTATGAGCTTGATGTAGTTAAAGTATTGCAGTAAAAGTACATAAGTATTATGAGCTCGATGTAGTTAAAGTATTGCAGTAAAAGTACATAAGTATTATGAGCTCGATGTAGTTAAAGTATTGCAGTAAAAGTACATAAGTATTATGAGCTTGATGTAGTTAAAGTATTGCAGTAAAAGTACATAAGTATTATGAGCTTGATGTAGTTAAAGTATTGCAGTAAAAGTACATAAGTATTATGAGCTTGATGTAGTTAAAGTATTGCAGTAAAAGTACATAAGTATTATGAGCTTGATGTAGTTAAAGTATTGCAGTAAAAGTACATAAGTATTATGAGCTTGATGTAGTTAAAGTATTGCAGTAAAAGTACATAAGTATTATGAGCTTGATGTAGTTAAAGTATTGCAGTAAAAGTACATAAGTATTATGAGCTTGATGTAGTTAAAGTATTGCAGTAAAAGTACATAAGTATTATGAGCTCGATGTAGTTAAAGTATTGCAGTAAAAGTACATAAGTATTATGAGCTCGATGTAGTTAAAGTATTGCAGTAAAAGTACATAAGTATTATGAGCTTGATGTAGTTAAAGTATTGCAGTAAAAGTACATAAGTTATGAGCTTGATGTAGTTAAAGTATTGCAGTAAAAGTACATAAGTATTATGAGCTTGATGTAGTTAAAGTATTGCAGTAAAAGTACATAAGTATTATGAGCTTGATGTAGTTAAAGTATTGCAGTAAAAGTACATAAGTATTATGAGCTCGATGTAGTTAAAGTATTGCAGTAAAAGTACATAAGTATTATGAGCTCGATGTAGTTAAAGTATTGCAGTAAAAGTACATAAGTATTATGAGCTCGATGTAGTTAAAGTATTGCAGTAAAAGTACATAAGTATTATGAGCTTGATGTAGTTAAAGTATTGCAGTAAAAGTACATAAGTATTATGAGCTTGATGTAGTTAAAGTATTGCAGTAAAAGTACATAAGTATTATGAGCTTGATGTAGTTAAAGTATTGCAGTAAAAGTACATAAGTATTATGAGCTTGATGTAGTTAAAGTATTGCAGTAAAAGTACATAAGTATTATGAGCTTGATGTAGTTAAAGTATTGCAGTAAAAGTACATAAGTATTATGAGCTTGATGTAGTTAAAGTATTGCAGTAAAAGTACATAAGTATTATGAGCTTGATGTAGTTAAAGTATTGCAGTAAAAGTACATAAGTATTATGAGCTTGATGTAGTTAAAGTATTGCAGTAAAAGTACATAAGTATTATGAGCTTGATGTAGTTAAAGTATTGCAGTAAAAGTACATAAGTATTATGAGCTTGATGTAGTTAAAGTATTGCAGTAAAAGTACATAAGTATTATGAGCTTGATGTAGTTAAAGTATTGCAGTAAAAGTACATAAGTATTATGAGCTTGATGTAGTTAAAGTATTGCAGTAAAAGTACATAAGTATTAAGAGCTTGATGTAGTTAAAGTATTGCAGTAAAAGTACATAAGTATTATGAGCTCGATGTAGTTAAAGTATTGCAGTAAAAGTACATAAGTATTATGAGCTTGATGTAGTTAAAGTATTGCAGTAAAAGTACATAAGTATTATGAGCTTGATGTAGTTAAAGTATTGCAGTAAAAGTACATAAGTATTATGAGCTTGATGTAGTTAAAGTATCGCAGTAAAAGTACATAAGTATTATGAGCTTGATGTAGTTAAAGTATTGCAGTAAAAGTAGTGGTTTGGTCCCTCTGACTGATATATTATTATATATGACATCATTAGATTATTAATACTGAAGCATCAGTGTGTAAGCAGCATGTTACTGTTGTAGCTGCTGGAGGTGGAGCTAGTTTCAACTACTTTATATACAGTTAGCTAGTTTAGTCCAGTGGTTCCCAACCTAGGGGTGGGGCCCCTCCAAAGGGTCAGCAGATAAATCTGAGGGGTCGTGAGATGATTAATGGGAGAGGAAAGAAGAAAAAACAAAGTTCTGATACACAAATCGGTTTTCACTTTTTGGACTTTTTCTCTAATCTTTGATTTTTGCTGAAATATTGGATCATTTGAACATTTATTGAAATGAAACCATGTGAGAAGTTTAGAGGGAAAAATCACTATTTGGTGGAGCTGTTAACAACTCATAGACATCTGAAATGTGACCCCGACTACACACTGCTTTTTGTAAGACGTCAAAAGACAAAAAGGTTGGAAACCACTGGTTTCATCTTTAACAATGTGTTGTATTTTAAAAGCTTGTTATATTATCCATTGTGTCAAATCTTCATCTGAAAAGTAACTAAAGCTGTCAAATAAATGTAGTGGAGTAGAAAGTACAATATTTCCCTCTGAAATGTAGTGGAGTGGAAGTATAAAGTAGCATCACATGGAAATACTCAAGTCAAGTACAAGTACCTCAAAATTGTACTTAAGTACTGTACTTGAGTAAATGTTCCCACTCACTTCCTCTAAATGGTCTCTGTGCAGACAGTAGCACAGAGTATAATTGCTGTGTTCAGATCTGCACAAATAAATTGTACCATTAAGTCTTATTCAACCAGACTGAAGTTCACAGGTCTGAAAACACCTTTTAAAACACCAAACTCTCTTTGTATTCATAAAGAAATTAAAGATCAATCTTTTTTATCTGACGTAATGTAACCTGCTATTTCTATATTTTTTCCTGTTGGTTTCATTGACATTGTTTTGCATGTTTTGTCATATTGTTACTGTGTCAAACATGATTTTTATTGATTTTGTTGGTCCATCATTGTTTTAATCGAAGTATTTGGGCTGCATCTTTGCATGAAAGGTGCTTTACAAATAAAGTTATTATTATTTTGGTTTATGGTTGGTGTCAGAGTGTGTTCAGTTGTGTTTCTTATTTATAAAGATACGCCTGCCTGCCTCTGTCAGGCTCTGTGAGGAGAAAAAGCGCCTGTGTGTACAGAATGTGTGTATTAACTGTTTGGGTATTATCGTCCGCAGAGACTTCAGGTCAGGAGCAACATTCATCTCTCAGCCGTTTTTTCTGCTGAGCTGTAACATCTTTCCCCTGGAAAATAAACACACACACATAACAAATGTACACACTAACAGACATACAGGCTCTGTCCGGGCTTTAGCTTTGAAAATCTCACCTTACACTCTGATTCCAGTGTTAAACAGCAGCTGCAGAAGCTGCATTAATACCTGGTGTCATCCCAGAAATGGAGAGAAGAAACGCTCCTCCTCTGACCTTTCTCTCATCTCTGAAAGCCTGAAAAAGCAGAATGAAGCAGTTAACAGGCCGAAAGTTTCCCTTCGTGTTCCTGTGAGGAGGGACGGATGATGGGAGACTTCAGACTCAAGATTTAGACTTTAACTTTAAAATTATGAGGACTTGTTGTGAAACTAAAATCATTCCAGTCTCAGGTAAAAGTAAAGTGAGGATGCTTTTCTAAAATAATGCCATGAATAGTTTCAGTAAAGTTGAATAAACAGCAGAAACATAAAGTAAATCAGTATCTGCAGTGAGCAGCTTTGCCTTTAAAACAGCAGCAGGTCTCCTCGGTACACCTGCACACAGGTTTTCAGGTACTTGGCAGGTCGGTTGTTCCTGCATCTTGGAGAAGTTGCCACAGTTCTTCTGTGGATTTCGGCGTCTCAGCTGCTTCTGTCTCTTCATGTAATCCCAGACTGACTCCATGATGTTGAGATCAGGGCTCTGTGGGGGCCAAACCATCTGCTGCAGGACTCCTTGTTCTTCTTGTTGATGAAGATAGTTCTTTATGACTCTGGCTGGATGTTTGGGCTCGTTGTCATGCTGCAGAATACATTTGGGACATATATACACGTATATACTTTTTACACTCTTCTTATAGATTGGCGAGTGCATAAGTATCAGTGTTTTTGTCTCAGGATGGAGCTTTTGGTTTTATTTATGCATTAATTATCAAAATGTGTATGTTTTCCTGTCAGACAAACATGTTGCTTTTTGCAGTTAGCTTATGCTAGTGCTTTGTTCCAGTGTGCTACATTTCAATTCCCTACTTCCTGGTCACACGCCACAATAGCAATTTTGTATTGACCCTGCTGGAGATTTTCTGTAGCTGTGTGTTGTCATATCAATCAAACTTTTTGTTTTCACTTTTTTTTTCTCCACAAAAAGCAAAATACTGCTTCACTCCACAAAATTCATTCCTTGGCACCAAATATTAAATGCAAATGGTGCAGAAGTAAGTGAGACGAGCATCAAATGAGGTTTGAAATGACAGTCACACACCTCCACATGTGGGTTTAACTGCCTCCATAACTTGATTTTGTGGCGACTCGAGTCTCGCACATGATTTTATGACTTTTTTTTAAAAAAAGGTGGAAACATCAGATTTCAGGCCTCCAACACCGCAGATGATGACATTACTGTACTATCCATCCCAACTCCGTCACAGCAGATACACTGTGACAGACTATTCCACTTTCCATTTCAGGAAATATTCCACCCAAACGCCCTCCCTGCATTCACTCTTTCTTATGCTGGAGTCACAAAAACATCCTGACTCATTTTTAAAACATAATCATATATTTCAGTATCTGCTGTACGAGACAATGAGTAAATACAACTGAGGCTGTTTTTCTGCCACCTAAATGTTCTGTCTACTAGAAATTATGTTTATAATCTACTAATTTGGAACAGCAGATATGTTTTGAGAGAAATGTAATGCCACCTGAATTTTTCATTTTTCAACATGAATAAGAATCATTGCTAAAAGGGGACATGCATATTTCCAGGTCTATATTTATATTCTGGAGCTCTACTGAAAAATCTTTGCATGATTTACAGTTTAAAACTACCTACAGTGAACAGGTGCGTCTAACTCCTGCTCATCCAGACATACCCCCACCCTGAGTCTCACTCCTCAACCACATTCGACCGCTGTTCATCCCTCATCTTGACCCTCAATCATCCCACTGTACCCAACCCTCATCCAACCGTACAAATAGCGTGGTCTTTGTTTAGGCTGTGGGAGTAAAGTCACACAGGATAGAGAGAACATACAAACTGCACACAGACAGATTCAGATCGCTGTTCTCGTAGCAGTGAGGACTCTGGAAACCTGCTTCTATGCAAGCAGAAATCTCTTCTTACTATACAGTGACCTGTGTGTGTGTGTGTGTGTGTGTGTGTGTGGTCCAGGTACATCTGTTTACACAGTCATGTTGTGGGGACTCGCTTCCGTTATGGGGACAAAAAGCAAGTCCCATGTGCATAAATCATTCATTTTAGGGTGAAAGTTGGTTTAAAGTTAAGGTTAGTTTAGGGTTATGGTTAAGGTTAGTTTAGGGTTATATTAAGGTTAGTTTAGGGTTATGGTTAAGGTTAGGATAAGTCTTCAGGAAATGTAAGTCAATGTAATGTCCTCTGAAGTGATGGAAACATCAGTGTGTGTGTGTGTGTGTGTGTGTGTGTGTGTGTGTGAATTGTTTTGTGGACCGTGGGGAAACCTCTGCTGATTTGGCATATTACAGCTCCGCTAACAAAAGGTCACCATTTCATTACACACACACACACACACACACACACACACACACACACAGGGAACAACAGGTTCACAGTCTGCTCATATATTTCACTTTAATTCAACTTCATCCATGAGGCCAAGCAGAGCTCTTATGGTGCCAAAACAACCATATTGTATATACTGTATACTATTTTGGGCTCCCCTGGTTCCACAAGTTAAAGTCAAATTTATTTTCCCCCACAGACTTTAGCAAGGTTTCCATACAAATGTAGCGCAAGTTTTTCCATATATATATATATATATATATATATTTCCAGAATGTCAGCAAAAAGAAGATGTAGTGAATGTTTGTTTCCATCCACTGCTACTGTGTGAATATCAGCAGATACACACAACGAGATGATGTCATTAAAAGAGCAGCAGTCAAAGCTCAAACGATGGAAAACATGATGGAAATATGACATTTGTGTTAGTTTCATGTATTGATGTGAGGAAGGTTACAGTCTCCTCATCGCTCCACACAGATCTGATGTTTCAGCTCTTCGGTGACGTTGATGTTGTTTACATTTTTATCCTCACAGCTGCTGTTACACTTCAGACAGGAAACACTTTTTTGAGATATTTTGACTTTTTCCAGCACAAAAACAGGTACTGGAAACAAACCAAAGAGACATTTTCCCTCTAAACTTCTCACATGGTTTCATTTCAATAAATGTTCAAATGATCCAATATTTCAGCAAAAATCAAAGATTAGAGAAAAAGTCCAAAAAGTGAAAACAGATTTGTGTATCAGAAGTTTGTTTTTTCTTCTTTCCTCTCCCATTAATCATCTCACGACCCCTCAGATTTATCTGCTGACCCTTTGGAGGGGCCCCACCCCTAGGTTGGGAACCACTGGACTAAACTAGCTAACTGTATATAAAGTAGTTGAAACTAGCTCCACCTCCAGCAGCTACAACAGTAACATGCTGCTTACACACTGATGCTTCAGTATTAATAATCTAATGATGTCATATATAATAATATATCAGTCAGAGGGACCAAACCACTACTTTTACTGCAATACTTTAACTACATCAAGCTCATAATACTTATGTACTTTTACTGCAATACTTTAACTACATCAAGCTCATAATACTTATGTACTTTTACTGCAATACTTTAACTACATCAAGCTCATAATACTTATGTACTTTTACTGCAATACTTTAACTACATCAAGCTCATAATACTTATAAAGATAAATCGGTGCAGTTACACTAACATGCACTGTTGATGAAGATACAGAAAACAGGAATCATTTATTTTGATTATTTCAATCAGGAACACTGTCACAAGATAAAACCGTTTATAGCAGAAAATGGTTCTACAGTCGTGTTTGGCATTCATGGCTCTGCATCAAGCTGCTCCCGGCAGCATGCTGAAGGAATCAACCCCCCCTCCCTGGAGCATACGTACATATCTACACAGCAGAGCCAGCGCGCCAGCACTGTGCCATAAGATCGCTGTAACACCATGCTCTGCTCCACAGATGCAGCTCCAGCAGGTGGAAGCTTGGCAGACTATCAGCAGTCAGAGCAAAAATCAGAGGATGAAAGCATCTTAATAAAGAACAGTTTATTGTTATTGAACTAATCTATGAGAAGCAGCAGCCTGTTGCTGACCTCTGCTTACAGCATCAATAGTATCACCGTAATCCAATAAAGGCAAAAAAGTTGCCGATACCAAGTGTTTCCTGTGTTAATTTCAGTTTCAGCTTGGAAATAAGATTTTCAATGTGTGATTTGAATGACAATGTCTGAACCACCCAGTTACCAAGACACCATAATATGCCTTAAAAACAAATAAAATTTGTAATGTGAAGAACTTTCAAAATACAAAACTCAGCAGATGGCAGGAAACCTTAAAAAAAACATGATTTATTTTGATGGAGAAAAGTCTCTTCCATTACAGTAAATATGTAAAATCAACACTATGTATTTACAAGAGACCTCCATCTTCTTCGTCTTAAATTAAAAAGAATCTGTTGAAAATATAAAAAAAATAAGTTTTTATACTCTTACAGCTGACATCCCATCTGTAGTTTCCAGTTAAATGTGAAAGTGCAACAGGAACTCTACCAGTAATGAGCTGTAATTAAATAATCAGACTTACTGTGTGTGAAGCAGGAAACATGTCGAGGACACAGGCAGCAGCAGCGTGATGGTTTCTTCACGTAAATACACAGAAATGAGTGAAGTTGAAACTCTGCCAGTCATTTAAGAGGATGTATGTTTTGGACCATACATGCAATTAAATTACAAACTCACCATATGATTAAGACCAAATCTATTCAGTGTAAATACTGTGTGCTTCCAAACCCATTGAGCCTGAAGAACTGCTTGTGTGTGATGAGGGTTTCCAGGGTTTGAAGTGAGGATTCATGATGGAGTGACGGCTGAAGATTATAATTCCCTTCATGAAGCCTTCCTGGAGTGTCACAAGAGGACTGAGGAGATTCTTCATCTTCCTCAGAGTGAGACATCATCCAGTCCAACCATCAAGGATAAAATTAATCAATATTTCCTGAATGAGAGGTCAGTTCCACTCCCACAGAGCCAAAGTCCTGACATCAAGTCCAGTTAGCCTCCGTTGCAACCCTTAGCGTTTCTTTTCATTGGTCTTTGTGAAAACATGAAGCATGTTCCTGGAGTTTAGTTTCCGTATTCTCAGACCGCTCATCTCCAACAAAAGCAGCTGTTGTCACCTCCTCTGTCTTACTGATGTTAAGTAGGTATAATGTTTACCATGTTCCACCATCTTAGTTTAGCATGTTAGCAGGTTACCATTAGCTAACTGAACCTCATGGTGGCGCTAGAGTAAGAGGCCAGAGGATCACCAAAGTCAGTAGGAGTCATCCTCTGAGGAGCATGAATGTTTGTTCAAAATTTCATGACAATCCATCAAATAGTTGTTGAGATATTTCACCAAATTCTGACCAACATAACAAACCTTAGAGGCTCTCTGCTAGCATGGCTCATAATGATAACATTTAGGTTTAAAAACAACATGAAGGTACAGAGTCCAGGAGGAGCCACAGAGAAAAAATTATGTAATGTTCTCAGTTTAGTAATACAGGCTCTTGATGTAATCATTTGTGCTGTTCCTTTTAAGCAGGTCGTTCCAGGTTTGAAAAGTGAAGCCAATGCAGAAGTGCTTCAAACAACAACAACAACAACAACAGATATTTGGACAGTACAGTAGTACAAGCAGTGTTTACCTCATTATTTGACACATTGGCCACTTTTAACATGAACATCCAACTTATATATATATATATATATATATATATATATATATATAAAAAAATAAAGGAAAAGCATAATAGGTCCCCTTTAAGCGTATTATACGGACAGACTTTCTTGCCGTAAAACACTTTCATGCTCCTGCCATCATCATTTCTCAGTAACTGACGTTACAGGGAAATGTCTTCTTCATGCTTTCTTCAAACTTCCAGCTAACTGAATGTGTTTGGTGCCCTCTACAACAGGAACAGGGCAAAATAGATAAATTGAGAGCACAAATTATTTAATGAAGAGCACAAATTAGTTTTTTTTTTCCTCTTTTCTCTGTGGCCCCTCCGGGGCTACGTATGAAGGAGACTAACAGCAACTGATGACATCTGAGAGCTAATGGTAAGACCAACTTAATTAACAGCCAGCTAGTTTTTCTGCAACCTTTAAATTCAACTTGCAGAAAGCTTAAAGTTCTTGGCAACATCTGCCTACTTAGGAATGTGTAACCCGACTATTTCAGCACTCGATCTTTGCCCTAATTGTTCTCCAAGGACTCCTCTGGATTTTGCTGATTGCACTTTAGATGATGAAGTGGGACTAGATGTTGATAATTACATCTTTATATAGATACACACTGAACACTTTGTTCTATTAGGGATGTGTTTCTGTTTTTACACAGCATGTTTCTGCCTGTTGAAATCTTTCAGTTTTGCAAAGGGTGCTGTAAAAAAGAAAGTATGTCTATTAAAGGCCTGGTTATATTTGATCAGCATGTGTTCTCAGTTCACACACAGGCTTTCTCAGCTCTATAATAAAAACTACCAGTCGGCCAATTACTAGACGGTCTCCCCGGACCTTCCTCATTTCCTCTTTCAGACGGAGAGCAGCAGGGAGTGAAGCTGTTTTCCTTTAGGGCCCACTGGTTTTAGAGCAACCTACTTACCAGTGTCACAATGTCAGACTGTCTCAGTATTTAAGCAAAGACACAACCAATTTATTTTGTCCAGATTACAGTCTGCTTTTCTGCAGCTGGTCATTTATTTCCTTCACGTACAGAATTTCTGTTGTCTGATGCTGCTACTGTGCACACTTATAATGGAAATGTTCTGGCCATGCAGAAACCAACCTTGATCTCAGTTATTGATATTGTTATAGCCCACATAACAGTGTTAGAGCAGCAGAGCACAGAGCAAACAGTAGGCTATTCGTTTAGCCATGTTAGCAAAGTGGCTCTAGGGATAGTAATGTTGGTCCAAACTGAAATATCTCAACTACTATTAGATGGATTGTCATGAAATTTTGAATCTTGAAGATGAATCCTCTGACTTTTCATCAAGCAGCACCGTGAGGTTGACATTTGTTTTTAATGAAATATCTCAATAACTATTGGATGAATTGCTATGAGATTTGATTCACATTCATGTTGCCTTCAGGATGAATTAACTGTGTTGATCTTCTGACTTTTCATCATCGGGTCAAATTTTGTCCAAGTTTATGACTAAACACCTGTAAAATCCAAAACATTCCCATCAGCCTCAGCTGTACTCTAGGGCACCTTAATGCTAGTTACCAAATTAGCATGCTAACATGCTAAACTAAGATGGTGAACATGGTTATATTAAGATTATACCTGCTTTAAATCAGCAAGTTAGCGTTGCCATTGTGAGCTTGATTTGGAAAAAAAAAATGAGCATGCTAATATTAGCATTTAACAGTATCAACTGTCAGCTGTCAGGAGTTGAGGAGCAGGTGGACCCAAATGCAGAGACCAGCAGCCAGCAGAATAAAGAGAATATTTTTTAAAAGAAATCTAAACTGAACCACAGGAGGACTGAACATAACAGACAATTTGACAATGACTGAACTGAAAACTGAACTTGAGTACAAACTGAACTAATTAGACAACAGGGAACAGGTGGCAACACACAAGGGCAGGCTGGGAGTGATCGGCTGGGAAAGACACTGAGAGCAGAGCAGGACTGACGAGGTTGATACAGGACAGGTGAGAGGAAAACACAGAGCAGAGCAGAGCTAACGAGGGTAATGCAGGGCAGGTGAGAGGAAAACACAGAGCAGGACTGACGAGGTTGATACAGGACAGGTGAGAGGAAAACACAGAGCAGGACTGACGAGGGTAACGCAGGGCAGGTGAGAGGAAAACACAGAGCAGGGCTAACGAGGGTAACGCAGGGCAGGTGAGAGGAAAACACAGAGCAGGGCTAACGAGGGTAACGCAGGGCAGGTGAGAGGAAAACACAGAGCAGGGCTAACGAGGGTAACGCAGGGCAGGTGAGAGGAAAACACAGAGCAGGGCTAACGAGGGTAACGCAGGGCAGGTGAGAGGAAAACACAGAGCAGGGCTAACGAGGGTAACGCAGGGCAGGTGAGAGGAAAACACAGAGCAGGGCTAACGAGGGTAACGCAGGGCAGGTGAGAGAGGAGGAGCACATGAACACAGGAGGAGTGAAGGACACATAAGAGAAACAGACCAAACCAAATCCCATAACACACAACACTCAAACCACAATCCAACCCAGAATACATAAAGTCTTGCAAAGTCAAATAACATAAATGAGCTTAACCAGATGATTAGCCAACATAAATGTAACACAGAAAACCCAAAGAACACGAGTCCCAAAACCATTTTACCACCATTTTAATACAGTCCGACTGATAAATCAGCTGATAACAGCTCATTGCAGATATATCTGTATCTATGAATATGTCAGCTGATAAATAAGAACCTGAAGTACAGAAATAACAGACATGTTTTTAAGCAGTGTCACTACAGTGAGTTTATTTTTCAACTATCCTGTCCAGTCGCAATTGTTAAAAAAAACTAATTTATAGCAACCTTATCTAAATGTTTATTTACTCCTGTCTTACGGGTTATGTAAAAAAATGTTTTTGATCTCTCAATATCGACATCGGTCTCAAAAATCGGTCAGACGGGAGGCTTTATTTTTGACTGGAGTCTGGTTTTGATACACAGTCAAAGAAAATGTGTCTTAATTTGACTCCACACTCAGTCTTGTCCATTTATTTCCAGCTTCACAGACCACAGAAATATAAAATACATCTGTGAATGTTGTACAATCTGCACTAACAACTAACAGTTCTGTTAATGGTGATGTTTTGGAGGCTTTGAGGCAACATTTAACATATCTTCAATTTTCTGTATTCAGCACAATAAACCTCATTTAGTTCATGACAGTGAATGAATTTAATTGTACAACTTTCAGATATTGTGTGTGTGTTGCAGAAATTATGACTGAACTTCTAGTGATTTGTTTTGGAGTGTGTTGTTTAAAACGGAGCGGTGTGATAATCGGTGTGAAATTAAACTCCAAACTGTGTTAAAGACTGTTGACGTGGTGTCTGTGTGGAGCCGCAGCCCTTTGAGTCGCTCTGGAGAGGACTGCTGCAGATATCAGCGAGATCAGAGCTGGATGACGGTGCTGCAGGGCCAGATTACCAGCCTGCTGTGCCCGGTGTCCTATTAAATACTTGGTGTGCCTCAAATAAAGCATGTGTCCTATTGAAGGCTGCTGTTGGGAAATAAAAGCGCAGTAACATGACGCTGCTGTTCCTGAAATAGCCCAGAAACAGAGCAGTGATGCGGCATGTTGCCCTGAGGACAGGGATGGGAGGGAGTGTGGTTAGCAGGAAGGAGAGGGAGGGATTTAAAAGCCTGACCCAGTGGTGGGTTTTGCTGCAGACCCCCCCCCCCCCCACCCACCCCTTGTAAATGTTCAGATATAAGTTGTTTTGTTGTGCCTGCGAGGCTCCACATCAGAGTCGTCAGACACATTAAAAGAGTAAGAGAAAACTGGGCCCCCATTGTTTTTAAAAGGTTAGCTTTCTACTTAGCATAAAATATACTGAAGCTTCACTAACAAGACAGGAGATTTAAGTGAAAAACACAACTGATGCTCACAAAAGCCTGAGCAGGACGAGGCGGACGCTGGGAGAATAAGAGAAGATGAAGTAAAAAAACAGAGACTCTGTGTTTCTGTTTGGTTTTGTGGACATTTTTAATTTGCACATAAACAAACCTGAAACACCAGAAATATTTAAAAAAAGGGTTTCATCTTGTCTGAGGTGTAAAAGTAGTTGTCTGGATAAAAAAATGTAAAAATATAAAAAACAGACTTAGTGAATAAATGATGATGAAGCATGTGACTTAAGACCAGATGCATAAAACTGTGTGTAGATTCACGACTAAACTCCACGTATGAACAAAGACAGAAATATGTTTTTTGCCAGAATTATAGATCCGTGTGTACGCGTGGTTCTGACTTGATGTCGACACGGCCTCAATCACCTGATTGCATACTACTGTCTGCTCGAACCTCGTTACTGCTCTAAGCTCTTGTAATCAGTGTTTTAGAGGTGGTGCTATTGCATACAAAATCAGTGGAAAGACGCAATTAGACGCGAATTGGTGCAAAGATGTGTCTGCGTGTATTGAATAAGTATTCGTTTAGGATAACAGTGAAGTTCCCTTTAGGGTGTCGGTCAGATACAGTTTACTCTTCACTGAGTCTCTTGTAACACAGCAGCACAGGATTGCAGCCATTTCAGCTTACAGGATGTGTGTGTGTTTTACAGCCATCATAGAGGAATCATACACTTTATATTTGTTCATAATAAGACTCGCCACATCCTCATCATCTCTTCAGTTTTCTCCTTTCTTTCTTTCTACCCTTCATGTTCAACTTTTCATGTCTCTCTGTTTTCATTTTTTTCCAAATCCTCATAAACAAGCTGGGCACTGTTAACGTAACAACACTTAGTGTACAATATACTCAATTTAAAGGACTAATGTCCAGAATTACTACTATGGCACAGACGCTTTTGAAGCCTAATCGATACATAAACAGTATTATAGGGGCTGCTCCTTTCACTGACAATGCAGACAGTGTCCATCCCATTTACTCTGTTACCTGAATGCCAACAATGTCAAACTTTAACAGTTTCAACAGGTGGCAAAAGCTACATGACTGAGCCACATGGAGAGTAGCTTAGCTTAGCAGATGTGCAGGAAACTAACAGCATTAGTAAATTAACAAAAAATGCTGTGAAAGGCTCACCAAACATCACATACACAACATAATTAATAATTACTTCTACTCACAGATGCAGCTCACATCACTTTCCACTCTGCTCTGACGGCGTGCATCTCGCTTTGCCTCTTTACTGCTAACAGCATCGCTTCGTGTGCACAACTCCGCCACAGGGGGGCACTGGCTTAACAGTTAACAGCCAGTTTAAAACTTGGGCAAAAAATGTTCGTGTATCCCGGGGCTTATATGAATCTGCTTCATAAACATACAGAGACAAGAGGAAAAGCAGAGAGCCTGGAGGGAAATAACAGAAAGAAACTGGAGTTTCTGGTGAGTTCAGAGTTCAGTCAGAAACTAAGCTGTACACAAACGAATGAATAAAGCTACACTGATATATCACTGTGAAGTGCTGCCAGAGTCTGAACAACCAGAAAACAGTTTCATGAAGCTGTAATTTCTACTAGCAGACATTGTGCTGCATTGGGAGAAAAGAACTACATTATCACAGAACATTTCACTCACACGTTCAGTAACGTTTTTGCAACCGCTGCTGCCAGTCTAAACACAATCATAAAAGCTTGATAATAATATTGGGCTGCAAGCTCAGATATTTTGGTGTAAAAACAAATTATATATACGTTTGCTGTGAACCTCAAATGTTCAGTATCAACATTTTTGCAACTTGCCAAATAAGTTAATTAACATGTTCTCATTATGTTGAGATTAAACGTGATTCAGCAGCATCACGTTTCTATCAAAATGTATTTGCTGTTGCAATTTAGTTATATATAAACATCATTTGTAGGAGACAGGGTTGTGTGAGGCACACATTTGCTTCACTTTGTCTGAACAAACCTCTAGTTGTGTTTCAGGCTGCTTTTGTGTCCCAGTCTGACTCTGGACACTTGACCTACACACACACACACATTGTATGATTTATTCCAGCGAAGCCTCTCTGTCACTCTGTGACATAATTTATGTTAATAATGGATGCCAGCAAATAGCCCAAGTGCACATCATCAGAAGTCAGATCATATTTCAGTATAACATCTGTGTGCAAGAAAAACAGGCATGTTGCACCATCTCCAGTCAACACGAACATCCTCTGGCAAGGAAGCTAAAAGTTTGATTGTGCCACCAGCGTCCTTCGTCAGTCTGACCTGAAGGTGACACTGCCTCAGTGACTTGTGCCAAAATGTTGAAAATATTTAAACTTTTATGTGCAGTGGAAAAACACTGAGAAAGAGAGCAGGAACACAGTGAGTGTGCTGGTTTTTAGTGAGTAAAGTAAAATGAGTCCACACTAATGCATCTGTTATATGTGTTAAAGAAAAACTAGGACAGGTGTTTTAAATCTGAGAAACATGTCCAAGAACCCAGCAAGCACAAACCACATAGTGAAAATAAAACTACAGAGACTTCTAGATACTAAGACTGTCTTAACAAGAAAAACAACAGAATCAGTCATTTCAGAAAGTGCCCCAAAACGAAAAGCTGTAAGACAAGAAGACGTTATTGTACAGCGAGACAGTCCAGGTAGGGAGGAGGAACAAAACATCAGACTTTAACTCCTGTTTCCAACCGACAGTCAGTGTTATTTTTGTTTTTTAACCATGATGACGAAAGTCTCCTAACCTTAACGACCTAGTGAAATATCTGAAAATATCTCTCTTATCATTTCAGTGCTGTTTTACAAACGTTAGCGTGCTAAAGATATTCACTTATAAGCACAAGAGATGAACGCCTGGTCAATCACAGCTCTACCATGGAAATATAAAAACAAAAACAGATGCAAGCAGAGAAGGGTCATCCTCATCATCATCATCTCCTGTCATCCATCGTGCTCATCAGGGTTTAAAAATGTAGCAAATCAAATAAACAAAATTTGAGCTAACATTTCTACTATCGAGCATTGTCAGTTTTTTGGTATTGCGCTGCCGTTCTACCGTTCTTGTGGCACTTCTGTCTGTGTCACAGACGTGAAGTCACTCAGGAGTTGGTGGAGAATATTTACTTACATTCATCAAGTGGACACAAACACGACTCCATTTGGATGATGTTGCTCTGCGTCTGCTGGATGTGGATGTTTGTGTGTTTGTTTGTATGTTTACAGTTTGCTCTGCTGCCCCCTAGTGACCAAAAAATCTGTTAATGCAGGTTTAACCAAGTAGTTTTACCATCGAGGTGTCAAATCAGGAAAAACTCATCAGAATATTTTTTGTGACATTTAAGCTGACAGTCTACATATTAGCATGTAAACTGAAAATATAAAGGACCAAGACTAGGCCCCTTATTGACGGTCAATGGGATGATCATGTTGCTTTATATGTCAAATTTTGAGTTTACAGCTGATTGCTGTAGTTTTAACAAAAAGGAGGAAATAGTGGATTTGTTAGGGACTATTTTCAGCAGTGGATGAATCCACATTTAGTGCTTAAGTGAGTATTTGTGGCAGCAGGACGGTGTGTGTGGGACTAGGTCAAAATAAACTACAGTATGTGTTCATGGTGATGAAGGAACATGTGACCCAGTGCAGCGGTGTGGCTCACTGATGGTTTTCCTTTTAATAGTTCTTGGACAACAACAGAAGTCTACAGCACAGAGGAATCAGATATATCAGGCTTTGGATACACACACAATACTGTTAGTAGATCACTTCATTTGATTTGTTGACAGGAAGAATAAAAATATAGAAAATTTTACATCCTTTAACTGACTGACACATGAAATGTATGATTAAATATGAATTTGCTGTCACTCATATAAATATAGACTTTTTTCACATTATAAACATCAGCAGAAGTGTGAGTCTTCTAAAATAATAACGAGCAGTTGTGTTTTATGAGAAAACACAGTAAATGTGCAGTTGCACTAAACCACACTATATAAAGCAACTGTAGACACAAGATATGCTTCATTTTATTAGGCTGGAATTAGATTAAAGATGCAAAATACAGTAAAGAGACAAAGGAGTCAGGAAAGCAATTAACAGAGCCAAAGGGGAGAAAGTTATCATACAATTCAGACTTTTTACATTCCTACTCCTGTGACTCTGCTTCAAGATTAATTGTGTGTAAAATCACGCAGCACCACTGCAGGATAAATGCACCGTCTGACCCCAGGAAATGGATACCACTGCAGCTTGTTGTATGAGTTTGGACAGGTGCTCACCAGATCTACAATCATTTTTAATAGGATCATATCAGCTCAGGAGAGCCTGTGATGCTTCAAATGAATAAAGAGAAAAAGGAACAAACATTTAGGAGCTGCAGTGCGGACAGATGTTTCACCACATTTACTCATTTGTCTTGATATGAAAGTCTGTATCTGCTTGTGTGTTTGCTGTACTGTTACACATCTGGGAGCTCTGTTGCTTTATGAAGCCGGGAACAGAAGGAGGGACGTTAGTTTGAAGGTGCACACAGCTATTCAAACATATGCACAAGGGCACTATTGTTACTTTCAGGTACAGATTGATCTTCTCACTAAAATCTGTCCTCTGACAGTCCAGCTGCCAGAATCCAGATGAGAGAAGAGAAATGATCAACATGTTGATACTAACATCTAAGTTGCTTTCAGTTATTATCAAAGTAATTAAACTTAACAAGCAGCTGCAGGACTTCCTACTTCCACCTCCTCTGTATGTCTTTCAGGTTTATTTGAAGTCCTACAGACGCTATGTTACGACCCCAAGATGATCCAAAACTAGACGAATATGAGGAGTCAGATTGTATATAGAAGCTTAAAATTGAACTAATATAAACTCAATATTAAATAGACTGCCAAAAAGAAAAGTAGCTATGCTAAAGCTAACCTGTCACAACACAAAAAACAATACAAAACAAATGAAGATGCTGATATTTGACAGCAGAATCACCTTTCTGACAACGAAATAAAAAATCTTATTCTACACTTTTATGAATTTACTTGTTGATCCTCATAATTTAGTTTTTATTTGATTGTAATTTTTATGACTCCTCGTTAAAGCACTTTGATCAAAGTTTGTTGTTTTATAGATGTGCTCTAAATACATGACTTAAAGTAGGGTTAGTACATTTACAATACAGAAATTTACATCCTATGTCACTTTTTGTTACACCACCATTATGTACAGTACACACTGCTAATACATAGCAACACTTGAATGCAAACACACAGTTTTTGAGTTTGGAAAAGTATCTGCAATGTCCATAACTCTGTACAGGCGTACTGGAGTCAGCTATTTAAAGCAGAAAGAATGGATTTTTGAGAAACTAGTGAAAATCCATTTTCTCTCTCTGTGTGTGTGTGTGTGTGTGTGTGTGTGTGTGTGTGTGTGTGTGTGTGTGGAGAGAGGGGGATCAGATAAAGTGGCTTAGAGGAATTGTTCTCTCTGTTCATTTCCTGAAACAGGAGCAGCAGTCTAATGTTGTTTGCAGAGTAAACACACTCTTGTCACAACCTCTCCTCTTGTCTGTCTTTGCTCTTCGTGTACAGTCTTTTCTCACCTCGTCTGGTCTCCAGCACTTCAGAAATTACTCTGAAGGTAACCAAGAGTGAGAAGAAGTTACATGGTTGTTGTGAGTTTATCTAATATTTCAAAATTTGCATTTCAGTAAACGTGTTGCAATCCAAATCTTTATGTGAACTAAATGCTTATAAAACAGAGAAACAAGTTCTTTTTTCCAGTTTTTTGATCATTTATGTCTGAAATCACATATAGTCATCCATTTTTGCAGTCACTAATAATGTCAACATGTTTTTAAATGTATTGATGTTTTTTATTATTAAAATGAAGAAAAACGGTCTTTGGGGAAGCTGGAGGGGCGTGTTGGTGTCTGTGTCTGTGTGTGATTGACAGCAGCTGGAGGGGCGTGTCGGTATCTGTGTGTGATTGATGGCAGCTAAAGGGGCATGTCAGTGTTGGTGTCTGTGTGTGATTGACAGCAGCTGGAGGGGCGTGTCGGTATCTGTGTGTGATTGATGGCAGCTAAAGGGGCATGTCAGTGTTGGTGTCTGTGTGTGATTGACAGCAGCTGGAGGGGCGTGTCGGTGTCTGTGTTTGATTGACAGCAGCTGGAGGGGCGTGTCGGTGTCTGTGTTTGATTGAAATGCTCTGAAACTGAGATTTTTTGTGAATTCAGGGAACAGATAGAGACATTTTGGGAAGTTGCAGGGTTTGTGATTTTACTTTACAGCACAAACTTCCAGATAAACAAAGTTTAAAAAGTTTCCTGCGGTGGCAGATGGTGTTAAAGACTTACAGACTCACTCAGAACAGCTTCATTTTCTTTTTACTGAGGAGAAAACAAAGATGTGGAGCAACATCTGGAAGAGAGGGCAGGGACAAAAGTCACTTAATGTCAGGCAGCAGTGGGCTTTGTGAGAAATATGATCTTAATTTGGAATTCAGTCAGTTTTGTGCATTTTTTTGTGTAAAATCTTTCCTCTTTTTCTGCTCCTAACACTTTCTCTCCTCCCCACCTGTGATGTTTTCTCCTTCCTGTCTCAGTTTCTTCCTCTTCCTCGCCTCGCTCAGCTCTGCTCTTATCCAGCAGATATGTATCATGTGGGTGACGGATTCTCTTATTCTTTTCTTCCAGTACTACAGATTCAGCTGATAGTGCCACCTTTTAAACACGGCAGCTTATCAAAGTGATAACACCACTCAAAGAGCAACAAGCTTCACTTTGAATGTACAAAGAGGGAGAGACAGATTACACCTCCGGAAACAAACACAAAATTATCAGTACACTGGACGACAAGAGTCTGCCGCTTGGTATTTTTATTCTTTTCCTTTCTTGTCCTTTGTAGAAAATGTCACCTTTAAGCAACACAAAGATGTTTACCTGTCCTGAAGCAAAGGCAGTGGAAGGTTTGCCGGCCTTGATGTCTGCAGCCAAAGAGGAGAAAAAAATGAACCATGCAAGAAGATGAAAAAGAACAAAGGGGGGTAAATGAAAGAAGGGCATTGCTGTTCCTCACATTTATCCACTCGGCTAAAAGTAATAAGTGCAGCCTCAGCCACTGCAAGAGCATAAACTTTATTGTTTCCCCGAGTAATGATCGTGGTCACTGGAGTGTGTCTGTATCGATAGAGAGCTCGGGAAGCATTGGATTTGTTGCATCCACACACTCTAATCAATGAGCAGCTGAACAAGAAAAAATATACAGAACACACTGTTTCTCTTTAAAAACACACACTGCAGAGAGCCACAGGAGGACAAACAGACAATACACACACATGTACAGTTGATTTTTTTCTATTTCATGATCAGAAACCAAAAGGTGCAGCTTCCAAGAAATTAAAAGAGAATGTGCAGATTAAAAATGCTGCTGGAGGTGGTTCTGGAAATATCCTTCCAAATATTTAATCAGGCAAAAATAATGAACACATCAAACCTGCTAGATTAAAATGTCTGTATTCAGAATCAGTATTTTACACTGTATTTATAAGCTCTTGCATCATACACCTTATTATGTATGAATTCAACAGGATTTTCTAAAAGAAAAAATCCCTGCAAGAAGCAAATTTGCAGCAAGAAGGTGAAGCTACATTAATCCTTTGAAACGATCGGTCCACTGATTTGGTCCAGACTCAAATATCTCAACTATTTGTATTAATTGTATACATTTTGTTGATCCTCTGATTTTTCATCTAGATCAATTTGTCCAATACTTTATGACCAAATACCTGCACAACTAATAATATTAACATAACCTACTATAAAATAAATGCAATATAACGTGTTAATCAGTGAGCTTTAGAGGTTCTGGTAGGTGGATTTTGTTATCGTTGGACAGAGCCAGGCTAGCTGTTTCCCCCTGCTACCAGCCTTTATGCTAAGCTAAGCTAACAGTGGGAGGAGGGGATCAATACGAATATCCCTCCACACACACACAAAGTCACACACAAGCCTCAAAAGAAACACAGACATATTATGGAAGTTCATGTTTGCCATAATAAAATTAAAGGATCAGTTTTTTACTTGCCAAAAAAAACCATCACGTTAAAGTCTTGAGCAGAGAAACGTGAACGTTTTCAAATCTGGTAAAATAAAACTGCCGATGGAAGAGACACACCTCATTTTAGGGGACCTTGCTCTCCCCCAGTGACTTGCAGACCTTCCAGGCTACATTAGCCGCTACTATCACAGTTATCGTAATTACAAGATTATTACTTGTAAACAGCAAACAATTTATTAAAAAAATAAATCACATCAGCCAAAGTCTGTTGTTCATGGTGATTAAACATAGATTTAATGGATGTAGTGTTATGTTGTCAGTGCACAGTATTTTTAATTCTCACTTGCAATGTGGGAATTAGCAGTTTGACCTGATGAAGATCTGACTTTGATCCAAACGTCTATTTGAATAAAAATTGTATGCAGGCGTTTTTCTTTTCCTAGTGTTGCTTTTTAATAGCACATATGTGATGTATAATTGCACCCTTTCAATCTTTCCCATCAATCCCATACGGCATGAACGCGGCACAACACACCCTTATCTCAAACTGAACTGTCAGCGGTCAAGTTGCATTGTGGGTAATGTAGGTGCCAGGTTTTAACACAGAAGAAGATGTGTAGATTTAAAAAAAAAACACCTTTTTTTCATCCTTTTTTAAAAACTGTCCATCAAGAATCTGACGGTGATATCGGAGTGAAATACTAAATCTGTGGAGAACTCTCTTCAGTCTTTGTCACTGACCCTGTATTTCCACACTAAATCCTCCTCTACAGCTCTCTCAGCTACTTAACAGTTCCTGCACTGCCCTTCAGACGGAGAGGATCTGGGTCTGGTGCTCCATGTTAAGACGGGTCACCTCCTGAGGATGCCGGCCTGTCTCATTAACACCTGACTAATTCCAAAGGCCTCGGCCTCTGCCACACAGATACAGAGCCCGACTGAGCAGTGATTACAGCTTCCTGTCTCGCCTGCAGGCTCAGCGCTCTACAACACACACGCTCTCATGCTCTCCACATCTCACCATGTACGTTTATCATATTTTATATTTCAAAGCTTTCATTTATTCCGGTTATTTTTAGGTGCTGCTCCCACACCGTATTTCACACCAAGTGCTCTGTGCGTAAAATGTCATGTTTCTCATAAGCACATCCTCACTCGTGCTTTTTCATTTTATATATAAATGACGACCTTCCTCCAGCCACGTTTCGCCTTTGGTGTGACGAGTGGCGTGTCAGCTGAAATAAGTGGACGAGTGACTGCTCTGGCAGCGTGTTTGTGTGTGTGTATACATGTGTGTGAGTCTGTCACTACGGCTGTCATGATTGCTGCTGACATCTTGAGTGCTTGCTTTGCCCCGTCGCTGCCACATGTGAATGTCGCTGCATGCAGTGGATATCTCCCAGAGTGTGTTTCTCCATTCTGATTGTGTTTTGGCAGTTTCATTTTGCTCAGGTAGTAAGTGTACGTGCATTTCTGGTTGTTTATATAATTTAATGTTCAGGAATGTTTCTTTCCACCTCCTTCCTGTCTAGTTGCTATTTCCAATCTGTTAATCCCTGCTGCCACCTCTCACGTCCTCCCTTCCAATTTCACAGTGTCAACAGCAGCGTGTTGTTACAAAACATGAATGCACATTTGATGTCCTCAACGGTAAAATATACTGAATGATACTGAACACCTGTAGTGAGACACATCAAGCTCAAAGTGTGTTGCTAGAGGAAAGGTCAGCAGGTCAATAACCAGTCCTACAGACACAGAGTAGTAATTATAGAAATAGTGAAGTAGGGAAAAAAACGGCATTACTTGATATGATTTATTTCCTGTTGAAACAGAATGTATGCATCAGGACATTAAACATCTTAAAGAGCAACTGAACACCTTGTTTTAGCTTGAGTACACCCCCTTTAATAATTCAAATAATACATTTGTGTTGGAAATGTACTAACCAACCGACCTATACAGCATAAATACAATTGTTAGACTATCATGCTTATTAAACAGCTCTGTAATTGAAGTAGTTTATTTAATCACAGATTGTGATCTATTACCTTTTTATACTTAAATTGCCGTCTTGAGTAGACGTCTCGCCAGTCATGTGCTTTATGTTGTGTAAACAAGATCGTCAGTTCTCGTCAGTTACAAAAGGAGAATCGACAAAGCTTATTTTAAAGTACATCTGATACACATGATGAGTGCATCCGTTAACGAGCGGATCAATCACCATAGCAACCCCAGCCCATGCAGGCTCTGGCAATCCCCTGTGCCACGCAGCAGCAGTCTCTTCAGACGGTCACTTCAAGGACTTAAAACTGAGTAAACCTCACCTGTTGTGTGTGTAGATGACCAAATGTAAGTAGAATATGTCAGGTGAGTGTTATGGAAATGGCTGTAAGGTTACATTGATGTTAAGGAGATCGTTATGGTTAGAGAGCCTCATTCAGTTTAATAACTAAGCTGTGTGGAAATTGTTAGCCTTCATGTTGCACACCCAGTATTTTTATGAGAGGTGTATCCATGTTCCTGATGCCTTAAACCCTAAGTAAAGTTCTATGAAAGTCCAGTTTCTGTGTTCTGACCCGACACCCTATATTGGTGAACACTCCTGAGCCAAAGCCAGAGTTAAATAGTTTAGTATAATTTTTGGTCCTTTGAGCCAGATACAAGTCATCAGTATGGCTTCAGGAGGAGAGCCTTCATCTTCCACCTATTCACCTAGATGATTATCAAAGGGGCGACCGGCTGCTGGGCAGTGACAGGTACATGGGCATGAAGAGGAGGAAAGGAGGAAATATGGACCTTGCAAGGTTTCAGAACAAGTACTCCAATCCCACTCCCCTCGGTCTTCAGCCTGGAGCTCCAGGTGGTCCTCTGTGCGCCCCTCTGCTCAGTCTTCAGTACAGTCAGGACAGCAGTCGGCGACTCGCCTCCTACAGGTGGCTCTTCTAGAACAGTTCAGTTCTCCATGCCGAGCTCCACAAAAGCTGAAGAGAGTCAAAGTCACTGAACTGTCTGAGTGATTAAGCACCATTAAAGCACACTCGGCCATTCTGCCTCCACCCCTAGAGGAGGATGATGATACTTTGCTGTCATCTCTCTCATTTGCCTCAGAACCCTCTATCTGCCACCCAGCTGTCACCAGGCCAGAACCTCGTACCTCCCAACAACCTCCAGTGACCCCCAAAGGAGGTTGACTGATAACCCTAGTTCTCCTAGTCATCAGGTCAAGTTCATGGGCTTTCCTTCCCACCGCAGCCTGGGACATGTCCTCTGCCAAAATCTGGTTATCCTCCTCCTCATATTTATCCCAGTGTCTCTGCACAATATCCCCCCATGATGTTGAAGCTCCATGCAGAAGGTTCAACCATCCTGGACTTTATAAAGGAGGACAGGGCTCAGTATGTGGAGCTCCGCCTTGCACTTCGTACTCTCCGACACCCCATATTGGTCACACAAATATGGTATATAAGTTACTGATTATACATTTATTCTTTGAAGCTTGCACTGATGTACTGTTTCCCCTGCACATGTAATGAAGGAGTGTTGAACTCAGAAGCCTGGACTGAGACTTTTGTTTAATTGAAAGATTTTCCACTAAACCTTCAAAATCACACCCAAATTTAAGACTTTTGAAGACCTTTTTACCACATGGAATGCATGTGATAATGATCTTTGACCCTTTTCACAGTCAAAGACCCAGTGCAGCGGTGTGGCTCACTGAGGCTTTGATACACACACAATACTTGTTAGTAGATCAGTTCCCCCATTGGTCATTGTTATTGTTATTATTGTTGTTATCATGCTTCTCTGTCCCTCCTTCTTTCTCTCTCAACCCAACCAGTCAAGATGGCGCCCACCTACAGCTGGTTCTGCTTGAGGTTTCTTTCCGTTAAAGGGGAGTTTTTCCTTGCTGCTGTCGCCAACTGCTGCTCATAGGGTCTCTGATAAATTACAGTCTTGTGTGTTAAAAGTGCCCTGAAATGACTTTTGTTATGATTTGGCGCTATATAAATAAAATTGAATTGAATTGAATTGAGAATTGAATCAGTTCATTGTTGGTTTGGATCCAAACATGAGATTTGTTGACAAGAGGACAAATATAGAAAATGGCCGGCCTGTCTCCTATAGTAATTATGTTTATAGTATATACAACTAATTTGGAGCAGAAAATATGTTTTTGTAGGACACATAATGCCAGTTGGATTGTTTTTTCTAGTAACATGAGAAAATATTAATTACAATACAGATACATTAATTATTGTATCTGGCAAGTCGCAAAAATGTTGATGCTGGATGTATCAGTAAAATGTTCATAACAACAACTATTTTATTTGTTTTCTGCCAAAATATCCAATCTTGCATTTTATGGTTCTGTTGAGGCACATATCAAATCTCCTGGTTATCTGGGCATCAGCTGAGGAAATATTTAACTCTTTGCTGGATGGACAGACTGAAAATTACACATTCAACATTGCTTCAAAAGTGTCTATATTTATGTCTTTTTGTAATCCAATAAGAGGTTTTCCACATCCTCTTTTTCTGCACATGCACACTTGCACTCCAGCTTTTGATTGCCTATCTGATTGGCACGTCACACCGTGCAGAGCGCAAAGGACGCTGCAGACAGATGGACAAACTGACCCATCGGACGGAGAGTTAATGAGGCAGAAGCAGAAGATGGACGTTTAAATGTTCTCTTGGCACGGCTGCCGTGTCACTCTCCTCCTTTTTAATCCTGTCTGCCTCTCCAAGCACCTCTGCCCTCCCTATCATGCTGTTGTTCCATAATTACACCCCACCCCCAACACACACACACACACACACACACACGCACACACGCACACACACACACTTGTTGCTATAGTGACACATAGAGACAGCAGAGTGTCCCTTTTGTCACAGATCTTACATACATACCGTTACAGGCTCTGAGCTGCTCACACTCACACACACTAAACATGTTGGGATGTGCCTTTTACAGCTCTGCACTGATCATTATTCTTTTGGCCGTCACATTTCCTACATCCTGGGTGATGACATCAAATGTCTTGTTTTGTCTGATTAACAGTTGAAAACCCAGAAATTCTCACCTTTTTGGGGGGCATTTTTGCTCAAAAAATAAATGATGACTTAAATGATTAATCAATTATCAAAATGATTGCTGATTAATTTTCTGGTGATCAACTAATTGATTAATTGACTTATCATTGCAGCTTTAGTCTTTTGTATTATTTATTACTAATGTCAAACTGTAGGCTTAATCCTCATTTCCATGCCTAATGTTGTGTTTTCATCACTTTAAAAAAAAACCTTAACGTTGTTTTATCACCTCGTACTTAATAACTTTTACTAATGTTATGAATTTCTTACAAACAGGATTTAGTTTGAAGGACATATTCTGCACATTTCCAGCTCTATATTTATATTCTGGGGCTCTACTGGAATATCTTTTCATGATTTCCAGTTAAAAACTCCTTATTTATCTTATACTGGCCCTTTATGCAGCCCCTCAGTTCAGCCTCTGTCTGAAACAGGCCGTTTTAGCTCCTGTCTCTTTAAGGCCCCCCTCCTGATGAGCCCGCTCTGTTCTGATTGGTCAGCTTCAGGAAGCTTCCTCCGGCTCCGGAGGCTACGTAAACAAACTATAGTAGCAGGATTTCACTTCTTTTTCTCCTTCTTTACTCCAAATGTCAACTTCTCAAATCCATCCGTACATGTTGGAGCTGAATCAGATCTGAGATATGAGAGTGGAAAGATTAGAGAACAAACATGTTTGTGGACATGTGACGAGTTGCTGTCATCTTGTCGGGAAATTAAAAAAACGTCGCAAACAAAACGTCAGAGCAGCTGAAAGTGGGCTTTACAGGAAACATCTTTACATACAGTACAGGCCAAAAGTTTGGACACACCTTCTCATTCAATGTGTTTTCTTTATTTTCATGACTATTTACATTGTAGATTCTCACTGAAGGCATCAAAACTATGAATGAACACATGTGGAGTTATGTAAAAAAAGGTGAAATAACTAAAAACATGTTTTATATTCTAGTTTCTTCAAAATAGCCACCCTTTGCTCTGATTACTGCTTTGCACACTCTTGGCATTCTCTCAATGAGCTTCAAGAGGTAGTCACCTGAAATGGTTTTCCAACAGTCTTGAAGGAGTTCCCAGTGTTTAGCACTTGTTGGCCCCTTTGCCTTCACTCTGCGGTCCAGCTCACCCCAAACCATCTGGATTGGGTTCAGGTCCGGTGACTGTGGAGGCCAGGTCATCTGCCGCAGCACTCCATCACTCTCCTTCTTGGTCAAATAGCCCTTACACAGCCTGGAGGTGTGTTTGGGGTCATTGTCCTGTTGAAAAATAAATGATCGTCCAACTAAACTCAAACCGGATGGGATGGCATGTCGCTGCAGGATGCTGTGGTAGCCATGCTGGTTCAGTGTGCCTTCAATTTTGAATAAATCCCCAACAGTGTCACCAGCAAAACACCCCCACACCATCACACCTCCTCCTCCATGCTTCACAGTGGGAACCAGGCATGTGGAATCCATCCGTTCACCTTTTCTGCGTCTCACAAAGACACGGCGGTTGGAACCAAAGATCTCAAATTTGGACTCATCAGACCAAACCACAGATTTCCACTGGTCTAATGTCCATTCCTTGTGTTTCTTGGCCCAAACAAATCTCTTCTGCTTGTTGCCTCTCCTTAGCAGTGGTCTCCTAGCAGCTATTTGACCATGAAGGCCTGATTCGCACAGTCTCCTCTTAACAGTTGTTCTAGAGATGGGTCTGCTGCTAGAACTCTGTGTGGCATTCATCTGGTCTCTGATCTGAGCTGCTGTTAACTTGTGATTTCTGAGGCTGGTGACTCGGATGAACTTGTCCTCAGAAGCAGAGGTGACTCTTGGTCTTCCTTTCCTGGGTCGGTCCTCATGTGTGCCAGTTTCATTGTAGTGCTTGATGGTTTTTGCGACTCCACTTGGGGACACATTTAAAGTTTTTGCAATTTTCCGGACTGACTGACCTTCATTTCTTAAAGTAATGATGGCCACTCGTTTTTCTTTAGTTAGCTGATTGGTTCTTGCCATAATATGAATTTTAACAGTTGTCCAATAGGGCTGTCGGCTGTGTAGTAACCTGACTTCTGCACAACACAACTGATGGTCCCAACCCCATTGATAAAGCAAGAAATTCCACTAATTAACCCTGATAAGGCACACCTATGAAGTGAAAACCATTTCAGGTGACTACCTCTTGAAGCTCATCGAGAGAATGCCAAGAGTGTGCAAAGCAGTAATCAGAGCAAAGGGTGGCTATTTTGAAGAAACTAGAATATAAAACATGTTTTCAGTTATTTCACCTTTTTTTGTTAAGTACATAACTCCACATGTGTTCATTCATAGTTTTGATGCCTTCAGTGAGAATCTACAATGTAAATAGTCATGAAAATAAAGAAAACGCATTGAATGAGAAGGTGTGTCCAAACTTTTGGCCTGTACTGTACGTTCACCTCAAGTTTTGGAACTTTGACCATGTTTAACATCAGAACAGGAAATAAATAACAGAAATCACAAAAAGCAGAATATGTCCCCTTTAAGACGTTCACCACAGAAAATGACAAATTACTTTTGGGTTTTAGAGACCTCAGCTGATGGTGACCTTTCCCAAATCCCAAATAGGCTAAGTCTATTTGGATTTCTGTTTTTGACATTTTATAACAATTTGTTATAAAGTTTATTCTTAAGAGGTCCAATGATCTGGTCACAGCAGCATTTAAAACTGAGAAATGTCTAATAAATCAATTTATTCCAATGGAATCGCAGCAGTCAGTAGATCTGCTCACGGGGGGCAAAAGTTAATCTGTGCAAGTTTTTCAAATTGAGTTCAACTTTGACACACTCATGTTCACCGTGGACCAGTAGCCAAGGGTCCTGACAGAACAGAGGCGATGGAGAGCCAGAGAGTCCAAAATGGAGGAAGCTATCATATCTTCCACCAGCCTAGCCGTGTGCTAATAAAAGGAACTTGAACTTGAACTTATTAGCTGTGTTGCTAACATCCAGTTTTATTGAAGCTCCTTTGTCAGTATAAACTGCAGAGACATGTTTTCACACAGTTAGGAGACAGGAGGACATGATACGTCTTTAATAAACTGGGTGAAGTGAGTTGAGGATGAAGATGTTGCTTTGATGTACAGATTGTAAAGACACAGATGCAAATTTGTGATTTGTGATATTGGGCTATATAAAGGAAAATGGACTCCACTTGACTTGATTAGCATGTTTCTAGCTTGCAAGTACGTTAGGCTACAGTATAGTCTCTATGTCACCGAGACGTGGATGAATTTGTTTGTGACACTTTCTGGTGTCACCGACCTTAAGTAATAACCACATAAATTAAACTTTAATGAGTCCTAAATGTCATTATTTTAAAAAAAGTGTTCTCACTCTGAAGGGTTCTCACAAGGGCGGAAGTCCCACAGAAAACACACACAGGACCGTGACTGCAGAGGCACACTGACATTTTAAACAGGGATTTACTTTTTTTAAATGGTTTTGAAAAGGCTGTTTGACGCACACACACACACACACACACACACACACACACACACACACACACACAAATAAACATGATTAAATGTGTGAAAGCTAAAGGCTAACAGCCGGGCTGCAGGACCTGTATACTCACTACATGAGTCAGAGGAGAGATCTTTACCAACGCTGGCTCTCTTTTACACAAATTTAAACTTCATTATAGTGTTTGGAGGTGGGCCGTTGTCGTGTGTGTCAGGTCTCATTAACCGCAGCCCAGACCTCCTCCCTGCAGCCTCGTCCGCACTCACCTAACCTCATCTGGTGGCTGATTATGGCTTCTTCCCCAGTCCCTCTCTGGCCACTGTGTCCTGATGGAAACAAGGTGGAGCAGTAACACTGTCGCTGCAAGCCCAGCTGACATTAATCATTACAGTAAATGTCCCACACTGTTAGACTCGTACCTTGCTTACCACCAACCTGGAGACTGTTTCAGGAGAGGAGGGGAGGACTGGAGGGAAAAAGTCCTCCTGTTATGTCCCTTAAAGGCTGCCAAAACAGAAATACTGAATAAACAGCCATATTAGATCATTTGAAGTAAACCGCACAAGAAACTGTTTAGTAAGATTATGTTCTAAATCTAGATTTTTAGTTATTTAAATAATACAAATGTCAATGGGATTTTGAATAAGGTTTTATTACTTAGAACAGAACCTGGTTCTTCTCTCAGTGTCAAAATTCCAACAGAATACCAAGAATTTTGTGCTGCTTCATTTCAATGAAGCTCATAACTGTTTGTGCCTCTGCTCCCATTAAATTTCAAGGTCAGGAGGTCAAACTGTCGGAGTGCTGTTTGTGCTGGTTGTAGCACAGCCGTAAAAATAGAGAGCATTATCAAATAAGACCAAGGTATCTGCAGACATCATTCATTTCTCATCATCATTTTGTTGTGAGGGGAAACTTCTATCTGCTGCTGCTACCTGACTTTTTGCAGGGTTTGCTTTAGCTGGCAGGAAGAGGCGGAGCTTGGTGACCTTTCAACTTACTGGGCTGATTTTCTTCTTATGAATGTCACGCAGTACAGACTGCATTTAAAACTGCTGACCAGTCAGAGGATCACCAAGGTTTTTAAGAATGTATCCTCTAGAAACCTTGAATATCTGTTGTAAATTTCATAAAAACTATTGTTTGCTGCTGTGCTGCTGGCGTGGCTAAAAACAGAACAGAAAAACAGGAATAGTGAAAGAAGGCAGTAAAGCAAAGTGAGTCATGAGAGAATAATCAGTGGGATAGAAAAAGTGATGAGGAAAAGGTGCAGACAGATGGATCGCATAAATGGAGACGTAAAGGTGGATGAAGCAGATGTGACAGAGGGATTCGGTGAGGAAACACAGGAAATGGAGATGGATGGATAGAGAATGATTTCACACAACCTGCTATCAGCGTCGTCTGAATCAAACTGAGAGAATAAGTATGCGGATTAGGCAGAGTGATGCTGAGAAAGAGAGAGGAGGGGATGTAAAAGGATGACTGTGTGACAGAGCTGTGTGAAATAGATAAGAGCTGTGAAATGCAGACGTACACCCACACGCATGTACGGTCAGTCGATTGGTGCAAACGTTTTGTTATTTCTATTTAATCGTCCTTTTGATGCCTGATTGTCAAAAACAGTCCCGCCTGTCAACACACCCGGCCCGCCTGTCTTTCTGTCTCCTCACTAATCTGCTCAGTGTGTGAATATACGCAGGTTTTAATCAGCATCACAGTGTATCATCATCGGTCTCCTGGCTGCTCCAGAACAGTTATGAATCACTCAGAACTTGTTCGTTGCTCCCTGTCATGCAGGAAAAAAAACATATGGAACAGAGAGACTCGAGTCAGAGGTCACATTTTAAAAGCCTCTTACTCAGTTTTCCGAGCACATTAGGGCCAGAGTGGTTCTCACTTTACGCCGAGGAGTTAAACAAGGGAAAGGTTGCAGAGGAGGCATTAAAACCTCTAATTTGACACGACTGCAAACCAACACAAAAACCTGACACTCAAAAAATGAACTAGTTTCTAGAAAAAGAAACATAAAATCCTACAGGAACATTTAAATCTTTCACCTAAAGAAAATCTTTACAAATATACTTTCATGTCCTGCTTTGTGTCGTCATCACTGAGCTGACTGACAGCTCTGTGGCTGCAAAGATAACTTAAAATAAAAGCTTGACAGTGGATTATACAAACATAAAAGCAGCCTGACCTCCAACAGAATTTCATTTTCTGATGACAACAATTAACTCCACCTCCATGTTTCATGACTCAATCTCACCGGTTAACAAGGGCGGTGGTTCCTTCTCTGTGTTGTGGGCCCAACTTAACAAAACAGCAGTTAGTGAGAGGGTGTCTACCTGATGACTCTGTAGGCTCTCATGTTTCTTTTCTTTGGTGAGACAGGTAAATTAAGGGACATAATTCATGTCTGCAAAACTGGATTCCTGAGCGGGGAATGACATTCAAATAAAACTGCCTATCAAGCCAGTGGGGCCCGCCAATGTAGGTTAGCCTAAGCAGATATACGTAGTGTAGATATGAGGCTGGATTAAACTGCTGAGTATCTGCTCTTTATGTGGGTGAGAGGAGGATTCAGAAGGCAGTTTAAAGGTAAATTAGGTCAGGGTTAGATAAAGGTGTCGCCAGTCATGAGGCTCAGTAGATTTATGACGACACAGCCTGATACCCCATGCATGGCCTGATCATAGACAAACATTTAACATGAATACTGATGCACAAAGACTGAGTTGGCTGTTCACATATGAAACATAAATTAGCCAGTTGCTTGGAGAAAGCCTGAGAGAAGAGAAAAAAAGTGTAGATATGTAATAGATCTTTTCTGTTAAAAGATCATTTGGGATTTTTGTTTTGTTTTGTTTTTCTTTTCTTTTTCCACATGTAGCTTTAATGAAAGATGCATGTTTTGTAAAATATCAGTGTCTTGTAATCCCATCTGGGATATAATAAAAATAAAAAATAAAACTAAAAAACTAAGAGGCCTACTGGGCTTCGATAGGAATGTTCACCCAGCGTTTGGTGTATTGAAAACTAACAACTGAAATATGTCCATTAATTTAGCATTTTGACTATGTTACATCTGTTACTTTAGTGCACTTCATCCTGCTCCAATATGTTTTCCTTTTTAATGAATAGTTTCTCACCCTTTTATACTCCGTCTTAAATTCAGCACAGTACCCCAATCTCTCCACAGGTCCAGTCAAGGTAGGACTGTACCACTCAGTGACTGCCCTCCTGTAGACTTTGTTGTGATATAATCAGTGTGTGTTTGAATGTAAAGACAGTCTAACCTGTCTAACCTGCTAAAAAGATGCTAGCAGAGAACAAACACACATACACACAGAAAAGTCAAGAGCTTTTGTTACAGATGTTACTTTTATTTAGATCTCCAGACACATATTTCAGTTACACTGCTGTAGCGCTGTTAAAGTTTACAAATATATCAGCAAATTTACAACTTTCACCTTTTTCCTCCATTCATCTACTCATTTCTCTCTTCTCTGTTTCAAATAATTTTAATTTGATGTAAAGCCCCGCTAGCGGCCTCCAGATACTGTGATGCTCATTACAATCAAAAGAATGAAAGTATTGGACAAAGGAATATAGTGGTAATTTCTTTCTTCCTGAGGGTGGCGCTAGAGCAGTGGCTCCCAACCTGGGGGTCAGATTAAGATTTATTTTAGGGGTTAGGGCTATATTTCTGATCGTAATATTTTTCTTATTAAGTAATTACATCATAGCTGACCTAAAAAGGCTTTTTTCAAATTTTATTACTAATCAGAAAGACGGTAAAATTAATGTAAGTGTAAATTACTTGTGGGGCCCACAGGGCTCAATTCTTGGAGCTCTTTCTATCCTTCATCTACATTAATGACTTGGACAGCATCTTCATCTTTGTTTCTGTTACTTTATGCTGATGATACTAGCTTGTTCCTTAAAATGAACATTTTTCACTTATTCACATATTTCCAGGACAACCTCTGAATTTAAAATGTCCAGACTATTTAAATAGATGTTGATAAATCCATTTTTGTGATATTTACTGCCCAAAACTAAAGTTATTGTAGATCTTGTCTTTAACTCAGAAATGGCTCAATCTCCCAAGTTCATCAGAATGATGAAAAAATGCATACATTCAGGTGACAGTGAGATAACAAAATCACTGGGTATTATCAATAAAAAAGGTAGTTTGGTTCATTGCAAATGTTTAGTCTTAACTACAGTTTAGGGTTATGGTTAGTTTACCCATACCTCATATACCGCAATATTGTTTGGATGGTCACTTTTTCCACCAACCTTGCAGCAATTTTTATTTGAAAAGAAAGGATTTTTACAAAGTGTATGAGACATAAGTCTGAACGCCCTGCTGTTCTGTGATTTGAACATTCTTCCTGCTTCCAGTATTAACATGTATTTTTATCTACCATTGTGTGTATCAGCTTGATTTGGTACCTTCATGAATTTTCCCAGACAAATTTAGTACTTTTACCTCTTGACTTGAGCATGTTCCCCAGAGAACGGCAATCTCACGGCAATCTCCCACTATACTCTAAGATATCATGTCTGGAAAGATCTTTGGGTCTACATATCCTCTGGGGACCACTGATATCTACTGCAAAATTCTGGGACATCCCCACAAAATTAGATTTGGTACCTTCCCACCAACCCTCCGATTTTATCCTGTTGGTGGTGCAAAGGAAAAGTTCATAGAGTGTAGAAAAAGGTTCATCTTCCAGGGAGTATGAATGCATTTAGTAACATTCATTGCAATCTTTAATTTACATTTTGACATTTCTGGAATAAAATGTGAAATTTTACCTTTCCATGAAAATCAACAGAAAACTTCATGGAAATCTAGCATTTTAATTTTACCTTCACATTTTAGCCAAATGATGCAAGAAAGTGTCCCAAACAGAAAGGGTACCACCACTCTGGAGTGTGAATGAGTTTAGTATTTTTCACTGAAATCTACCAATCTACCAAAATCCTGCACACGTCACTTTATTTCTGGAATGTAGTTTAAAGTTTTAGCCTGATGATGTCAGGAGAGGAAGATTAAGGGTCACCAGTAACATTTAGGTTCTTCCTCTGGGGACCATGAATATCTACAATTGATTGATTTTAAAATATCTTGTCATGAAAGTTTTGGTCAGAATCAAACTTTGCCCTGATGGTAGTGCTAATGAAAAGGTCAGGGGTCAACAAAATCATGAGGAATCTTCCTTTTAGGACCATGAATATTCACACCAAATTTAATTGACCCCTGGCCAGTTCGGATACTCTTGCTCTCGACCAAAGCGCTGGACAGACTGACATTTTATTCTCTTCTTCTCTGCCGCTAGCGGGGCAAATCATTCTCCCTCTGTCAAGTATGTAAGAAAGAACAGTAAAGTAAGGCCACACCAAAGTCACAGAAACTGATCTCTCTTTTACTTCCAGCTGATGGAGGGCAGGCGATGACGACCCACTCGAGCCGCTGACCTGACGGTGGCCGTACAGCACAACAGGCCTGATGTTCATGTTCCACATCCTGGTAGCTTCTATGAAACATAAAAAATACCCCACAGAGTGGCCAGAGGTAACGTACACACTGAAGAACCCAGACACACACACAGAGGTTAAACACGTCTATGGAAGCAAAAAAAAGCTGAAATTATTTGAATGTTGTAAGCAACTGAAGACGTAAGTGTGGAATTTAACCACTACTGAATGGTTAATGTAGAAATGTAAAAAACACTGAATTTATAGCACTGAAATAGTTACTGACTGAATTTATATGGTCATTTCAAGTTTTGGAATTTTAAAAACTTTGTTTTTGGGTCCCCAAATGTATTTATTTCTAATAAAATGTATAAATTGTTTCCAGTTACATGACCTTCTGGCTTGATTGATTATCATTATCACAGCCCAGATGTTCCGGTGTCTGAATTTTATCAATCCAAATTGAACAACATGATTTTTTGACATGACTTTGACCTTTATATCTGAAAATGAGCTACTTAAATATTATAAATAAGGTTTTTAGTGTATATTGGACACTTATTTTGGGTGTACTTACTCCTTTAATCTTTAAAGCAGCTATAATCAATATTTTTTATTAATAATAATAATAATAATAATAATAATAATAACAGTCTGATCTGTCAGTGTGTAATGTGTTGGTCGTGGCTCGTAGTGATGAACCTACAGAGGATTATCAGTGACTCTGCAGCTCCCCTCGGCTTTACGGAGCTTTATAGTGAGTTTCAGCTCATTGTTTATCTGTCCGGCTGCAACTTTACTTTACTTATTTTATTTTGTTTATTATACATTTCTTTTATTACTGTGAAGCACTTTGTGACTGGTGTCTGTGAAAGGTGCTATATAAATAAACTTTGCTTGCTTGCTACTGTTTTGGTTCACTCTCAGTGCTCTCATAGCGTCGTTTTCAGAGAAAAAGCTGTAAAAAGCCACTGTACACTACCTGCTCAGCACCAAACAGCAAACAGACACAGTTAGCTGTAGACTAGCTGGTGAACATAGTGGAGCATTTAGCAGCTAAAGAGCCAGATATTTCCCTCAGGAGTTGGTAGAGAGCAGAAACAGCTAACAGAGAGTGAATATTGGACTTACATTCACCAGGTGGACAGAAACACGACTCCTAATGAATGATAATGTTGCTCCATAACTGCTGGATGTGGAAATAAGCAGCTGTTTGATAACAAGTTCAACATATCAACTTAAAGCTGATGATGAGTCAGAGTTGTGTTCACTACTTGTGAACAAAAAAAAAGTTAATGAAGGTTTAGATTTGAACAGACCTACTGGACTTTTCAAAGAGAAATCAAAAATATGTAGTTAGATGGTTTTTAAAGCAAAATATTTCTATCATTTCAATGTATTTAAATTCCAACATTAACTATTCAGCAGTGATACGATTTCAGACTTTGATATTCATTTGCTTGTAAGATTTTACAGCCTTTCTTTGCTTACACACACATTCAGCCACAGACACCCATGCAAAAACACACACTCCCCAACAAACACACTCACGTAAAGACACACACACACACACACACGCGTCCACACAACTATACACTTAAAGTATGTGAAATATACACTCTTCCACTGAGACTCTATTGGATGGACTTTTTTCATTATTCCACATTAAATGAAGTTTTTACAGAATGTTGACAAGAAAATTAAGATAAAGACCCGCAAAAAGCACACTGGTGTACAGCATGAGTGTTAGTGTCCGTGTGGGGACCCTGCTTGCCCGCTAACGAGGTCTAGGGGGAGGGCGACAGTGTGTGTGTGTGTGTGTGTGTGTGTGTATTTGTGTTTGTATGTATGTAGTATAGATTTCTTGCCACAAGAGAGGTCCAGGGGAGTGATAAATTGAGCTGACAAACACCATGGAAGGATCTGTCCCATCTGTCGTTGTCTCTCTCTCACGATTTTAAGACTTGTTGTCTGAGTGTGTGTTTTTTCAGTGTGTGTGTGTGTGTGTGTGTGTGTGAGTGGTTTTGTGCTTGAGCCAAAGTCCGTGTGTTTCCAGCCCAGCTGTCTCAGATCCAAAAAAAAGCTGGAGGGGTTGAGTCCGAGCCGGGCTGCACACAATAAGCACACAAACCCTGCAGACACGGAGCGTCTCTGCGTTTCTTATCTCTCGCTCTCACTAAATACACATCTACTTCCTCCATTCTCCTCCGTCGATGTCTGAGTGTGTTCTGTGGAGAGAGACGGCTAATCTGAACGTCCTCCAGAAGACTTTTCCTCCTCACAAGACCCTTGTTGTTGATGTTTGGTTGTCTGTTGGTTGACATTTTCCCGTGTCACATGACTTTGTCTGGGTCTTGCCATTTACGAGTGTGTGTCTGTGAATGTGGGGCTGTGTGTGTGTGTGTGTGTGTGTGTGTGGGGGGGGTGTGTATGTATGTATATGTGTTCACATTTATGAGACGTAGAGTAGAAACGCTGCCAGAGCGGACACACACACAGTCACAGAGATGTGGAGGAGGAGCGGAGCTGATTGCCGGCTGCTGCTCTTGGGTCCTGCAGAGTCCTGAGAGTCTATTGACCCCTGGGCCAACAGAGCCTGAACACAGAGAGACAGAGAGGGGAGGAGGAGGAGGAGGAGGAGGAGGAGGAGAGGAAGGGAGAAGGACAAAGAGGTGAAGAAAGATGGGGAGGAAAGGGACAGAAAAAGGTATCGAATAGGTGATATCGAATAGATTCTTCATGCAAACATCAATGTTGGAAGAAGTATCAGATCTTTTACCGAAGTAAAAGTACCAATTAGGGCTGGGCAATATATCAATATTATATCAATACTGTGATATGAGACTAGATATCATCTTAGGTTTTGGATATCGTAATATGGCATAAGTGTTGTCTTTTCCTGGTTTTAAATGCTGCATTACTGTAAAGTGAACTGACCAGCAGTTCTTTATTTGCCTTTTACCCACTTAGCCATTATATCCACATTACTGATGATCATTTATCAAAAATCTCATCGTGTAAATATTTTGTGAAAGCACTAATAGTCATGTCTACAATATTGTCGCAATATTGATAAAAGTATTTGGTCAAAAATATCATGATATGATTTTGTCCATATCGCCCGGCTCTGCTACCAATACAGCAACGTAGAAATGTAAAATGTAAAAATACAAATCTCCATATGAAGCACTGACATGCATAGAGGAGACTGTTGGATTTGCAGGGATATAAAAACCATGTTGATGGGACATTCTGAGTCTTCATGATGTCAAAACATGTATTTTCATTGATTTGATCGATTGATTGATCTGCTGATTGTAATTGTTCTGTATCAGCCAGGTACAGGTCTGTTTTACAGATGACTGACAAGCTCATAATAAGACAGAACACATGTAAACAGAGACTAATGCACACAGGAAATAAAGAATGATAAAATGATCATGTAACATCATGTGTGACATCTTTCTGATTGATTGAAGTTATGATGTCACAGTTTTGGGAAAGAAAACAGTTTTTTTTGTGTCTACAGTCCAGGACCTGAATACTACCCATCCACCCCTGCGTGGAGAAGACATACGGCGGGCTGCAGAGAGGCGGCTGCTGGGGGGTGAACGGAGTCACAGAGCCTGGATGAAGTTTATAATATTAGGAGAGTTTTTCTTCTGTATAAAAAGATGAGTGAATATTTCAGTTACAGCTAATCTTTAATAGCTAAAGTAAACTTTTTATAACACAGAAACTCAAATAACCTGGAAACTACATCTTCTTCTTGGTATGTTGGGAAAATGTTTTTTTTTTGGATCCAGTTTCTAAAGGCTGTAATTAACCCTGAACATTTCAATCCCTTTATTTACAGGCTTTTAGCAGAGTCACTACATGTCTTAGCAGGTATGTCATATGTTATTTTCAGAATAAGTCGGGTTACTCAGAAATGCCTTCAATTCACATATGAGTGGTACTGTATCTGTTTTAGAGCAGCCTCTATGAAAAAAACAAAAACCATTAGTCGATTAAAGCTTCAGTATGTCAGTTTTTTCTTATATTTTTTACTTTAAATATTTTATGTGAAGAGGTGTTGTTATGACCCAGGTTCATTGAACAGCCTGGCAGCAGTACAGAGATACACCCCCCCCCCCCCCCTCAAGTGAGCCTCACCCTTCTAACCAATCAGAGAAGGCCAAAGTCAGGTGTGGGATCTCACAGCTGTTAATCAATACCTGAACACACTTCTGGTCTACTATTCCTCTCATACCGAGGCTCCAGGTTAGCATTAGCTGCTAGAAAACGCTCTCATATACCTGAATCTAAGAGCCCCGTTACCTCAATACATCAGGTGAGCACGATCACAAGGATGCAGGTGAGGTTGGCAGAGTGCAACAGAGCAGGGAGAGGGAGGGAAGGCAGGAGTGGAGGGGCTTTCTTTTGTGTCTCATGCTAGCGCTAGCTTGATTTCTAGAACTTGCATATTGTAGCTTTAATCAGCTGACAGGAAATTAATCGGCACCTATTTTGATTATCAAACAATCGTTTTAGTAATTTTTTAAAGCAAATATGCCCAAAATGTGCTGGTTTTAGGTTCATAAATGTGAGGACTTTTTCTTTTCTTTGTCATACATGACAGTAAACTGAATATCTTTGGATTTTGGACTGTTAAGATAAAATAAGACGTATTTTAGTGATGTAACCTTTGGGCACAAATGAAACTAATAAAAGCAGATTTATGTATGTTTCAATGGAATAACTGCAAGTGTGTGTTCATCCTGTCTGTTAATCTTAAAAATGTCTGTTAATCTGTCTGTTAAAGTAAAGAAATATCGATGGTTGAATTGAACGTTTTTGTGGGAAAAAAACAAAAAGAAATTATTCCAAGCAGAGAATTTTTATATATCTTAAAAAATATCTACAGGGGATCTTTATTTTTTTTCTATTCTCTCAATAAAAATATGATTGTTAAATAATGTATTAGATAATGGAGTTATTTATTTATTGTTTTTGTAACAGATAATCTATTGTGCAGATTTTTTGCTTGTTTGAGTTGAACCTCATATAAAAGTAGTGAACCTGACCACACATCATCATCCACCAAATGATTGCTGGGAATACAAAATAACAGAAAGCTGTTTACCAGAGAAAAGTGAATGTGTAATAAATGAGAGGATACACACAGGAGACACAGTATATGGACGAGTTTATGAAACCTTCCATAATTAGTTTTTAAAGTGTTTAGAAGCTCCTCACCTCCTCACACTCAAAATCATCGGAGGGGATGCACTTCTGGCCTCCATCCTGTAAAACAAGAACTCATTATGAAAAAGCCTCAGAAAAACACACAGTCAGTGATCTGCAGCTTTCTGCCCACTCACATGCGGGATAATTAACTCAGATTCATTAAAAGGATATTTTTGTGACTTTCGTGTTATAATTACAGGATGTTTTTCTCAAACCTACCGCTCATTCAGACACACTGATGACTGTTTCTGTGAAACTTACACCCCAAACTTTGTTTTTTTGAGGGTAATAACGATTTTGAATAAAACACAAATAAGTAAATACCATATATATATATATATATATATATTATAAATGTATTGTCACATTTACTGACAGAAAATAACCAACAAATACAGTCAGTTAGCTAAGTTTAGACTCAACAGTTTTGGATCAACATGAAACTCTCCTGCTTGGATCATCAGAACAAAAGATGTGTTGCTGTGTTAGAAAATATCTGGTTCTTTGATAAAAAGCTACAAGACTGTGGACATAAAAACTGAAGGAGAGAATTCAACTACAGTACAACTCCCAAAGTGCATTTCAGTGAGAAACACCCAATCACAGAGCTTAAAATAACTAACGGTGAGCTGAAGCTACAGATTACTGAGCTGCAACTAACGATTATTTTCATTATTGTTTAATCTGCTGATTATTTTCGATACATTTTTTGTCTAAAATCCATTCATCAAAATTCCCCCAAACAAGTTAACATGTTCAAAATAGTTTTTTGACCAAAATATTCTGTTTATTTTCATATATGACAAACAAAAGCATCAAATAGTCACATTTGACAGTGAAATGTTGACATTTTTGCTGTAAAATGACTAAAATGATTATTCAATTATCAAAATACTGACTAATTTTGTGACGATCGATTGATCGATTCATTGTTTCAACTCTAAAAATTACACTGTTGAGAAAACTATGGTAACTATGGCAACGTGTTTTGTTCCCAACAACAAAGCATTTTGAATTTGCTTTTGGTCGGGCCCCTCCAAAGGGTCAGCAGATAAATCTGAGCGGTCGTGAGATGATTAATGGGAGAGGAAAGAAGAAAAAACAAAGTTCTGATACACAAATCTGTTTTCACTTTTTGGACTTTTTCTCTAATCTTTGATTTTTGCTGAAATATTGGATCATTTGAACATTTATTGAAATGAAACCATGTGAGAAGTTTAGAGGGAAAAATCACTATTTGGTGGAGCTGTTAACAACTCATAGACATCTGAAATGTGACCCCGACTACACACTGCTTTTTGTAAGACGTCAAAAGCCAAAAAGGTTGGAAACCACTGGTTTCATCTTTAACAATGTGTTGTATTTTAAAAGCTTGTTATATTATCCATTGTGTCAAATCTTCATCTGAAAAGTAACTAAAGCTGTCAAATAAATGTAGTGGAGTAGAAAGTACAATATTTCCCTCTGAAATGTGGTGGAGTGGAAGTATTTTTGTATTTAAGTACAGTACTTGTGTAAATGTACTTAGTTACTTTCCACCACTGATGACTTCAGCTCTCTATAATTGAAATTGTAATCATCAGAACTTAAGCCTGTATGATCAGAGTCCTGAGTTTGTATGTTGAGGAACGAAAAAAAAAACTGAAATAGGAATTCACAGCAGGGAAAAACCAGCAGCTTGTCACACTCCAGTATCTGGACTGAGAACCTGAGGCTCCTGTGATTGTCTCAAAGAAGAAACAGTAGATCTCACTATATCATTGAAATGCAGAGCAGTAATGTCAGCACACACACACACACACACACACACACACACACACAGCATCATTTATCTCCATCCTCCATCAGCCTCTTTGTCAGCGCTTCATTAGCATATCTCCTCCTGTTGCCTGGGTGGGAGAGCCAATCGGATCTTATCACCCCCCGAGAAAGAAGAAAACTCTTTTCAGCGATGGGAAATAATCGAGAGCAGAAAAAGAAGCCTGCACGCTGGATCATTATCATTTCCTCTGAAAATACACATGTGCAAATACACAAATCTGCATCCATGTGTGCTCACGGTGATCATTAAAGCATGTGGATGAATCATTACCATACTGACTATTACTGCAGTGACCTCCCCTGACTCTGTACGCCTCTGCAGGTCTGTTTCCTGTAAACTGACTGCTCAGCACCGCTCACAGAAAACTGATAGCTATATTCATGGGCTCTGGGAAAATAATACAATTCAGAAACCAAATTGACAGCAGCATGCATGAGCCAATATACAGCATCCAGAGAGACGTCAACATGCATCTGTCTCTTTTTATATATCATATCTCCATATCTATTTGCTGTTTTACTGCCCGTCTCTTTTCAAATGTACCTTCGTCTCTGCTGCTGTGTGACCACGGAGGTTTCATATTTACTGGAAATACACACTGATATTCCAGGTATTTAGAAATGCTTTTTAAAAGTGCTGACAGATTCAGTCTGCAGGTTCTGCCATATTGGGGAGAATTCAGTCAGAGTCAGATTAACTTATTTGGGGGCCGCAGGGCAAACATGAACTGTGGGCCCCTGGTTCCCCACCACATATAAACACATTCCCTTAAAAAGGACGGGTTTTCAAGTCAGGTGTCCATATGAACAGTGAAAGAGGTTTTCCTCGCTGTAATCATTCCTCCTGTTCATACTGGATATTAAAAGATCCCCTTCAAATGTGCTTTAATGGAAGTGATGGAGGCCAAAATCCACAGTGTGTCCACACAGTCATTTAAAAGTAGATGTGAAGCTTATATGAGGCTTCAGCAGTCTGAGTTAGTCATATCAAGTGGATATCTGCCACATTTACAGTCTTTTTAGCATCAAATTCCCTCTTTGTGTTTCCTCGGACAGTGTTTCCCTGTTGAGCTGTGGTGGAAGTATAGTAACAAAAAGAGGGACTTTGGCACTAAAAAGACTGTAACGTTGAAAGATATCTACTTGATTTGACTCATTTGGACGCTGAAGCTTCATATTAGCTTCAGATAAACTTTGAAATCCATGTTTGCACAGAAGGAGGACTGTGGATTTTGTCCCCCATCACTTCCATTGTAAGTGCATTATGAAGGGATCTTCTAATGGTCAGTATGAACAGGAGGAATGATTACAGCAAGAAAAAAAAAAATGCATTGCAAATAATAAAAATTGCAAGTTGGGCTCGTAGTGAGTTTAACGAAGGGTCACAGGGTCTTTATGTTAACTCCTTCCATCTTTACTGTCTCAGGAGAATCAAATGAAAGCACACAGATGTCCTCTTACAACTGCACATCTACAAACTCTGCACTTCTGTCGCAGAAACATCTGCACAGGTTCAGTCATGTCCGCTGACTGGAAGGAAGCCAAATAACCCCAAATACCTGCTGTACTGTACATCCAGCAAACCTCTGACACCAGACACCACCTCTGTGCTACAAGGACGTCTGAGGCACCAGCCTGTTCTCATTCCCAGGGCGTCAAATACCGACGCTTTGTCACGCCCCTCAGCCTCTGATATCGATGCACAAGGCGCCCTTTAGCGTCTGTATGAGACGAAGCAGGCTCTCAACTAACTCCAATGTAAACCCATCCGCGTCATTATTAGATGCCATGAGACTGATGACGTCTATATAAAAAGGTGACATTTTCTTTCTTAGGAGGAGGCGGGTTGGGTGGATGGCTGGAGGGGCCGAGACAAAGCGTCGGTATTTGATGACCTGGGATGAGAACGTGTTGGAGGCACGGCTGAGTTCAGGCATCACAATGAGCAAACAGGAGATATGAGCTGTGGGAGACGAGGAGAGGAGGGACACTGCAGCTACAGCTCATCTGTACAGACACAGCAGGCACTGACATAAAGGTATCCTCCAATTCCACTAGAAAAACACCACACTGTGTGTCGGCGCCATTGTTTTGTCAGACTATGATGAACAACATTTGTTTTGGTTTTTTTTTTTAAACAAGATAAACATCAACCTCAGAAAATGAAAACTGTCCAAATGTAATACAGTTTACATGAATAAAGGATGGTGTGAAACTAACGGACAAAACTCTTTACTTTACTCATGCAAATTCTACTTTTCATCTCACATCTGAGGAAACACATATAGTAGCTTCTGATTAGTAAAATATCTTCCTCAGAAGTGATTTAGACCCGTAATGTTAGCTAACGTTAGGAAAACAGATTTATGGACTAAATGAAACCACATTGCAACTGAAAATTAGACAAGAAGCAGCAACAAAACATCTGGGACTCAGTCTGCACATCGACATTTATAAAGATATAAACTAGTGTTAAGAAAACATCACGTTAATGGCACCAATACGTTCAGTTTGGTTATAGACCATGGGAACTATACAAATCAAAGATGGTGACAGCTGAAGGATCAGAATATTTAGAGGACATAACATTTTAAAAAGGGAGGCTGAGCAAAAGTGGGGAGAGACTCAGCAGCCAGACATTTCTCCGCTCTGTGTTGAGAAGCAGCTGAGATTGTCACTATGGGGCTGACCCCCTCCAGGGCTGACCCCCTCCAGGGCTGACCCCCTCCAGGGCTGACCCCCCCCCCACACTTTAATCAGCAGGTGGCAAGTAGGACACGGGAACTTGGCTTGGATCCTGATGAGTTGTAGCATTTATTCACTGACAAATAGCCTAAACTGTACACACACACTGCACTGCTACATTCACAGCTGCTAACTTCATACTCACACACACACACACACACACACACACACACACACACACACACACACACACACACTCTCCTATCACGTCACCTAATGTTACCCCCCTGTGGGGCAAACATGCACAGAAATATATTTATTCCAACCAGAGAGAAATGATCAGATTAAGCGTTTACATGGTTATTAGATGCTAACTTTTTCAAATCAAACATCCCAACATGAGTTTAAAGTTTTGTTCTTGCAGCTGCATTTATAACTCAAACACAGTTTAACCATGTCATGTGATGCTACTTCAGTAAATTTTACCAGCAAATATTACTGGGACCACTACAGAAAACTGTAGATGAACATTTAATATCCAGGAATTCACATTATAGACACCACTGACTGTCCCTGTAACACACTGACCATATACAGTCCAGACATATAGCAGGTCTGACTGGTCTGGTTCCAGTTTGTTTGTCTTCCTCAGTAATCAGCAGATGAGCTGAGCTGTATTATTCATTTTCACACTGACCACTTCATATTTTATTATGCAGGATTATGTGGCTCTGCTTTCTGTCTCACTTATTCTCTGTGTGTATTCTCATTATTCTTATCTTTTCATTAGAAGTTGTCATAAATAATTACATGTATATGTAAATGAGTTAGAAATGAAGCAGTTTTGTAAAATATCTCTACATCCAGTTGCATAATGTGAGTATTCTATAATTCATGCTTTAAATCTCTTACATAATGGATTCATAGTGGCCTTTAACCTGCAGCCTTACACCTCGTCCCTGTACATAATGGATGGTTTCTCACTTTCCCAGTAATGTGTGTTAAGGTGATGAAGAGCAAAGCACATGAATCCATTCTGCTCAGACCTCCTCGTGTCTGTTAGACTGCTTACATTTCTCTTTCTGTAGCCGGCTTAGACACATTCCTCAGTTTCTGATGAATATGAGACAAAACTGTTAGATTTTATTGACTGTTCTGCCCTTCGAACACGGAGAACAAGGCGAGAATAGCAACTACAGAAGCAGTGAAAAAAGGGTTGAAAGTTTTCAGGCTGAATGACAAATAGAAATGCTGTAATGTTGGTTTGGTTTCAACATTAGGATTGTTGGAGATGAACAATAGAAGGACATCACTTCCACTGGGGAAATCCTATTTTAGTCTCCCTCACTTTTATACTTCAGGTTGATTTTCTTACTCAGGTCTCTGAACATTATTTTTTGCCCTTGGTTTCGCCTCTCAGGTGACAGACAGGCTGCCCTCTCTTTATGGTGAAGGTTTTTGGGATTGTTTGTATGCAGCCTGAAAGGAACACCTGCAGACACGACTCAGGTTTACAGATAATATTTCGTTTTACGGGTAATATTTTTATTTGCAGTTAATGTTCTTTCTATTCTTTCTAAAGACGTTAGAGCTGAACATTCTGTCAAAGACAAGACAGTAAAGCACTGTGTTCCCTGTAGAGCTGCAACTAGCAATTATTTCCATTATCTTCAACTTCCCAGAACCTAAAGTGGTGTCCTCAAATCGTTTTTCTTGGACTAACAGTCCAAAATATTTCATTTACTATCATATGTGATGAAAACACATAATTCAGAATCCAGAACCAGCGTTTTCTTTCGATCAACTAATCTTTGCAGCTCTAGTTCTTTGTAGTAAATATTAACAAAATATCAGGTATGTATAAAGGGAACTAAAGTCAGTGTGAGTGTGTTAACAGTGCTTATTTCAGTTTTTCTTACACACAAATATATACAGTATATTTGTATATACATATACACTCACTGTGCACTTTATTAGCTCTGTTTTATTGGATTTTACCCCCTGGGGTGGACAAAATATTAGGAACACTTTTCAATATAATGCACTCCAGTACAGCAGCATCCACCACGACCTCAGTAATAAACATAAAGCAGAATTATCACTTTTCTGACAATGTCAACAAAAACTGAAAATGTAGAAGCTTCATAAAAGAATTTATGGCAGAGCTGCTGTGTTTGCACAGGTGTTCCTAATAAAGTGCTCAGTGAGTGTATATATCAATATGAACAGTTTCTGTGCACTTCTATCTCCTATTCTGTCATACAAACACACGCGTGTACACACACACACACACACACACACACACACAATACACACACAATACACAAAATCTTTGTCTTAAAGTTTTACACTTATTTGCTTAAATCTTCCCCAAAACAAGATTTGTATCATATTGATTTTTTTGGGTAATTTTAAAAGCAAATTTAACATTTTGTGTTATGAAGGTAAAGTTCAATGATCCCACTTAGATGAAGTTTAAAGATTCAATGAATCAGTGTTTAAAGGGGCAGCCTGAATATGAGGTTATTACATTGTCATTCCTTCCAGGCAGAAATGAATAATCCAACAGGTAAACTCACCTGCAGGTTGGCACAAGTGGAAAACATACAAGCACTGTCCATGGGTTTGATTGCGTTGCCGTGCAGAGAGGGAGCGGGCTTGGAGATGACTGGCGGCTGGACGGGGGGTAAGAAGGTGGATGACGGCTCGGTTACAAGAAGAGCGCCTTCTTCTGAGCCGTAACCAAACGACTGGATGGCATTTTCTGTGAGAGGAGATAAATAACACAGGGCAGGAGAGTCAACAGGAGCATATCAGACCCTCTTTACAGCTGCTAATAGCCAAATTACAACTAAATGATGATCACAGATACACAGTCACTCATGTTATTTCCTGTTTTTATATTTACAAGGGGAATAATAAAGAGTAACTGTATCACATCACAAAATATCTATTTATATTCATACACACAGTGGGTGAAAGTTGTTGGGTTGTTGTCTAGACTGCTTCATTATCTCTTAAAATTGTTTCCAATAAGTAAGAAAATAAGTCTAAACAGAGTCAACATAAAAGTTGTGGAACTTGGTTCAGATGGAAATTTTAAAATAAATTAAAGATGGAAATAGAAATGGGTTTTATAACAGTCAGGAAATGATTTTTCTTTAAAAACTGGAAGTTGTTTATAAAGGAAGGAAGGAAGCCCAGATGAATGTAAAGTTTAGTCTGAAGTTTCTATGATAAAAACAGTAAAAGGACGGTTCACAATTTATCAAGTGTGTCTTAAAACAACAGTCAGGAGCCCAAATGAAGAGTGAAACCTGTTTTTCTTGCTGTAATCATTCCTCCTGTTCATACTGACCATTAGAAGATCCCTTCATAATGCACTTACAATGGAAGTGATGGGGGACAAAATCCACAGTCCTCCTTCTGTGCAAACATGGATTTCAAAGTTTATCTGAAGCTAATATGAAGCTTCAGCGTCCAAATGAGTCAAATCAAGTAGATATCTTTCAACGTTACAGTCTTTTTAGTGCCAAAGTCCCTCTTTTTGTTACTATACTTCCACCGCAGCTCAACAGGGAAACACTGTCCGAGGAAACACAAAGAGGGAATTTGATGCTAAAAAGACTGTAAATGTGGCAGATATCCACTTGATATGACTAACTCAGACTGCTGAAGCCTCATATAAGCTTCACATCTACTTTTAAATGACTGTGTGGACACACTGTGGATTTTGGCCTCCATCACTTCCATTAAAGCACATTTGAAGGGGATCTTTTAATATCCAGTATGAACAGGAGGAATTGTCAGGAGTCTAATTTATTAAGATTTTTTGCAAACTAACATCTATGTATGAACACATAACACTTTGGTTTTTTTTTCTTATGACTTATACCAAATTATAGCAGCCTTACACCACAGGAAAATGTCCTAAAAATTAACCTTTTAATACCTGCAAATTACTAATTTCCAGGAAATTAAAATAAAATGAGGGGCCTGCAAAATAAAACATTAAATACATTTAAATTTACATCTTTTGTTTTCTTCTCCTATAAAAAGTCTCCTACAGCGTGTATAGTAGTACTCACATTCACATTTCTGAATAGCCTCACCTGTCCTGAGTATACACACACACACACACACACACACACACACTGCAGCCTGCTGACACATGTAGTGACTCTGACAAGCCTTTAAATAAAGGAAATTAAAACTAGGGTTCAATGGGCCAATTTTTCTTAAGAAATGATTCAGAAGTATCATTAAATAATTGATGAATTTTTTGTTGATCAACTAATCGATTAATGAAATAAACTACAAATCCTTTCAGTTTAGTAGGGTTTGAGGAGTGGGGGGGGGGGGGGGGGGGGGGGGGGTCCTCACCAGTATAGCAACATAAAAACATTGTGTACTTGTGAGAAGTGCTTTAAAAAAAAGAAAAAAAAACAGTGAGCGAAGCAGATAATTGAGGAGAAAGGTTAGAGCGGAGGAGGAAATATAGAAAAGTTTGAGACGATGTGTTGAAGATCCCATGATGCTTTCTTTAAATAACACTGACCCCACTGCAGCATCACCTCTGCACCTCCTCCATCAACAAACACTCTCCTCCTCACTGTCTTAATGTGTACATAGACATGCAACATACTCCAATAATCAGCTTCTTTTATATATGAAACATAATCACACAGACAGAATAAAGATCAGATCAGCCAAATCTACTGTGGAAGTTGTTTTAATACAGACGAGCTTCTGAGGGATGTCGTGCATGTGGGCAGGATGACTGAGATCAATATATGAAGTTGTTTTTGTGTCTTAAACTGCATGAATCACATTATTAATGGGAGGGAAATACTCATTATTCCAAAAAGGAAGTTCACTCAATTTGAATTGATGTGAAAAGTTTGCACAATTATTTATTTATTTTAAATTTAAGCAGGAAGTCTCTTGAGACACATTATGTTTTACAGGGGAGACGTGGCCAAAATACAGCAGGTGTCACAACGTTACATAAGAACACGTTAATTTACAACAATCACATCCAACACGACAAGATATAAGAAGATAAATTTACCTCCCAACTCCGATCGTGGTGATTCCATTAAAATGAACTGAATTGTTTTTTGGGAGGACAGTTTAGTATCTTCATACTTAGTGATTTCTCAGTTTTCAGATAAACCAGGGCAACAGACCAGGGGCCGAATCCAGCAGAAATATTTGGCATTTGAAAGAAAATAAATAAAAGAAAAACTTTTCACTTTCATAGTTTACATCAAGAGTCATTTTTTCCCACATTTGTATTAACATAATTTGCTCTAATTCTGTTGTTCCTCACAGGAAAAAACAACATTTGTCCTAAAAGAAACTGTTTCATCACTTATATTCTTAAATTAATAGAAATAAAAAAAAAATACAGGCCTGTGTTTTCACCCCCCCCCCTTTAACTACAAGGTAGTTTGTAAATAAAGTTCTTATTTAATCTGAAAGTGTACAGAGACTCATCAGGTAACGCTGTGGCCATAAGTTCCAATTACAGACTAAAACTGACTCCGTGATGTCAGTTACAGGTTATCTGCTTCATGTCTGTTACAGACCTCATCCTGTCATTTCCCCGTAGTTAATGAGTTCACCTCCTCCTGTGATGTTCATCCTGTCTGAATGGACTTTTATGAAGTTTACTCCTTTGCATGCAGGTAACAGCAGAAACAGAAACACTACAGTTACAAGCTTTTAAGAGGTCTGAAAAAACAAGCTGCAGTTATGATGCAACAATAACCTTCAGTCATCTTAACATGGCAGGAAAATCAGTCTGAAGCACTCCAGAGACGGAGCAGCCGCCGCTTCATGTTGAGTGGTTTCCATCAAAGGAGTGTGTTCATTAATCATTTACCAAACACATCAGAGTGGATTATCTACATACAGTAAACCATGGACCCCTGACCACAATTTCTAAGGACTCCATTTGGTTGAGGTTATGAATCCACATCGAGCGGTTTGTTTCTTTGACCTTGTTGCTGTTTCAGCTGCTTCTGTTTCTGAATGTATGAATTCAAAGACAAGTGGTTCTGCATGTGTGGGCAGATACATATGACAATCCCAAATAGAAAACATACAAGCCTCAAAGAAACCAGAGCATGTGAACGCCACAAAACAGTTGTCAGAATGTATTATTAAGAAGTGAACTATAATTCATAAACAGTCATTTTGTCTGTTCATTTAGATGATTTGTTGGGAAAGTCACGCTGAGTGCAGGGTGTCAGGAAACGCCCCGCTACCTCAGACCTAAGCTAACACTAGCTTACTGCGAGCAACAGCAGGTATCATAATCAAGTAACATTAAACTTAGTGAAATATTGCGACAATAGTCTGACTCAGTGTGAGTCCTGCAGCAGGTGAGCCAACTGTCAATCACAGCTGTCAATCAACGCCCACACAGCAGACATCAAAGCTACTATAAGTCTTCAAATCTTATTAATGGAGCAATAATTTCCAAAATGACCACCAGCACACTGATTAGAGGGTCTGAGCTTAGAGACTGAGACCAGAATGACTCACTGAAAACAATGATTGACTCAGTATTTGTAGAGAGAAGTTGAGGCTTTTTGAGTGGAGTCAGGTGGAGCAGCTCGCGGCCGTCGGTGGCACTTTAAGGGACTTCAGCCTCGAGACGTGGTAGCTGCTGATTGGTGTGAACACATCAGAGAAACACACATCTCTGTAAAGATGAGGTTCTGCTGATCTTTACAGGTGTGTGTTTGATGTCTGTGTTCTGGTTTCACACAGATATGAAGCTGAAATTAGGGGAATGAAGTTTGATGCAAATATCTTTTGGTTTGTGACTAAATAACTATTTCAACATGTCACCTTGAGCTTTGGGAAACTGACAGACGTGTTTCACTATTGACATTTTATACACTAAACAATTAATCCATTAATGAAAAAATAAACCTTCTGATCATGCCGTCACAGCTATGCCTTCACTTTAGAGGATTTTCTTCTGTGTTTCATCACTTGTGTCTAGATTCAGTCTTTATATGTACAGAAATAACACAAACTCAGGACTCACTGAGGCAGGTGTTGTGTGTGAAGTCCCGGTGGAAAGCGTCACACTCTCTTTCCTGATTGCCAGTGCCCCTGCAGGTACACCACAGGCTGAGGGTGATGTTGGAAGGACTGCTGTCGCTGTAGTTCGGTGTTACATCTGAACCTGAGAGACACACAGAGAGACAGAAGGAGTTAATGCTGGGGAGGAATAAGAATTAGGATGGAGATTAGAGCCAGGAAGAAAGGTGAAGAGGGTTTCTGCAAAGTGAGAATTGAATCACTGGATGAAATCCAACGAAGAAGTGAGTCACCTGCAGCCTGTTTTTCTAACAAAGACAGACGGTAAAGTTCACTGGTACTGGCAGGTTTCAACCCAAAAGCGCGACAAGCAGACAGATGAAGTCACAAGAAGAGTTCAGTTTACTTAGTCAGCCAAGATAAAAACTGGGGGGGGGGGGGTGGGGGTTATTGCCATTTGCAGGTACATTGGGATTCTTGTGCATAACTCACTAAGTCAAGCTTTTAAAAACAGCCAAAGAAAGGCGAAATAAATAATAGATACATCATATATAAAAATACACACTATGAATTATTGCACTATGTATTGAATTACTGCACAGAAACAAAACAAAGGATTGTGGGAAAAAAAAAGCTCTGTATGACAGAGACCCAGAGAGTGAGAGGAGGGGAGGTAGTTGAAGACCGTATTCAGACCAAATCAGGCGAAAACGCCGTCCTCCCATTCATTTGAAAGAGGGTGGTGCATTTAGGAGAAACGCAACCCAACGACACGCCGTGGTGGCCAATCACAGCAGGTGATCAGACTGATCACAGCTGTACAACTCTGCCATGGAGGGAGGAAGAGACCTTACTAGGAGCAGGGGAGGACATTTTCATTTGATAACATTAAAAGTAAAGTTGGACTTTACTGTCGGAGAGAAAAAGAGAGATGAGAGCAGCTGCGATCGAGCGAGCTAAAGAGTGAATGAAGAGAGGGAGCAATGGTAGCGGGAAAGCTGGTGAATCAATAAAACATTTTCCTGATTGTTTCACAGTGGTTACGTTCTATAACGCAAACACGTCCACACCGTCGCTCAACGCCTGGTTTGGTCTGAATACAGCCTAAATCCCAGTCTGTAAGGTGTGAGAGTTGTGAGGTGTTAAGTGGTGTGAATGGGGGTGGGGGGGGGGGGGCTGCCCTGTGAGGGGTGATGCTCTCAGGTTGTATCCTGAGTTCTTCCCCCTGAACAGAGAGTGAGCTGCTGCTGTCCATCTCTGAGGATGCTCTTCTCCTGCAGCGCTGTGTGTAGAGTGCATCCATGGAGGCTCAGAGCCGACGATGACTCGTTGAAGAGATTTCCTCTCAGCTTGGGTGACGTTTCCAAACCACACAGTGATGCTGTTGGTGAGAAGGCTCTCAGTGAGTCCTGTGGAGGCCCGGTGAGGGGCTGACGGCTGAGTCCGGCCTTCAGCAGCCTGGTGGAACAAACCTCACTGCTGTGCTTTCTTCACTGTTGTCACAGTGTTTATGGCCCAGCTCAGGTTTTTTGACATGTGAAGGCCGAGAAACTTGTGACTGTCAGCCCGCCCCACCTCAGTCCACCTGATGGTGAGAGGCGGGGGGTGGGGGGCTCTCCTCCTGAAGTCCAGAATTAATTCTTTGGTTTTCTCTATGTTAAGAACAAGGTCGTTGTCCTCTCCATAGAGAATGATTGTGTTTACCTGTTCCCTGTATGATAACTCATCCCCACTGTTGATCAGTCAGAGGCAGGGAGGAAATCCAAGGTACAGAAAGCAGGCGAGCAGGAGCAAAACAGGCAGGTCAGGAAAAAAAACAGGAGCGGAGAATGCTGTAAAACTTGGCAAAACACAATCTGGCAGATTGTGTTGTGTTGCTCGTATAATTATGCTGAGGGACTAATGAGGGAATGAGCTGCAGGTGAGGAGATGGGCGGGGGAAACCAGGTGAAGGGAATGAGCTGACTGCATGGCAAGAGGCAGTGGCAGGATCTGAAATGACAGGAGAGTTAATGACATGGCATGAGAACAAAAACCAGATGAAAATAACTAAGATTCAGTAGGATTCATGTCACAGACGGAATAACATTATGTACTGTAAACTCTTAAATAAAATATATGATGAAGTCTCACATTAAAGCAGTGTAAATACCTTTAGTGAAACAGAGCAGCAGATTGTTGTACTGATGAAGTATTGTGGAAATGTACATGAACTGAGATTTAACAGAAACAGTTTTCACTCGTATAATTACAAGTAATTTGTGTAATTATGACTTGAACTTTGACATATCTAGAAGTCGGAAATGTGTAATTACACTAACTCTATATGATATGAACACAGTATAGTTCAGCATTAATTTGACAATTTATTTCAGTCCTTCAAGATGAATCTTCCACCTCCGCGTGTGTTTCCAGGTGTTCTCTGTGTACAAAGTAGTATAAAGCCTTTCGTGTGTCCAGAGGGAGCTGATGATGTCACCGATGATGTCACTGATGATGTCACTTGAGTCGGCATCGGTTGGGGCTGAAGACTACAAGTTTGAAGAGTAAAAAAAATGTGGGTGTGGAGTTAGAAAGCAGTGAGGTTAGCAGACCTCTGTAGCTGCTCATCTCTGCTGGAGGCTAGCAGCTCCTGGCTACATTAGCCGCCACTAGCATAACACACCACAATCCCCAGGTGCATTGTGGGTAATGTAGGCAACAGATTTTGATAAGAAGAAGGTGTGGAATAAAAAAGATGATATCTCTGGTTCTGCTGCATTGGTTTTCATCCTTTAAAAAAGTCTGATGATGTTAACGGAGTGAAAATGAATCTGTGGACAACTCTTTTAATCGTATGTAGCCTGAGAGGTGAAGTCCTGGCTGCTGCTCCTCAAGCTTCAAGCTTGTGTTATATAAATAACTCATTTCTTTGCAACTTTGTTTACATTTCCAACACATTTTTTCCAGCTGAAATCCAAACACACACCTCCTACTAAGACATCTGTCTGCTACACACTAAAAATCACGGGTTAAAATTAGCACCAACACAATACTGGGTTAATGTTACCCAGAAAGCCACTCAAGACAAGAGGTTGTGTTATTTTTTATTTTAAATTTACCCAAACTAAAGCTTGTTATAATCCACTCTACTCTTTTAAAACTGTGTCTGTAACACTGGGTCAGAATAACAGATTGCTGCTGTTAAACTAGTGTTGTACTGGTGCTATATTGACCCAAACTGGGTAAATATTTTATCCCACAAATTTTAGTGTGTAGCTACCCACCAGCTAACAGTCAGGTGTGGTTTTATATGATGGGCGGGGTTAGCGAGTCAACACATTTAACTGGATAATTTTATGTTACTGCCCCAGAGTTTAAGATGAGTCATTAAAATACAGGAAAGAGAGCGATTTAATATAAAAATACTCAAAAAAGATTTTTATTTTTTGACAGATATTTATCAAGAGATAAATGAATAATTAACAGGCACACATGATTAGCACTTGGGACATGTGACTTGATGATAATCAAACTTACCGATGAGGCCGACGTAGGACATGAGGCAGCCGTGGTAGTTGTCATGAGGGCAGCTGGTGACGGTGTGAGACGTCATCTGACAGTTCATGTGGAAATCAGCGAGCCGAGACCTACAGCGACACGACGGAAACAAAATCTGTCAGCAGTGACGAGTGTTTTAGAGACCAAACATTTAACTCTGGCAAGCCATGTTGATTTCATGCACGTTAAACATTAATTATTCATGTGATTATTCTGCTAAAAGCTTAATTTATATACTATCCCTTTGATGTTATATGTTATGTTATACATGTATTTTTGATTATCTTCATTTATTTACTTCTAATACATGTGGGTTTTCTTTTCTTCTTCCTCTTTACCACCTGTTCACACCGTGTACTGGAGCTGTGGTGGAAGTATAGTAACAAAAAGAGGGACTTTGGCACTAAAAAGACTGTAATGTTGAAAGATATCTACTTGATTTGACTCATTTGGACGCTGAAGCTTCATATTAGCTTCAGATAAACTTTGAAATCAATTTTTGCACAGGAAGGGATCTTCTAATGGTCAGTATGAACAGGAGGAATGATTACAGCAAGAAAAACAGGTTTCACTCTTCATTTGGGCTCCTGACTGTTGGTTTAAGACACACTTGAAAAATTGTGAACCCGTCCTTGAAAGAGAAAACTCTCCTGAGAGCTGAAATCCTTGTGCAAATAAAAGGCTGATTCATACAGCAGTTTGGGAGATTATCTCTGCATTTCCAGCACACGTGTCCTGCAGTATCCACTACATCATGCATATGTTAATGCACGAGAAACTGTCACAGGCAATAACTGTACAGCTGCTCAGTGTAATCTACTGCCTGCCCTAGTTTTGTGTTTCACTGTGCTGTCTCCTCGCTTCTCTTTCTTTCTTTCTTTGTCTCCCTCACTCTCCTCTCTAAGTCCTGTGTCTCTCTGCTGCTTCATTTCTCTTACATGGTTCTTGATGGATGTAGCTGCAGCGTCTTTGAGGGACAGACAGACAGAAAACAAGGGGAAGTGAGGGGAAAGATGTCGTATGGTCTGAACAGCGGGGCGACAGAAATGTGTGATCCTGTCGCTCTGTGAGACTGCATGACAGACCACCTGTGTATGTGTGTGTGTGTATGTGTGTGTGTGTGTGTGTGTGTGTGTGTGTGTGTGAGAGAGAGAGAGAGCTTGATACACCTGCAGCTCGCTCAAACATTAGTGTGTTTGCTTGTCTGTCAGCTGCAGAGTGATATAATTTGACAAGCCTGAGTGCTTGTGCATTTGACTTTCACACAGAGGTCAGTGTGTGTGTGTGTGTGTGTGTGTGTGCGTGTGTGTGTGTGTGTGTGTGTGGAGTTAGGTGTTGGCCTGCTTGAGTAATCCTGCCAACGATGTCAGCTCGAGACAAAAGACACAACCGTAATCCACACAGACAAACACAGTCACACAGTTTCGCTCTCGCACTGTTTCTCTCTGTGACACACATATACACACTAAAACACACACACACACACGCACACACACAGACACAAACTCACACTAAAACACACACTGGGTGACACCTTCACCCTTGGCTTGTCAGGGCAGATTGCAGTGTGAGAGAGAGACTCAGGGTGACTCAGATGGTTGAAGAGCCGCCTGCTGTGGATTCGTGTTTGGCAGATATTTATTTTCCAAGAAACACGGAGAGTTTTCAGACGCATGGCTGAGATTTTTAAGGACAAAGCATCTTTAAGCCCACCTGTCAACTATTTTTCAGTTTACCACTAATTGCCTTAAAGCAGCTCAAATTGATATTTTTTAATAATAAAAGTCACTGTCAGTGTGTAACGTGTTGGAGGCTCGTAGTGATGAACCTGAGAATTGCAGTGACTCTGCAGCTTGTGAAGTCATTCTGCACAGTGAAGCAGGACTGCAACACACGATTATTTTCATTATTATTGATGAATTTACAGATTATTTTCTCGATGAGTCATTTGGTCTATAAAACAGCAGGAAAAAGTAAAAAATGGCTCTGGAGCTCAAAGTGACATCTTGTTTTGTCTAAAACTCAAAAATATTTAATCTGCAAGAAAATCTCATGTTTGAGAAGCTGAAACATTTGATGGTAACACAGCTTTAGTTCCTGATTTCCTCAAAAAGTTTTTGGTCTCTTGGGAAAGTTACAGAGGTCAGAAACTTACACAGCGTGTCTTTAAGTGCAGCTAACTAAATGTAAGTGTAAAATAAAGAGCCAATTTTTATACTGCAGCCTTGCAAGAAAATGAATGTTTTACTCTTAAACTGGGGAAAAATCTAAACAGGAAAACATTAAAAATATATTTGCAGGCTGGATTTAACAAATGAGGTGCCTTATGAATTGTCAATTATCAACTGTCTCATGGTCAGATGTGGGCTGGTAGTTTTCAGACCTCTGATCGAGGATAAAAATGTAATTTGTCCAGTGCTGCAAGACAGAAATCTCAGAGGATGGTGGACAAATAAAACCCAAACTCTCTGCCTGGCTGGATATCTTCAGACTAAAGAGACTAAATATGTTTTTCCATCATTTGAATGCAAATCTTGCAAAATTGATTTCCATAATTTACTGTATTAAAATGAAGGGAAATCAGTTACACCTAGGAACAATTTAGAACATGGTTATTGTAGTTTTGGTCTTATAGATGCAGTTAATGGTCACTGCAGGTATCATATGCAAGTATTATCTACACCATTATGTCCTGTTTGTGTCCACTTCTGCTCTGTGCTCTAAACCTTTGCTTCAGTAAAATAACCTTCCCTCTGAGCCTCCAGTCATGTCTTATTTAAATATGTTTATTTTTTCATGTAGTTTGGTCCAAAGTCCTCTTATTATGAGAGTCTGGAATCAAATTCAGAGGAAACATCTTAGGTCTGAGAGAGCAGAGTACATCCTCTCTCTCTCTCTCTAGGTTGATGATTAGTTTAGATGAATATTTAACGAGGCCGGTGGGGAAATGAGAAAGCTCAGGCAGGATTTGATCAAGTGGTTTCAGAGGCAGCAGAATGAAGCACTCAGCTATCTGCGGTCGCTCTCCTGCTGTCTCTCGCTCTGCCATCATCTCTTTCTGACCTTCATTTGTCAGTGTTAGTCTGGTACCAGCTCGTTCTCCGACGATTAAAGTGCACTGTCAAAAGATCAAGTAGTGTCTTGTTTTTTCATCACTGGTAATACGCGCTTTTATGTTAACATCTGTCACAACTTTGAAAACTCTAAAAGTGCAGATATTCATACTGAAACAGTGGTTCCCATCTGGTTTAGCCTCAGGGTCCAAATCTGACACCAAGTCACAGTCCACACAGGTATTTCACAAAATAAAAGAACTAAAATAACATCATAAAGTAAAACTGAGGCTTAAAACTCAATGGCATAAAAATGTGGCAGCAAAAGAGTGCAAACAGGGCTTCAAAGCAACAACTAAAACACATTAAAGCATTTTAACAGCAGTTAGCAGTTTAGCAGTAGTTTTCAAGACTTCCTGTCATTTATACTGTACCCAGCTAGATGCAGACTTTGAGCTGGAACAGGAGTTGGGTTGTGACTGATGATGTTTCACAAGAACACATTACGCACTACATATCACAACCTCTGGACTTTGTACATTTCTCAAAGAACTTCAGTACAAAGTCCAGAGGTTGTGATATGAAGCACAACAAGCTAGTGAATCTGTAAACAGAACCACATTCCTGCACATGCTCAGTGGCGTCTGCCTTACACAGAACTACTCTCTGGAGACTGAAAACATGATGCTGTTATTAGACTTTGGAGCCGTTTGTAAACAAACTAACGTGACCAAACTCTTCATGATGAAGGAACATGTCACAACACCGGAGGTCTACAGCACAGAGGAATAAGATATATCAGGCTTTGGATACACACACAATACTTGTTAGTAGATCAGTTCATTGTTGGTTTGGATCCAAACATGAGATTTGTTAGGGAAATATAGAAAATCACCATACCTAACCTTTCAGGTTGTAATGCTTGTATTTTGACTGCTGGCAGCCAGTTTGGTAATACATAAAAGCTGAGAAGCTGAGAGCTTTTGTTAGTGTTGGACTTGAGGCTGGGGCTATTTCCTGAAGCTGTATGTACCAGTGCCGACCCAGATCTAAAAAAAAGAATCAGTACAAAAGATTTGTTTGTTCTTTTCTTGCCGGCACTAATACAAACATGTATTAAATCCTACTCCAACAGCAAGCTATTTGCTCTCATAACATCTCCGTGTGTGTGAACTGGTCCTCGGTGCAGCTGTGATGCTCTCAGTTCTGCCTGTAGTCAGTGTGTGTGTATATGTGTGTGCAGGAGAAGGTGAAGAATATTAAAATCTAATTACAGCGAGGCTGAATGAGTCCAAATGGCCTTATTACTAACTGGCAGGCACACACACACGCACACACACACTGCTGGGACCAACACAATTATCTCTAATGTAAATACTCACAAACGCACATTCAGACCATATATACACTGTCTAATAGCTTCTATTCATTCTGTGACCCTGACCTGTCAGTCATGGTGTAACAAACTCCTCAGAGATCCACTGGATGTTATTCAATTATCATGTCTGCATCAACATGGATAAGTCCATCATTTCTGAACCCTTAAATGCATTATTACATGTTTCTCTAACCTTTAAAAGAAGAGTTTATCCTATCAACATTTAATACACTTGACATGAGTTATTAATGCTCATGATTATGTAAATATTTCATTTTTTTAAACCATGACCTATGACTATTGTCCCCTAACTTTAACCACATGGTTATTATTGCAACCATGACAGTTCTCTAACTTAAAGCATCTATAATTTATATATTTTATAATAATATCTATATATAATAGCTGTCAGTGTGTAATGTGTTGGTCATGACTCGTAGTGATGAACCTACAGAGAATTATCAGTGACTCTGCAGCTCCCCTCGGCTTTACGGAGCTTTATAGTGAGTTTCAGCTCATTGTTTATCTGTCCGGCTGCAACTTTACTGTTTTGGTTCACTCTCAGCGCTCTCATAGCGTCGTTTTGAGCCGCAGCAGGCAGCTGTTTTCAGAGAAAAAGCTGTAAAAAGCCACTGTACACTACCTGCTCAGCACCAAACAGCAAACAGACACAGTTAGCTGTAGACTAGCTGGTGAACATAGTGGAGCATTTAGCAGCTAAAGAGCCAGATATTTCCCTCAGGAGTTGGTAGAGAGCAGAAACAGCTAACAGAGAGTGAATATTGGACTTACATTCACCAGGTGGACAGAAACACGACTCCTAATGAATGATAATGTTGCTCCGTAACTGCTGGATGTAGAAATAAGCAACTGTTTGCTAACAAGTTCAATATATCAGCTTAAAGCTGATGATGTGTCAGAGTTGTGTTCAATACTTGTTTCTGCTGAAAACTAGTGGACAAAACATCAGTTTAATGCAGGATGAACAAAGTACTTTTTTAACCCAAACCATCTTTCTCTAAACCTAACCAGACTTTAATCATAGTGTGTCACATCATAAAACATCTATTTTTAACAGTGATTTGTAAAAGCCAATTAAAACAGTGACCCTCTTTCTGTGATGGAGAGTTTTTTAAGTTCAGAAAGTGAACAAAAGATGGAGAGTGGATTTGTGTTGAAGCAGCAGCTAAAATCTAAACAGCAGTTTCTGCATTCTGACTTGTATCTGTGGGGGTAATTTGTCTCTGGGGTTCAGATCTAATTATGTTGTGCAAATACAGCACAGAGAGTTTGTCTTTGTTGTGAATGTGAACATCAGCAGCAGCTCGCAGGCTGCTGTGGAGCTCCGCTTTGATTTATTGAGACATTGTGCTTTAAATGATATGAAGAATAATACGTCACACCTCTGCTGAAGGTATTTGTTCATATGTCTCTGACCTCGAAGCGTATGTGCCTCTCATCTCCATTCATTTGTGTGTTTGTGTGTGTTTGGTGATTAGCTGCTTTGTTTTGTCTTGATGTTCTCTTTAATTAACAGTCCCTGAGTGGGACTGCTCATTTGGATATATACATATTTGCATAGCTCATGAGCTGCTGGTTGCTGCTCTCGATCAGCATCAGGAGGGATTGCCCTCGGTCACGTCTCCGGTTATATTGCTTTCTGCTCAATCTCCTCTGGGTTTGCTCGCCTTATTTCTCCTCACAGACGATTCATCCCTCGCCCCTCATCATCGCTCACTTCCTGTTAACCAGCCGGGCACATTCAGACAAGCACGGAGAAAATGAGATGAATCAGGGAAAGCTTTTGTGTAAACTCACACACACACACACAGGCACAATGAGAGTCAGTGAGGGGGCCTGTTGCGTCGCCGGCGTCCTCTGTGACCTCCAGAAAAGAGGCAGCTATTTCCATCATGCCACCACCTCACCTCACTGACCGTGTAATGGAGCGATACAGTTGCTAGATTGGCTTCCTCGCCTTAAAACACCGCTCAGCTGCTGCCGCCGGGTTGGGAAAAGCAGTTTAGTGCAGCACGCCTCAGCGCATGGGCGTGTGTGTTTGCATACATACCGCTGTCATTAGTGGCGGTGTTCTCAGTCTGATGGGGGTCATAAGGAACCCGATTCTCATAAATCTTCATGTCTGCCAGATGTGTCCAGATAGATACTAAACCTCCAACGGGTCTATTAGAAGTTGCCTCCTTTGTCTGACACTGTTCAAGGTCTTAAAGGGTCAGTTCACCCAAATCATAAAAGTATATATTTTCTGGAGTGGGTGGAGTGGCACTAAGTGTAAACTCCTCATGTCCACAGGATCTGGCTGGGTCACTGTTTCAGTGTCGACTCGAAACGTTCTTCAGAAGGCACATTTCTAACACATTTCTGACATTTTTGTGTTTTACAGCCGTGTTGAAATCACATCTGCAGCTGGTTTAGATGCTTTTTGGCTGTACTTGACATGGCCTCCAACTCTGTGATCACTCATTTTAAATGTCAGTACAGGTGATGTCACAGCACATCTGCTGTCATTAACCTGTATTTTTTGTTCATTTTGTCAGACAGTGTCGTGATCATGATTATGCTGAAATGCATAAAGTCAATAATTAGTTTCTTTTGACTGAAAATAAACCTTTCTGTGCATGCTGTAATAACTTGATTTTATCCATGTAGACATTTTACACAAATTCAAATGTATCCAGTATATGTGTATTGATTTTACATTTTTATGTTGGTATTCAAGGACATTTTGTTCTCATTCCACTAACAAAATAACCCGACTGGGTTTGTCATAATTATGGGTCAACAGTAAAATCATATTCTCTCACACGCTGTGTTTCTAACACGTTGCTGTCTCTCAGTACTTGGCGAGCAACAATTTTCATTCCAGCAGAAGCTGTTTCTGTACATCCATTAGCAGCAGGGGGCATCTCTGTCTGGTAATTAAAGAACTAGGCAGCAGAAATACACTCAAAGTAATCAGCAAAGATTCGTTTACCATCTGTCACTGTCCTGTAGCTGAGTGAACTCTTGGGACAAAATGAACAAAGTAAAACAATCCAGGAAATGTGTGGGCTGTATTAATGGGTTTTGTCTCTCCTGTTATTATTCTTTGTTCCTTTCTTACTCTTCAATTTGGGGGATAATCATGCTCTCAGTTTTGCAACTACAGTTCCCATAATGCTTTGGGGGAGTATAATTCTATTATTATTAAATAGTCTCCATGCTGAATTAGCTATTAGCAGCTCCTGTTTGCAGTGTAGCAATGGATGTGCAGACAACTATCACTGGATTACTTTGACACTGAAGTTCTCCTGTAATGGGGAGCAACTTTTTCTATGATCTCTAAGCAGATTTATGGATGTATATTCATGATGCACATCAGAGAACAACCTGTAAACACAGCATCTTAAGCTTATTAAGTAGCTCTGACTAACATGTAAGCAAACATCCAGCAGACACAGAGCAACATGATCAACATCATGTCAATAATGACTGTGGGGTTCATCAGGGTTCTAGTTTTGGTCCTTTATATTTTCAATTTACATGCTAATATGTAGGTTGTTTGTCAGCTCAGATGTCACAAAAATGATTCATATGAGCTTTTTCTGATTTGACACCTCTGTGGTAAAGGTTTGGTTACATTTAGGCGACTAAGCTGCATTGGTGGGAGCAGGACATTCTGTGAACACAACATCCATCACATCCTGCCAGGACTTTCTGTGTGTGTTTGGATTTTTAGTTTAGTTCCTGTTTTATTTTTAAATGTTTTCTACTTGTGTTTTGTTACCTTTACTTCCTGTGTTTTTCCTGCCTTTGTTGATTACCTCATGGTTCTGAGACACTTATGCTGTCTGGTCCTATGGGTCATTTGGTTTCGCTTGTATGTTTTTTGACTTATCTTTGAAAGACTTTCTTGCATCCTCAGTTAGATTGTAGTGTTGTGTTGTTTCTGACATGGTGTTACTTTGGTTGCCTTTATTGGTTGGACTATGCACATTGTTTTTTTTTGGTTTTCTGTTTGTCCTGTGTTCTTGCTCCTGGGTTCATGTACTCCTCCTCACACCTGCCCTGCATTTGTCCTCGTTAGCCCTGCCCTTGTCTCAGTGTTCTTCCCCAGTCTGCTGTCACCTTCACATGTGCCCTATATCACCCTCGTTAGCCCTGCCCTGCTCCTGGTGTCTTCCCCAGCCTATCAGCTCCCAGCCTGCCCTCCCTAATCTAATATTGCTCCTTATATTTTCAGTCTACATACTCATATATGTGGCTTGTTTGTTAGTACCTTTAAAAACAGCTCATATGTCACAAAAATCATTCATATGAGCTTTTCCTGACACCTCTGTCATAAAAGTTTAGGAAAACTAAAACTACTTGGTTAAAGCTGCATTATCTGTTTGTTTTTTTTGGCCACTTGGGGCCAACAAAACAAACTGTAATCAAGATATCTGATATATTGTCAGTTTATAAAGTAGTTGTGGCTAACATGTTAGCCAAAATATCAAAAAATATCTGTCTCTTTAGCTGCTAGATGTTCCACTTTCTTCCAAACTGACTGCCTCAAAGTGGTTAATGGTAGGTGGATGCTAACATCTGATGGCCTTCTCTTTCTCTCTGTTTTCTGTCATGAACACAAGAGACTGCAGAGCAAAGTGCAGTCATACACATCATGTTTTAATTATAATTAATTCCCTTGTAGTTTCAGAGTGTGAACTTTCTCAAAATACAAAGTGAACATTTTTCTCTATGGTGCTAGTTGAAAATTAACTGTAGGTGTAATTGCACTCTTATTTGAAATGCAAATAGGTTTTTTTTTTTTTCTTATAAAAGAGCCTTAGTCCAAAACCTTTTAGAGATCTCTGTAGGCTTCTCATACATTACTTGTGGCAAAGACCATATTTAATTATGCCTTCTGTCAATCAGAGCAGTCCCCGAGCAGTCACTTCCTCTTTCCTGCTCCCATCCACAGTGGGGGACAAGACACCCTCTGAGGCTGTCAAGACCCAAAGGACCTGCGGGATTCCTGTGATTATGCAGCTCTCCGGTCTCCATCTGAGGTTAATGGAGGCTAAAACGAAAAGAATGGCTCGACTTTGGGTTCCTTTTAGAGGCAATCAAACATGATTCATGTTCCATGCATGATATTGGGGTGAAGCAGTTACCTGCCAGAGAATGTGTTGTTGTCTAACTAAGGTTGGGAGGCAAATAGTGTGGGTGTGTGGGGAGCTGGGACAGAGCTCATTAGGATTTTTCTGCTGGTGGTCGGTGGGCTCTGCAGTGCTGCTCTTCTGTGTGCAGTCTTATTCCCAGTTACAGATTGATTTATCCATGCTTTTCTCTTCTGTTCTATAAGTCACACATGCTCGCTCAAACAGACACCCACTCAGTGTGAGAAACAAAAAGCAACATAAGCTGCATCATATACTGAATACGGCTCAAACAGAAAGCTCAGACAAGGAGCCGGCCATGTTTTTATCCTGCTGTAACTGTGTGTGTGTGTGTGTGTGTGTGTAAATCTTCTGAATTATCTAAAGGCAGCTCTTTGTGCTGAGACACACACACACACACACACACACATAACTGTACACAAGCTGAGGGTCCACACACTTCTGGGTTTGACTCGATGTGGAAACAGAGCTGATGTGACAAAAAATCAATAAGAAAATATTTGACTTTTGTAACAGGGCTGATTTATTTATTTATATATATTATATAATAATTCCATTAATTAGAATCCATGATGAAAATGACTTAATTGTGACAATCAAGTTAGTTCAATTTTCACTACATGTTGACGTGCTGCAGTTTACAGGACTGTGGTGACTCCAGGTGCCAGATATATAAACAGTGAATACACACACACACCTTTTCCTGCTCATAAACACAGACTGTGCAGTGAGAATGTGAACACCTCACGTTGACTTCTGACCAGCGTACATGTTTCTCTAATGCGATCTGAGAGTGATGTGATGAGGAGGAGATGAAATATAAGCTGAGAGAATCTTTTAGGAAAACATTGTAAAGAACATTGATGTATGACAGTATGACAGTATAAAGCCCACACAGCTGGGCGTAATGACTGTTCTGGCTGTTAGAGAACTTTGCCGGCGCGACACAATTAGTGAAAATGCACTTCTTCTTCTTTCCTGTTTGTTTCATTGACAGTTGTACTGGATATTTTTCAGGTGAAAATGTAAAACCTGAAAACGCTGAGTTAGATATATTCTGTATGCGTGTTTGTTTTCAACATCACAGTAAAGCAGCAGGCAGCTCAGCCTCAGACAGGCCGTGTGATCAGAGAGAATCATCTTACAGGAGCTCAGCCTCGAACAGGCTTTAGTTCACTGTCTCTCCTCCAACTCTTTGTTGTCTGAGGCCAAAACCAGCTGACAGACAGCAGAGGTTTGTTGTTTACATTTGTCTGTGTTTACAAGTTTATCTGAGCATGTTCAAGCAGCGTGAGGGCCTGAGCCCGACATGGAAGACAACGTTTTACACAATACAACAATCTGCCACAGAAAACACATGTGGAGGGGAGATGCTTCCGTCACCCTCCACATGGTTTAATGACTTTGTCGCTGTTACAGAAATCTTGAGTTTGTCAACTTTGTCTTATGCAAAAAGATTTATTGACAAATGCAAACTTCATCGACTGAGGAGATGGCAGTTACAGTTCAAAGTGCCAGTGTAGACCCAGTGAAGTGCCACAGCAAATCTGAAGGAAAAGAGCTGAGCCACTCTCGGTCACTCAGGCAGCGCCCAGGTGACCTTGTCCCTAGTCACAACACTATAAGCTTGTTTACTTTAGCACTGTCTCTATGGTAACAAACATAAAGCCAGGTGGGCTTGACCGTGAAGAAGACAGCTGTCTGTCCCTCAGTGTCTGCTTGTCTAAGGAGCATTTTCATATATAACACATATATGAAAATTTCTTGACCCTCGCTAGATTTGGTGACTTTTAAGACCCCGTTAGTGACTTGTTTTCAAAAAAGCACCTAGCAACAAATTTAACAACTTTTTGTGCAGACCTTAACTCCTCTGCTTGGAGGGAATCACCACTATTCCTCAGGAAATGTGCTCTCTGACCCGGGACAGACCGGGTCCAAATTCTACTCCGTGTAATTGGGTCGGTTCTCATTTTACTGCTGTTGTTGGGTCTATATGCCAATATGTCCAATACCCAAGTGTATGCAGTATCAGCGCTGATCAAAACCAGTGTGTTTTGAAGAGGAGGAGAATGTAAACTGTAAACTGAAGAAACAACAAGGTAAAACCAACTGACACATCAGCTGTTTGGTCCAGTTTTATGCAAATAGTCACAAGTCGACCCCCAAACTGTCAGAGTAACAGAACATTAATGGGATTATAACTGTAATGTACTGCCTGTTGAATGTAATAGAGCCAAAGTCAAACTGGAACTTCCAGATTCTGTTCCAAAAGAAATTAAAAAAAGTAAAAATCCAGCCTTGGAACAGATCCTTTCTCAACAGTACGTTGTGTGGCTCACTTCACTGAAACAACAGACAGGCTTATTTCCATCGACTCCCAAAATGATCAAACTCTTCTCATCCTAGGTCATCAAATACCGATGCTTTGTCTCATGCAGACGCACAAGGCACTCTGGCATTTGTATTATGACGCACTGGGCTTTCAAATAAATCCAATGTAGACCCATCTGTGGCAATATTACACGCTCAGAGCAACTGTAGTCTGCTAAAGTTTAGATCCACAGAAACCATGTGGTCAGGTTTAGGCACAAAAAACTCTTGGTTAGTTACTGGAAGCAAAGTCCACTTTTTATCCATCCAACCTGCCTCACCCTAAGAAGGAAAATGTCACCTTTTTATATAGATGTCATTGGCCTCATGGCGTCTAATAATGACATAGATGGGTTTACAAAGGAGTTAGTTGAAAGCCTGGTGCATCTCATACAGACACTAAAGGACGCCTTGTGAGTCGGTATCAGACGCCGAGGGCGTGACAAAGTGTCGGTATTTGACACCCTGGGAATGAGAACGGGCTGAAACAACATTTGAGTGTTTTCAGCGCCCCCTGTAGGACGGATGGGGACCAGACCACATAAGTTGATTGTACCTGCATATGCTGCTTCAAAAGCGTTAAAAATCACTGTTAAAAAATAATGTTTTATGGTGTGACAACGCTGTGGTTAAGGTCTGGTTAGGTTTAATCCATTCAGTTAAGTTTAGGGTTAAAATGATCACTTGAAATGTGGTTTATACTTCCTTAAAGTTACACAACCTTTGTCATCATGGATACCGTAAACACAACGACATTATGGGTTTTTTTGTTTTTATTTTATTTTTTTTAAATGTCCCAACTCGTGGTTGGAAACAGGAAGCGAACAGTGGTCTCCTGCAGCAAAGTCCACTTCAGCTATCCAGCCGACCCGCCTCCTCCTAATAAAGTAAAATCATCTTATCAAGTCACAAGTCACCTTATACTGACGTCATCTGAACTGCCTCACTTCGGCCACTAGATGGCGTAAATGTAACTATAGGTTGTTTTTGACCTTCAAGACTTGACAGATTTACAGACACAATGAGCAGTCTGACACACACACACACACACACACACACACACACACAAATAACAAGATAAACTTAGATGAGGCATCAAAGAACAGAAAGTGACACACTTCCACAGAAGCAGGTTGGCTTTTACATACACTAATGAATATCTCAGAGTTTACAGAGAAAGCTGTGCTGTTGACATAAACACACTCACTGTTTTCTCTTACAGTATTGTACACTGTCAGAGAAAAACACCTTCACTCGAATGACTCATTCATATAAAAACATTCACTTTTTGCTCTCTAATTGCTGGAGACGTTCACACTTTAGCAGGAGAAAGAACAGGAGCACTTCTGTGACTTCGGCTTTCGCCACGACGGCTGAAAATCCTGCAAGTGTGCAGCAGAATAAACATCATCACACCGACTACTGACTGAGCGAGTGGAAACGATCCAATGTGACCCAGAGGCTGATGCAAAACTATCTGTATCTGTTTATATCACAAAAATATCTGTATTCAGATTTATACTGAAAGATGTTAAAATCATCTAATCTGCATCATTTTCTGCATTAAATAGTTTTCTACTACCTTTTTATACTCACTCCTCATACTGTATATATCTATATGTTGCAACAAATATACCAAATAATAATATTTGAACCATAACCAACATAATATTTAATCAAATAATAAAATGTGCAAAAAAGTAAACAAAACAAAAAAAATGGAGTTTAAATAAAATCTTTAAATGTCAAACCTTTAAAGCATAAGACTAATTTTTCTGTTTTTCTTCTTGTCAACAAATCTCATGTTTGGATCCAAACCAACAATGAACTGATCTACTAACAGTATTGTGTGTGTATCAAAGCCTGATATATCTTATTCCTCTGTTGTGTCCAAAAACTATTAAAAACACGTCAGTGAGTCACACCGCTGCACTGGGTCACATGTTCCTTCATCATGAAGAGTTTGGTCACGTTAGTTTGTTTACAAACGGCTCCAAAGACTAATAACAGCATCATGTTTTCAGTCTCAGGAGAGTAGTTCTGTGTAAGGCAGACGCCACTGAGCATGTGCAGGAACACTTCTGTTTACAGCTTCACTAGCTTGTTGTGCTACATATAAATAAAATACAGAAAAACAGTAGCCTAAACTATAACTGGCAGCTGCAGCACCAATTACTGTCATTGTGTCTGTACTGCTGCACACCTTTCAGCATTTCAACCTGCAAATAAACTTCACAATTTAGAAAAAATAGGAAATAATGAACTTCATTTTTGAGACCCCATAAAAATGTAGAAGTTTTCAAGGGAAACGAGCTGTTAGGTAACTCTATGAAACCTTGGGTCTGACTCTTTATTTACAGGCTTTCAGCAGAGTCACTACATGTCGTAGGTTGTTTAAGTTAATCAGAAATACCATCAAGTTTCATGTGTGTTGTACTGTACATGTTTCAGAACAAATAATAGTTTTGTACAATTTGAATAGTTTGAGTTTTTTGCCTGTATGTCGACAGGTTAACAGGTCAACACAGGGAAAATATCTGTATATGAACGGATAGAGGAGAGTGTCAGTGTGCCAGAGATTTGAGCTCAGTCAAACAGACATAGTTCTCATAAGTCACTATTCTTCCCTCTTGAGTCTCTTTGCTTCTCTGCGTCTACAGTAACCCTCTTTTGAACTTCTTCCCTCCTGTTCTTCAACTCTGCCTCCTCAGAAACCTTCCCTTCCTGTCTCCATCACTGTGTTTTACTATTTATCTGAGGAAAGTCAGTCAATCATGCATGTGCTTTGTCTGGCGCTGCTCCTTTCTCAAGGGCACCTCAACTGGAGTCACCGAGGGAGGAGGGAGAGTTAGTCATTCACTTCCTCCACTTCAAGCTTCTCTACCCTTTAAAGCCCGTAGTTATCAATCAAATGCAATTTTGACCCAAGAGTCTACCAGATTTCTTTCCAATTAAACACTTGAGCAGCTGATTTCACTGATTAGTTCCTCCTCTCGCCTGATAATCAAGTGAAACAAGCTGCACCAAGCTGAAAGTCTTCCGCTGTTGTGTGTGAATAAAACATGTAAAAACCGCAGGTCACAGACTTCTCACCTGCAGAGAGCGTCGGAGCGGCAGGTGCGTCGGAGCTCCAGGCAGGTGGGTTTGTGCCTCTCTTGGTGGGAGCAGGAGGGAACGATGGTGCGGCGGCGGCGCTCAGCACACGCCTGGTCCGGGCAGGAGCAGAACAGCAGAGGGTAGCTCAGCTCCCATGATACCCGCTCAAAAAACTGACGCAGAGCCTGAGACACAAAGAGTTAACTATCATTGTCTTTTACACACGTGCTCACGACTTCTGTCTGTGCGGAGCATCCAGTGTGAGCAGATTCCTTTTAGACTTTTTATTTAAGACGGTTTATTTAGAAGATTCCTGTGACATTTAAACAGCCCAGCTTCAGGTCATATTCAAATTAACCTTTAAGAATTTAACATTAAACTAAATATTAGAGCTGCAATGATTAGTCAAAACATCGATTAGTTGATCAACATGAAATTAATAAGCAGCTGTTCTGATAAGGGAATAATCATTTTAGTCATGTCTTAAAGCAGCCAAAACAACTCAAATGTGAAGATTTTTTTGTGTCATGTATGATTTTATTGATCAGACAAAACGAAGATGTCACCATGAGCTCTAAGAAACATAACATTTTTCACATTTTATAGGCTAAATGATTAATCAATAATGAAAATAATCACTTGTTGCCCTGCTAAACATAAATCTGCTGAGATTCTGATGCACACCCACCTTCTGACACCTCTTCCGGCTGCACGGCTCCTGATTGGCCAGAGCAGGCTGAGGGGGCGTGGCCTTGCTGCAGATAGAGTTGTAGGCCGAGCGCAGACGTTTACACGTCTCGTTGAGGTTGCACGCCTTCGCTGCGTCCAGACAGGGGTTACAGGGTTTCCCTGCTTCAGAGCAGGGGCTCATCTTCGACAAAGAAGAATCTGAAGAAGAAGAGAAGAAACGCAAAAAGATTTTTAGGTCTTAAGAAAACTTTGGTGCTTTTTTTTTTTTTTTAAACTGTTTTGCAACTGATGTAAAACTAATTTTTGAGTTGAATATAGTATCCATCTGCTGAAGGACAATTGAACATGTCCAGGTTGTACTTCTGACCTGGTGCACTGTGTAAAAACTGGAATGCAAGTAAAGTCATTATATGGATGTGTTATTATCATCGTATACTACATACTAGAGCTACAACCATTAGTCAATGAATCGATCAATCAATCAACAGAAAATTAATCGGCAACTATTTTGACAATCGATTCCTCATTTTGAGTAATTTTTTATTTAATTTCATTTTTATTAATTTAATAAAAAATGTCAAATTAGCTGCTTTCAGCTGTCTAAATATTAATATTTGCTAATTGATTAATTGTTTTGAGTCATTTTTTAAGAAGAAAATTTCCAGATTCTCTGATTCCAGCTTGTTAAATGTGAATATTTTCAGTTTTTTTTAGTCTCTGTGACAGTAAACTGAATATCTTTGAGTTGTGGACAAAACGAGACATTTGAGGACGTCAGCTTGGACTTTGAGAAACACTGATCCACATTTTTCACCATTTTCTGATATTCTACAGACCAAACATCTAATTGGTTAATCAAGAAAATAATCAAGAGATTAATTCATAATGAAAATATTCATTGGTTGCAGCCCTACACATGACAGACAAAGTCTGTGTGTATTTTAGCTTAAACCTAAAAACACAGGATGTTAAACCTGGAAGCAGCCCTAGAAATTTACATAGTTTAATGTCTCAATGCACAAACAGGTTTTTAACCCATTAAAGTAGCCATCATTTGCAGATATAACAGGTGAACCAACATTCTTTCTAAAACAGAAATCAAATATTGTTGGAAAGTTCTTTCATCACTGTTGCAGAAGTTAAATGTGTTGCACTGTCAGGTTACTTTGCTTTCACCTTTCTGTCCAGTTCATCTCAGACCAGTTTGATGACTGTGCTGGTTCCATGATTTGATGTTTACTGTCTTGTTCTTTTCTTTTAAGGTACATCTGACAGCCTGGAGGTTTGTTTTGGGTCTTTATCTTTCTGTAGGATGAACCTCTGACACAGTCTTGCGATACCAGATAATTGGAGATCTCCGCCTACCGAAGTCTGGGGATTTATAAATGCACAGTAGTTGCTTGAATGGTGGTGAGAAACCTACACCCCTTACATTTAGTCGAGGACATACCTTACCGGAAATGATGCTCTCCCCCTAATTCTCCTCCACAGTGAACTGCATGTCAGCGCCTCACTATGAAGGGCTGCCCTAAAGACTTTGTAATGGTTCTGCAAGTTTGTCCTCAGTCTGTCTGAGCGAAGTGACTGACCTGTAAGTCTACCCCTGACCAGCTAGGTGTAGACCAGAGGTGCTGCATGGCTCTGCAAAATGCTGCAGTCGCCCTTTTGGTCCAGGCTGCCAGTCACTCTGTGCAAATCACATGTATCCATCACACTTCCTCCTCCATGCTTTTATACAGACAGAGGGTTTGGAAGTCATCAACTCAAGTTGGGACACTTGTAGGAAATGTTTGCATCGACTTTTAAGGTTTAAATCACATCCATTGCTGCAGAAAAGCTGTGAGCTGTTAACACATTACTTGATCCCAGAACTGAAAAACTGAAGAAAAAAAACTGCACATTTCTTTTCAGTTTTTAAAAAAAAAATTTTTATACCTCTGGCAGTTTACTACTCACCTTTGCACAATTTAAGTTTATTCACCGGACTTGAATTTCAATCCAAAAGCTAGAAAAATGGGATGTTCTAAGATGAGGAGCACAACGTCTATGTGAAGCTTTTCCTCTGCTGCTTTCTCCCCAACACACTGTAGCAGCCCTGAGATGATGTCTGCCACCTTTACGGATGAGTCGAAATCTCAAGAAAAAGAAGCTCCGCGGTGCACAAAGTGCCGGCAGTGAAGTGATGGAGAGTTAGAGTGAGATCAGTCCACAAATGTGTGAATGTCACATCACAGCGTCAAGTGTGAACACACGTACTGTGTGTGTCTTACTTACTACTGTAACTTCCAATCCAGCACATCCAATTACATGAGTCTAATTGAAAAGACAACAGTGACCCTGGCCTTGGCAAGACCTTTAAAGTGTGACATGATAGCATTTCCCTCAGTTAAAGTTGCAATCTCAACCAGCATAGTTACATATTTTTATCAGTAAAAGAGCAACAACTCTGCAGAAATGTTTTCTGTCAGAAGGCAGAGAAATGAAATGTGTCCTGTTTTTACACATGAGGTGCATGACGGCTTAGACTGATACAGAAACACATCAACAGCTGTCAAAAAAACTTTACATTATTAGGAAAATGGATATCTTTAGGGCTGCAACTAATGGTTATTTTTGTTATCAATTGATCTGTTGATTATTTTCTCGATTAATCGATTAGTTGTTTGGTCTATAAAATGTCAGAAAATGGTGGAACAGTGTTTCCTAAAACTTAAGCTGACGTCCTCAAATGTCTCGTTTTGTCCACAACGCAAAGATATTCAGTTTACTGTCACAGACTAAACCAGAAAATATTCATTTGTATTATATTCTATTCATTTGAGAGGCTGGAAAGCATTTTCGTCTTAAAAAATGACTAAACACGACTAATTGATTATCAAAATAGTTACCAATTCATTTTTTGCAACTGAACGATTAATCGCTGCAGCTCTAGATATCTTCTCACACACTATGGAACAACTCTGTTTATCCAGTACTGATACACAAATATTTGCAAAGGGAGGCAGGATGACAGAGATTTAAAGGATAAGTCCCCTGTTCTATATTTTTCTTGTTGTCAACAAACTCTCGTGTGCAGACTCAAACCAAAGAAAACATCGATATTTCAGAGACATTGTTTCAAAATTTCTGCCTTTCCACTCAGTTTCTGATGTGCAGATTAAAAATGTGAATAAAAACAGGTCACATTGTTTGTCAAATATATTGTATTATTGTTATTGTTATATTGTTATGTTATGGTTTTATATTTTATTTGTATTTATTCAAATTATTATTTACTTCATAATGTCTTTATGTATTTAAGACTTTGGGCATCCATATTTGTTTAAAAGGAATGTTTGCAGTAACACTAAGCATATAAATACATATATACAATTAAAATGAATGGATGCATGAATGAATGGGTAAATTAAGTTTAAGTTATTGCCAACAGAATGAATGAATTAATGAATGTTATCAAAAACACACTGAGGGCCAAGACTCTAACTACGGCCAATTAAAAAATAAATTTTTGATGATCTCTTGCATCAGCTCTGAGACAGAAGCACGGTAGACGGTTTTCCAACTGTTTCCGTGGTGATGAAGGGCTGATGATGAGGCGAGCTTCCTGGAAAGCGACGAGCAAGGCGAAACAGACTCGGTTATCCTCGGGTCACCAGAGCGACAGCCAGATGAGAACCGTTGCAGCAGGTTCAGTGAAACAGCTTCGGTTCACTGCTTCTCAGGAGGATGAATCCAGTCTCAGACTATCTGAGGCTGCGCAGTGGACTCAGTGGCAGGCTGCAGAGCTCTAAACTAATCAGAAGAGTCCTTAAAAAGTTTAACTAGGAGAGTACAAAAATAATAGATTATTCAAATGGCAGCTGGCGTAGCTTGTGGTTTAGGCATCTTTGCAGTCTTTAGTTGAGTCTGGAGCTCTCAGCCCTCAGTCATAGAAAAAAAGGGTCCTTGGTGCTCTTGATTGCTAATTAATTCCTTTGGAGAGAAAAACTGACCCTCAAATAAATAAATCATTCTATAAAACATTTAAAATCTGTAATATTGATTAACCAAATAAAATACAGAATAAAATCAATAAACATTAATTTCTTAATCTGTAATTAAATCTATTAAGGAAACATAATCCCAGCAATCGAACCATAGCTAAATAATACACTTACACTGGTTAATATCAAATAAACCAAATGCAATAATATGTGTAACTTATAATTAATTATAATTTTGAAGCAGAGCTTGAATTTCCATAATATCAAACCAATTAAATTGTTCTAAACACAGTAAAAGTTAACAGGTCAAGAGTTTATATATTAACAGATTTAGTAGCATTTTGACTCTACTAGATGCTCATTGAATAAAAAGAGAGGAAGAGAAGAAGCAGACAGACTGTGAGGCCATAATGTTTTTAAATTAAACTTTTCTTCTGTTCCTGCTTTCCCACATGTAATATATATCTTCACATTTATATAAACACACTGTATACTATGACATTTATATAAATGTAATATATATCTTCACATTTATATAAACACACTGTATACTATGACATCTATATAAATGTAATGTATATCATCACATTTATATAAACGTACTGCATATTATTACAACTAATTTCAGTGAAGTGAGCTGAGAGACAGAGGGGTAACAGAGAGGCCACTGCTGTGAGCTGTCATCACCTCCATCTGTGATGTCAGATGTAATTAAATATGAATATGGCCACAATTAACGTGTGTGTGTGTGTGTGTGCGCGCTCTGTCAGTGCTGTTGTTCAGTCAGATGAGCACAAAGGTTATCTGCAGCGGAAACAACATAGTGTGAAGCTCTAACTGAACACATTGATACTGCAGAAAACACACACACACACACACACACACTTGTGTTTCCATCATTTCAGAGGACATTACATTGACTTACATTCATTTCCTGGAGACTAACACTAACCATAACCACCACACATGCCTAATCCTAACCCTTACCCTAACCTTAACATAACCCTAAACTAACCTTAACATAACCCTTAACTAACCTTAACTTTTAAACAAAGTCTTCACCCTAAAATTAATGATTTACATTAAGGGGACTTGCTTTTTGTCCCCATAAGGGAGGCAAGTCCCCACAATATGACTGTGTAAACAGATGTCCCCACAATGTGAGGAATATGTGGGACACACACACACACATACCCTCCTGCCCTCGTGATGAATTATAACTTTCATGATCACCGACCTTTCATCTGGCACAGACATCAGGTCCAAATACTTGTGTTTATGACTAAACATGCAAAACTAATGACACCCTCATCAGCTTCACCTGTACTTTGTGTTTAGTGCTAATTTGCTAATGATAGCATGCTGGTCCTGGTCCTGAAGAGGGACTCTGTTTGAAGACTTTAATAGTTTTAGCTCATTAGTTGTAAAGTTGTGTTTCATCAGACTTAGGTCATATTATTCCATCATAGGAGTACTGTCATTATTTTCTTCTATCTGTTGATTGATCAGTGTTCAAAGTGTTGATCATTATTCCCTGAAGCCCACGTGAACATATTCAGATGACTTGTTTTGTTACAAACACAAAAATATTGAGTTTACTATCATGAAAAACTCTGAAAAGTAGCAAATATTCACATTTGAGAAGCCACTACCCAAGAATGTTTGACATTATTGCTTTAAAAATGACTGAAACAATTAATCAGTTATCAAAATTATTACCAATTAATTATTACCTCTGGAGCCATGAAAGGCTTTACACTACTTTTTCACATATAAGACCTGGAATCACATGCTGAGGTGGGAAATCACTGGAATGAACAGCAGTAACTCTGAGCGTCGTAATAGGAAGAGAAGGTGGGCTGCATTTATACAGCACCTTTCTAGTCTTCTGACACAAGTGCTTTTACACATTCACCCATTCACACACACATCCATATGCTGATGGCTGAGCCATGCAACCTGCTCATCCATCTTGCCTGAGGACATTTTGACATGCAGGCCGGAGAAGCCCGGGATCGAACCGCCGATCTTCCGATTAGCGGACGACCCGCTCTGCCTCCTGAGCCACAGAAAAGTGTTTTTTTTTTAAGTGTTTTTGGAGAGTATATTCCCCACAAAAGACATTTATGTTCCTCATTTCCATGAAAAGAGGAGTCAGAAACTGGAACTGCTGCAGAAGGAAAGTTTGAAGACAGTCAACAGCGGATGGCTTTAGCTTCAGACACAAACTTTTCACTTTATCCAGCAGTGCAGAAAACGTTTGACAGACGGAGAGAGAGGAGGAAGAGACATGAGAGGCAGAAGGAAATTATATCTGCAGAGAAGAAGAGCTGTGATTTTATTTTAATCACAAACAGGAAGTCTTAATAGCAGCTTTCTTTCAGGTCATACAGATAAATGAGCCGGCCTCGCAGACTCAATTATCCTACAGTCTCTCAGTTCAGTGTTGGTGTTTTAGAGCTTCTTGAATTCATTAAAGTGCCCACCATTGATTTTATTTAAAGGGTCATTTCTGTATATTAATTAGATCTTAGGTCATTTTCACTGGTTCTGATAATATTACTACAACAAAGCAAGTAGTGAGACGATCAGACAGGCTGTAAACAAACCTTATTTAGAGATCAAACAGAGTGAGCGCAGCTGAGATATCACTAATAATCTCTCATTGCACAGGAAAACTCCTTTACTTTAATTTCCAAAAATGTTAAGAGAACACTTAGAGAGGGAAGATAATAAGCAACATGTAATAAATCAATGGAAAGAAAAAACTAACTTTACAGAAACTAAAATTTAATGACTCAAAGTGATGATGTGCCTTCTCAGTATAGTATTTGCCATAATAATAATAATAATAATTATTATTATAATAATTATAATAATAATCACAAACTCACAACACAGATAAATCCACCTGAGAGGTGGAAAAATGTTCAGATTTACAAAACTGTGAAACATAGGCTGATATTGATAAACAGCAGGCAGCATTTTTACATACGTTCACCTCAAGTTTTGGAACTTTGACCATGTTTAACATCAGACATCAGAACAAGATATGAATAACAGAAAACCACAACAAGCAGGACACGTCCTCCTTAAAAGTTATCATATGCCACAGATTGTTCTGCCTTCACTTTCAGAACAATCTGGAGGGATCTCATCACATCTTCATCCCTGACAGATAAAGTAACAGTGAGCTCAGATTCCTTCAGGACAGAGCGTCCTTTGAACAGTGAGAGTACACGCACGAGGGTTTCACTGCATACGTCCAGGAATCTAAATGAAAGAGGCTTTGAGGTTTGTGAGGAACTTGTTATGCACAACAATTGGCGATGCGTTCAGGGACAGCCAGGAAACATGTGCTTGGAGTCCATAAATAAACTCTCCAGTGTTCAGTGTTTCTTGCTGTAATGCAGTCAGTTAAATGAGCACGTTTGGTCTCTGAGGAGCAGCTCACACCTCCTCACATCTGAGCTTATTGATTCTGTGAAATGAAGCAGGCGTCCACCGCTGGAGGCCCACTTGGCTTAATGCTGTTTGCAGCTCCGTACTGTTACGGTTTGAGGCACGTCTTAATGACTGCAGAGTGAAGACTTCACTCCTCCAGCCACCCTCGTCTGCAGGTTAATATCAGCCTCGGCTCACTGTGTTTAACCCAAAGGTTGTTTGCACTCTGCCAAGTAAATGTTGGAGCTTAAATAGTAAATCTGACCTAGAATGCTGCATTAGCATGAATAAATAAATGCATCCACAGTACTCCAGTGATTTAGACTACGTCTGCATTAAGCGTTTCTACAAAGCTCCATTTTCCATGTACACACTACGCCAAGCTGGCATTTTTCACATTTCCGTTTTGGAAAAGCTCCGTTTTCAGGGGAGAAAAACGCCATTTTATTCTGGACGGAGGGCCAAAACAGAGAGAAGATGATGTGTTTAGTTGGCTTAGTGTGGATATGGTGTTAGTATTGTACTTACATAAAAGTAAAAGGACTCAGAAGAGACAGATTTTTTTTTAATGGTGAAAATCAAAAGCAGAAGTTGAGATATTGACTTTTTATTCTGCTTTTCATTTGTCTTAATTGTCTTTTTGTCACATTTTAGCACCTCCACATAAGAGATGCAAGGAAAGAACTCGAGGATGTTTTTGATGAACCGTCATCTGAAGCAACATCATTAGTTTCCATGTTTTCTTTGAAAGATGTTAACCTTTTGTGTCTGAGGGACACAAGTTGCGTCAAAATGAATATCCCTTAAGCTCAACGTCATAACTGTGTCAAACCAGAACACGGACATCAAACACACACTGTAAAGATCATCAGACATGTTTCTCTGTGATGTGTTGAGGATCAGCATCAGTAAATCCACTTTGAAATCAGAGAAAAAAGCTCCTTATAACTTCAACTTTAAATTTCTGACTTTTTCAAAAGTAAAAGTAACGCATTCAATGTATTTACAGCTTTACGACTTTTTCTTTCCCCAAAAACATGAGTTAAACTTGATATTAATCAGAATTATGTCACTAAAAATATTTGTTCTTATTGGCTGATACAATTACAGTCAGAGTGATCAAATCAATGAAAATGTTGGTTTGGCTGGATCAATACATGTTTAGACATCACTAAGGCTCAGAATGTCCCATCAACATGGTTCTTATATCCCTGGAATCCCGACAATCTCCTCTATACATTTCATTTAATTTGGTTTTTTTCCCATAAAAAGTCTCCTAGAGCATGCATAGTACTACTCACATGCAAAATGATGACATTTCTGAATAGCCTAACTTGTCCTGAAAAAACTATACATAGCCCAACCAGGGACAAGAGTTGAAAATTAGCTATAAAGGCTCTGTGCAGCACATCTGTTTCATGCTCTGTATTGGAACTATGTTAACCTGCATCGTCCCTAACAAATTAATACAATTCAAATTCAGCCTGGTGACACATATAGTGACTCTGACATAAGAATATAAATGAAGAACATTAAAAATGAGCAAAAGGGTCAGTCTACAAAGCTGTAAAATATTTATATTTCCCTCTAATGCAGTGGAGTTTATTGCAGCATAAAATGAAAGTACAGTACTTGAGAAAATGTAAATATTACATTCCAGCACTGCAAAATTCCATGAAGTACAATATGCAATATTTGTTTTAATTTGATTTGTACATTTTTTAAGCCATTTTGAGCAAACTTACACAAACTTATTTCACAGAATTAATCTTACAATCATTAACTCGGATCACAAAACATAAAATATATCTGCTGTCAGTCCCTGATGGACAGAAAGCCTTCATGTTTTCTGCTCCATCCATTTATAAGTCTGCAGTTTAATTTCTCTGGCTGAATTCAAGAATATTGTAAATTCTACAGTAACTGCCTCATTCATTCATTCATTCATTGTCTGAAATCTTAACTTATCTTAAGCCTAAGTTTGGTTTTGTCTGTTGTATTTGTTTTGTTTTGTTTTCTGCAGCTTTTTGTTGTGCTGTCTTGGTCAGGTCTACCTCGCAGAAGCAGCTTCCAGCCTCCTGTGTCGCCTGTTGACTTGCACAAACAACAGAGGACAGCCTCATGAATTAAAAAGAAGTGCACACGCAGGTATATTTCCCACCACAGACACAGAAGACAAACAGACTTCTGAAACCATCAGAACTGAAGTGCAACATCTGACTCCTCGTGGTGAATGACTGTCTCTCACTGTATAATGCTTCATACAGCGACACATTTAGATAGCGGTGCTGAAAAGACAACAAGTCCTTCAAAAGGACAAAATACATCGTTGGTCCATGAAAAAGGGAGAAATTTATATTTTAAGTTCTTTGACTTCATGGTGGCAACGCTTAGTTTTACATAATTTGATTAAATACTGTTCTATCATCATCTTATGTAGCTGGAGTCTTTATTTCCATACAGCCAATCAAATCTTCTCTCTTAAAAGCGATAACGTGGCGCTCTATCATAGTCAGAGCAGACGGTCACACTGAGCCTGATAGTATCCTGCTACACAACACAAGAGCCACAGACTCTGATCAACAATCATTAGCTTTCCTGCTAAAGTCTCCTTCTTATCTAACTTACAAACATGAACACACATCTCCTGCAGCTTAGCTTGTTGAACGAGCCACCAAACAAACATTCACCGGGGAAAAGTGCTCTGCTAATGTCGGTTAATAGCTAGATAGCTAATTAGCTGCTCAGCTGCTGTCAATCAAAGACAATGAAGAACGAAGACGATTGTGGTCATGGCTTTAAAAAAGGAAACAAAGTGAACAATAATCTCTCTTGGTAAAGTCTAATGACCCCTTAATGCATCGTTTCCTTCTTTAGTTATTGCATGTTTATGTTGCTTTATGTTTTAATTGCATGTGTATTTGCTCTTTTTTTATCTGGATTCTCTTTTGCACCATCTCCCAGGAGCCACATGACAATTTTTGTTGTACGTGTTCTCTGCAGTGTATAATGACAATAAATCTTAATTGAATTGAATTTTGTTGATCCATCCACCCACCATGACCACTCACTACCTCACTACATGGAATTTGTCACTGCAACATAACCAGATGTTGTTTTGGGGCCTCTGAAAGAAAAGAAGCTCTAATTGTGTGTTGACACCAGCTTGACACATAACTGTCTTGAAATGGAGATGTTTCCTTTTTTAGAGTGATATTTTCATTAGAGTCAGTCTCACTGTTTAACCCTCTCAACCTGGGGCACCTTCTCTCATCTCTCAGCTCCCCCCTCCTCCCTCGCCCTCCGCTCTCTCCATCTTTAATGCATCGCCTGGCTCGCACTACCTTGCAGCACAGAGAGATAGAAGAAGAAGAAGAAGCAATAGGAGAGCAGCATTTGAAAGGGAACAGATATATATAGAGAAAAAGAGAGCAAGTATCCAGGGCAGGAGTGCGGGCCAATTAGAGAGTTGCCCTAGGTCGTCCTGTTATCTTTCTCACACACTGCCTCAACAGGATATACTCACAAAGCTCTGCCCTGGGGTGCACACACACATATACAAACCACTCACTCACATAATGTTTTATTAAAACACAGTGTGCTCTAGTGTCCGTTCTCCAGCACACACACACACACACACACACACACACAGATATGTGTGTATATGTATATACACAGAGACATGATCTAACAAGGTCAAAAGCAGAACTGGAGGGAGGAAGTGGGCGTGAGAGAAAGACCGGGGGAATCGGAGAAGAGTGGGGGAAAGAGGAAAAGAGGCCGGGCTGTGACAGAGAGAGAGAGAAAATGAAATGCACGAGGCAAGACGTGAAGAACATCCGAAGGCAGTGAGGGAGAGTCAGACGCTCTCTCTGGTTAGCAAGACTCTGGAAGCTGTGCTGTAGTCCAGGAGGACGGCTCGCTCGGTTATAAACAAACACTAATGTTTGTCTTACAGTACCTGGAACATGGTTTCTGTAGGGCTTTAAAAAAAGACCTCTGTAGATAAATAAGTAAATAGACTGGAGCTACATTTCTGTGAGGAACTGCAGTGATTTTCCACAATAAAGTGTGTCAGGGAGTGCTACTGCATTTGTGAAAAAATATATATCATTAAGTCTTAAGTGGCTCAAAATGTGATAAATTGCCTCCGTTGGGGCTGAAGACTACAAGTTTGAAAAGTAAAAACATCTGGAGGTGTGGAGTTAGAAAGAAGTGAGGCTAGCAGCTCCAGGAGCATTAGCTACTAGCATAACACACCATAATCTTCTGACCCAATTGTTTAGTGGTTGAATTGCATTGTGGGTAATGTAGGCGCTAGTTTTTTGACTAGGAAGAAGAATGTGTGGAATAAAACTCAGACTGTCCATCATGAGTTGGACAATGTTAAGAGTGCAATGCTAAATCTGTGGAGCACTCTTTGAACTAATTATATAATTAATTTATATATATCTTTAATATTGTAAATATTATTTATAATATTTATAATGAAAAAGTTCTACTGTGCTTCTTTTCTCCCCCTGTGCTCTAAGATCTGTAATTCTGACATTTGTCCAATTTTAACTTGTGCAAATAAACTCAAAGTCAAACATTAATCTGAACCTTATTCAAAGTCACATCTGAACAATCTAAACCCAAAATCAAAACCCATTACCTGAAGGTATAATCCTAAATGTAGCAACACACTTTCATGCAGATAATGATGAAAGTAAGTATGTTGCCATGTCTCCAAATGCATAAAGATTCTAAATTATTATGCATGATCTTCACTCGAAAGACATCACAATTGCATAGATCTGAAACTGCATCATGTAGCATCAGGCTAATCCTAATCCTAATCCAACTACTAATCCAAATCCTGATCCAAGTGCTAATCCTAATTTAGCCCATTAAAGTCAAAGTGAAACCATCTTTTTAAAAGTATATTGCTTTAATTTCTTTCTTTTTTTTTTCTGGACTTTGGACTGTTGTTTTACAGACGACAACTAATTACACTCATCTTAGCCTAGTTGCTCCTTATCCTTAAATTATCTTCTCTTGTAAAACTTTGCCAAACTGGACAGAAAACACCCACTGGTACTTGAAGGTTGGTGACAACTGCAGTCGTAGCAGGTGTTTTATTTCCCAACAGCCAGACGGGGCAACAATGAGCTCATTCCACGTGTAAAAATGTATAACATGTTTTAAAAGTTCTATATGTAGAATTGTGAAGCAATTTACATGTACTAGTGTTTTTTTATTGCCAATGAGTGAACAAATATAAATGTAAGGTAAAAAATTAGACCTTCTCCAACTTTCTGTATCAGCCTGATACAGCCTGATTTCTTTGTGAGGCCCCCGGGCCGGATTTTCCACGAAAATCCAACGAAAGTGACGTATTTGTGCGCTCCTGAGTGCCGTGCCTCGCTCCTGCTAATGTCAACAAACGACCAGCATAATGAGACAACACAACAAAAACGGCTATCCGATTAGAAACACCACAGCCTGTTGCTCCCCGGCCGCAGCTCACTGAGCCTAAGTTTGTTCAGTAAACACGGTTGGTAAAAAAAGTTTGCGGTTTGGTTCGGGTGGTTGATTAACGCATATTTGTGCGAGTTGTCTCTGACCAGCCAGCTGCCACAGCGCAGCAGGAGCCTCTGTATGTATACATACAGCAGGGAGGCTGACTGACTGGGAGTGAGAGAAAACACGGTGCAAAACACAACGTTAGAGATCTTTTATGTAATTATGAGAAGTGTAAGTGAGGAAAAAGACATCACCTGCAATAGTCAATAGTCAGGCAAACTGCTCCATTCTTTAGGTGCATAAATGCTAAATGCTAAATGCTAAATTCTATCTCACCAGACAGTTATATGGTCAGATTTTCTTGTCCTGATTGTTTTGGTTGGATGGCCCATAAACAGGGAAGTGCAATAGTCCAGTATTCTTATGACAAAGACATGCATGAGTTTCTCTGAGTCAGACTGGGAAAGAAAGATTTTGGAGATATTTTTTTAGTTGGTAAAAAATGACCAGTAGTGCATTAAAGTCGAGGCAGTTTAACCCCTCGGACAAACAACTCAAATGGAGACCATGTAGCATCATGAAACCCCTGGAGTGGATACTTTCCCAGAGAGCTGCTGGATCGACACACTGTGTGTGTGTGTGTGTGTGTGTGTGTGTGTGTGTGTGTGTGTGTGTGTGTGTGCTGAGTAATGTTTTTTTGCTACACAGGAGGTTGAAATTAACTTATTGTGTTTTCACCTGTTGCTTTGTTTTGGAGTATGAAATGAACTGAACTGATCTTGAGGCATTGTTTCCTGCTGGAGGGTTTTTTTGGGGGGGAACTGAATTATGAACTGAAATATTGACTCTCAGTCACACACGCCCACACACACCCACACACACACACACACACACCCACACACACACCCACACACTCACTCACAGAATGTTTTCTCTAACAAGCATGCTGATGTTTCGCATTTATCTGTGTTTCTTTAGCTCAGTCTTCGTGTTTATTTACCACTGTTAATCCCCAGAGCATGCAGTGTATTCTGACACAGTATTAGTGAGGTTAAAAGTAATATATCATGACTGTGAAGAAGTGAGCAGCAGCAAAATGTCATTTCTTTGATGTCTCTGTACAGCCAAGTAAAGAAATATAAGAGAAAATACACAAACACACACACACACAGAAACCTTCATGTTCTTTCCTTTGAATCTACAGTTCGACATCTCAACCCGGCCAACCACACACACACACACACACACACACACACACACACACACACACACACACACAGATGAAGCTGTGTCAGTAGGAAACGTCTTACTATTCAGTCCCCTGTGGATAGATTATCTACTCTGCTCTGCTTTCTGCTTCTTCAAGCTCTCATCTCATATTTCCTCTTATTTTCTTCTCTTCTTGTTTTGTTCTCTCCTTCTTCTTCTCTCCTTTCCTCCTCTCCCCTCTCTTCCTTTCCTGTCCTCTCTGAAGTACAACAATCTAACAGATACTCATTTGATGCCGGAGCTGAAATTGTAAAATCCAGTTGAAGCTTCAGTTAGACAGGCTGGTGCACTTTCAGAGCGTCCTGTGATGTAGATAGATGGTCCTTTGAAAAGCTACAGACAGATTTTCAGTGTCTGGTTGGACATCTGAATGGAACCAGAAAGTCAGAGCCACATGGTCATAAACACTCTGAGGTATCTGATGGATGCAGAGAAATGAGGGACAAGAGACATTTATTAGGCCAGAGAAGTGACAAACCTGGTCATCAAGAACCGAGCGACATACTATAACAAATGCACGAGTTTCCCTGCAGACTGTGAAAGAAAGCAGCCAAGAAGGATTCAGATCCTTTACTATAGTAAAACTACCAATACAGCAATGTAAAAATACTCCATTTCAAGTCAAAGTACTGCATGAAAAATACAAGTACATAAGTATTATGAGCTTGATGTAGTTAAAGTATTGCAGTAAAAGTACATAAGTATTATGAGCTTGATGTAGTTAAAGTATTGCAGTAAAAGTACATAAGTATTATGAGTTTGATGTAGTTAAAGTATTGCAGTAAAAGTACATAAGTATTATGAGCTTGATGTAGTTAAAGTATTGCAGTAAAAGTACATAAGTATTATGAGCTTGATGTAGTTAAAGTATTGCAGTAAAAGTACATAAGTATTATGAGCTTGATGTAGTTAAAGTATTGCAGTAAAAGTAGTGGTTTGGTCCCTCTGACTGATATATTATTATATATGACATCATTAGATTATTAATACTGAAGCATCAGTGTGTAAGCAGCATGTTACTGTTGTAGCTGCTGGAGGTGGAGCTAGTTTCAACTACTTTATATACAGTTAGCTAGTTTAGTCCAGTGGTTCCCAACCTAGGGGTGGGGCCCCTCCAAAGGGTCAGCAGATAAATCTGAGGGGTCGTGAGATGATTAATGGGAGAGGAAAGAAGAAAAAACAAAGTTCTGATACACAAATCTGTTTTCACTTTTTGGACTTTTTCTCTAATCTTTGATTTTTGCTGAAATATTGGATCATTTGAACATTTATTGAAATGAAACCATGTGAGAAGTTTAGAGGGAAAAATCACTATTTGGTGGAGCTGTTAACAACTCATAGACATCTGAAATGTGACCCCGACTACACACTGCTTTTTGTAAGACGTCAAAAGCCAAAAAGGTTGGAAACCACTGGTTTCACCATGTGAGAAGTTTGGAGGGAACAATGTTTAACAATGAAGACAACAACTCCCATGATCCCACGCTACTTCACAACGTCATCAAATTCTGTCTTTTGTTATTGTTTTGATTGAGAGACCCCTAACGGCAGAAATTACATATTGTGCGTTTAACAACTCAAAGATCTGAAAAGCTCTGTCAGTGTTCATATGGACACCTGACTGCTGTTTTAAAGAACCTGTCCTTTAAATGTGACAAATAATCCTGATATTGATTTCAGGTGATATCGCCCAGCTCACCTGTCTATCAGTCTGTAATAAATTGGATATTCTCACAGCTAAAAGTCTGTAAACTACTTTTGGAACTCCCTTTGTCATAAAAACACACTCTCTAAAACACACACACACACACACACACATCCAACTCCTTATTCACAAACACTCGGTCACGCCTAGCCTTTCCCTCCAATCAATTTGAGACACTCTTGTCTGAAACATACTTTAATGTTCCAGCGCTCTTTCTTCTGCCACTGCTATTTAACACACTTCTATATTATCCTCTTATCTCTCCCTCCTTCCATCTACCCCACCCCCCCAACCCATCCCCCACTCTCTCCCCCCTCTTTCTTGTTTGCTCTTTATCTCCTTTGAGCATTCAGAGGCTCTCGGAGTGTGGATCTTCACATCATGCTTTCAGATTCCAGTAGACAGGTGATTTAAGAGACACACGTGCTTTAACAAACGACCACCCACACACACACACACACACACACGCTCCGCTGCTGCATGAATCCTACACATGTATGTATATACAGTATGTACGCGTGTGTGGAGATTGATGTCATGTTTTTCAGCAATTTTATAGGTTTGATATTGGAAATAACTGAAATGTTGCTCCGCCACACTCACACTCTGTGCTTGTGTGTGTGTGTGTGCGTGTGTGTGTGTGTGTGTGTGTGTGTGTGAGACGGAGAGAAAGAAAAGAAAGTGCTTTTGAAGTTGCATTGGTTGCAGCTCTCCTGCTTTGACCATGTTTGTACTTGTGTTAATCTGAGAGAGCAGAACCCAATTTACAGAGCTGCGAGTCTATTTCACAGCTGTTTGACCACACACACACACACACACACAGAAAGTGTAAATGACGATGTATTGCTCGGGGCTTCTGACATTTAAACACTCCTCAGAAACGTGTGTGAGTCACAGAAAGAGAGTGTGTTCTGCAGCAGGTCTAATGTAGTATGACCAATCACCAGACTGCTGATGGAGAAAGTCAAGACGAGTGAAATGTAAAACATGTTTCGGTTCAAACTATATATCATTTCACTATTTTCTTTCCCTTTTAAATACTTGTTTTTGTTGATATTTCTGTATGTTTGTGTGTTATCTATGTAGAAAGCTTGAACACGGCCAATACTAATATCAATATTTGAGAGTTTTGAAGAGACAGTGACATTATAGTGCCACCAAACCTGAATAGTGTGGAATAAAATAAATAAAAATTGGATTAAATCCTAAAAACACAACAGCATTGTGCAGAGAACAAATAAATGAGAGAGAAAAAAATCAATAAATAAAAACAGTGTGACCGTTCATGTCTTCATGACTATTAAAAGGCTGAAGAAAAGAGATGGGTCTTAAGACGGGTTTTAAAAATATCATTTGAGGGGGAGGATCTAATAACGAGAGGCAAACTGTCCCACAGTTTAGGGTCAGCTATGGAGAATACCTGATCACCTCTGGATTTTAACTGGGAATGAAAAGCAGTGCTCAGTGTTAATGGGGTGATAAAGGGATGTTAATGAAGCAGGTCGGCAGGCAGGAGTATGTGCAAACAAAGATGATGTTTATTAAAAGAAATAATGAAACAGGCAAAAATGACCCGTGGAAATTCAACAAAAATAAACAACAAACAAATAAAATCTGCAGCCTCACAGTAAACTGCCACATACTCTCCTCCCTCGCTCATCACAGTTGACCAGAGACTGACCTTTTACCTCCTCAGCCTCACCTAACTGGAACGTACCATCTGTTCAGGTTACCACAGGGTGAGCTGGACTGATACCAAACTTTCAAAACATTCACAACATTGATGTAGAAGTTCTCTGTTACTGCTGACAATCACAAATTTCTACGGCACAGAATGTCGAGACTTTTCTCCCAAGAGAAATGACAGTAGGTTGTGATGTCAGTCACCCAAAAACAACATAAACAGGACTGTGCAAAGGTTTAAGGCCCCTTAAATGATTAGGTCCATAATGCAATACCGTCAGGGAGGCATCTGATTGGTCCCAAATTTATGCTGCAGCATGACAACAACCACAAACATCCACCCAGAGTTATCTGGGAGTGGACGTTTCCATCATCTACCTGCTGCAGCGAGCTGCATCTGGATGGAACCGGTTGAACTGTGAGACTCACATTCTTTGATTTCTCCAGTGCATTCAACACCGTCCAGTCGCTTCTACTGACGGAGAAGCTGCAAGCGATGAGGGTAGACACATCCATTATCTCCTGGATTACCGACTACCCCTCTGTCTGGAGCTCCACAGGGGACTGTGCTGTCTCCCTTCCTTTTCACCTTGTACACCTCAGACTTTCAGCACAACTCCAGCTCATGCCACTTGTAGAAGTTCTCTGACGATTCTGCAGTGTTTGGGTATATAAGTGATGGGCGAGAGGAGGAGTACAGAGCACTGGTAGACGATTCTGTGGAGTGGTCTGGAAGAAATAATCTGCTTCTGAACGTGGCCAAGACCAGGGAGATGGTGATCAACTTCAGAAGGAAGAGGATGGCGACAAAGCCCCAGTGTATTCTGGGAGAGGATGTTGGTGTGGTGGAGGACTACAAGTACCTGGGCGTCCACACTGACAACAGACTGAACTGTATATAAGTAGGTGATGAGCAGACTCTATTTCCTGAGGAAGCTGAGATCCTTTAACATGTGCAGCAAGATGTTGGAAATCTTCTACCAGTCTGTTGTGGCCAGTGCGCTGTACTCCACTGCAGTCTGCTGGGGGAGCAGCACTGGAGCCGGCCACACTGACAGACTTAATAAACTGATAAAGAAGGCCGGCTCCACAATTGGCTGCAAACCAGACACCTTTGAAGTTGTGGTGGAGAGGCGGACACTGAACAAACTGTTATCCAATATAGATCATCCTGACCACCCTCTCCTCCGCTGGACAGACAGCTGAGCACTTTCTCTAACAGACTGGTCCAGCTTCACTGTCACAAGGACCGATACAAATCTAACTCTACAACACCTAACCCCCCCAACACAGAACCCTCAGCTTTATAGTTTCTGTCTCTGTTTTGCTTCTTCAATAACTTTGCTCATGATGAATTTGCACATCTTTATACTCATACGTATTATACCTCATTTGCACTCTTATCTAATGTATATAGTATGTTATCCTATGTTTATATTTGACTATATTTATAGTCTATCTATCTATCTATCTATCTATCTATCTATCTTAAGACGTATCTTCAGCAAGAAGAACAAGGAGTCCTGCAGCAGATGGTTTGGCCCCCACAGAGCCCTGATCTCAACATGGAGCAGCTGAGACACCTAAAGCCTCCTCAGTTTACTTTCAGTGCCTAAAACTTTTGCACAGTGCTGAATATATACGTCATCTGAACTGTGCCGCTGCTCCGGGTCACAATTACTGCGGCCGCTAGATGGCATCTGTCACTCAAATGTAACTATAGGTCATTTTTGGGTGACAGACATTACGATCTATTGTGCCGTTTTCCTCCCAAATGATCACAATCTGCCCAAAAAGTTGTTTTTCCCAGCAATTAAATACCCAAATTAAATAAAAAGTAGCCCTAAAACCACCCAATCTTGTAACACTGGACATTACACTGCTGTTCCTGTTTTCACAGGCTGAGTAGGTAGTACCAATATATCTGCGCAAAGCCAAAATCAGCCAATAGCATGCGCCTGGACACTGTGTCAGTCAGGCTGTAATATATAATGAAAAAATGAAAAAAAGGTTATCTTACTGCCCTTTAAATAATGAGAAATGTGTTCTGGCACATAAGAAATTTGGAAGGAAAATAGGTTTTCATGAAAGGGTCGCTTCAGTTGCACACAGTCTCTCTCTCACACACAGAGTTGTAATTACAAAGGCACACATTCATTCACGCATTCACAGATGGAGCGAGCAGCAGTGGTGAGGAGAGCTGTTCAGTTCATCTTAATCAGCAAGGAAGCTGCAGAGATTTGTATTCTTCTCTGTAATCCCCAAACACATCCCAGAGACTATCAGTCACTGCTGCTGCAACCTTGATAAGTGTGTGTCAGTCTGTTCAATCTGTGCCAAGAAAAACTCCTTCAGAGAGATGAGAGGTATCCAACACACACACACACACACACACACACACACACACACACACACACACACACACACACACACACGGCAGCGGTACCTGAGATGATGGAAGCATGTCTGAATTCCTCTGAGAAATGGATCGGCTCATAGGGAGACGTCTCGTAAAACTCTTCCCCTGAAAAACATAAAAGAGAAAAAAGTGTTCAGACAGTGCACAAACACACACACACACACACACAAACAGCAGCTTTGTCTGCGATGCCAGGTACACACCTGACCATCTGCTTCTACCTGGAAACTACCTTCAAAGTCAAATTGCCCGTGCTGCCGTATAAAAGAAGCTTACAGCAGCATGAGTTTGTTTTAAATCGGTTCCAAAAACATGTAAGAGACTGTAATATCTCAAAATAATATTTATGATGGCAAACACCCACTCTCTAATTTTTAATAAAGCGCATCTGAATACATTTAAATTTGCTTTTGTAGCTGATTGAGAAGGGGGCAGGTATTATAAGATCTCCTCTTTTCCTGCTCCTCCAGTCATGGAATGTGTATATTTTGTGTAAAATTCTTGTTATACACTGAAGAAAGAAAGAAAGAAAGAAAGAAAGAAAGAAAGAATTAATTTCATTTCAGATTCCAAATAACAAAATAAATATGACTGAGATCAGATGATGTTGTAGTATAATATGTTTGAGATCTTCATAAATCAATTTACATGATTGATAAGTCACATAACGAGGCGTGAGGAGACTAAAAGACTCTCTACTGTTAAATATCATTACAGTTACAATAACGTCTCAGTTAAATGTAAACATTCGACACATCGAGTTTCTTTTAAATTCACCCTTTAGTTGAACAAGTAGAATTATTTTGTAAATTAACTTTATATGAAACATTTAACTTCACTGTGCTGCTGCTTTCTGTTATGATGCAAGAAAATAGCAAGTTTGAGCCACTGTTAGTAAAAATGATGCACTCTCTGCAAAGATAACATGCAATCACTATAATTCAGTAATAACTGTAAAAAGTCATGTCTACAGAGAGCCGAAGTGAAACCAGAATTTTTGGGTTCTGCTCCAGAAGTAAGAAAACCTCATTCAAAATCCCACTGACATAACTATTAGCAGCCTTTAACAGACATAATTCCCGGTAAACCCTGGACGTTAGTGGGCTTATGCTGCGTTCACGCTATGTTCGGTGGATGGGAAGGATCGGAAAGATTCCCGTGTTAACGACTTGCGAACGTTCATCTGACAACTCAGGGAGGTTGTTTGATAACTGAGTTGGTCATATGAAGCATTTAGGTATGTTTAAAATACTGCGCACTAAAAAATGACATTATAACCATTAAACGTGTGTTTAAAGGTGCTATATGTAAGAATAGCCCCAGCCCGTCCTGTCTTGTAATACCACTTTGTACCTCAAGAGGTGATAGACTGAGGGCAGACTGGATGCTACAGTGACTCACTTACACGAGAGGATGAAGAAGTAGTGCTGCCCCGAGCAACCGGCAGCAATGGTGGAAATTTTGAGCCATTATTATGTCACTTTATCAAGTTTTAGTATTTTTTCAGGCGAGTAAGTAATATGCAAACATGTAAGTTTATCCAAATAATGCCTGTTTGGAAATCTGCTCCCATGTTTTTGGAGATGTTTCGGAGCTGCTGGTCACCTCAGCTGCTAGCAGCCCGACTCCTGAGAAGGTCAGCGTCCCGGGGGGAAAATGATCCGATGAACTGATCTGTGAAGCTCTTTGGTAATTTACCGATGGCTCAAATGTCTCTGTAGCATTTTGATATCTTGACAACTCCATAGCACAGATTTACTGTAAACAGTAGGCTTCATCCTCTCATGTTAGACTGAGGGCAGACTGGACGCTACAGCGACTCACTATCGTCTCTTGAGGTACAAAGTGATATTATGAGACAGGATGGGCTGGGGATATTCTTTCATATAGCACCTTTAATTACACTGAACGACGGTCTTTGGCTGATGTGAGGCATCCATGTGTGTTTGGTTTTCAGGCCTTTCCGTATTATTAAGTGTCCAGTTGGATATATCAAAGCTTTCAGGACAATCACAGTTTTCCAGTCGTAATTACAACTTGGAGGTTGATATGTACATTATTTACATTCATAATTACACTAACTCCAATATGACATGAATGATAAGGACGTGAGTCCTACAAACAGCAACAATGACTGCAGGAGAAAGCACAGAGGAGTTTATGGATGAAACCAAGTTATGGTGACATAAGTGCCCACACTGCTGCACTTGTAGTTCTTTTAATGGGAGCTGTAGTTTTTTCTGCACTCACAACAAAAATGTTGTTTAACTTTGTTAAAATTACAAAGGTTTAAATGTCTGACAGCAGCTGCTGTGGTGGAGCCGAGCGGTCTGAGAATATGGAAGGTAAACTCCAGGAACAGGCTTCATGTTTTCACAAAGACCGATAAAGAAACGCTGAATGAGAGATTGTGTTGAGTTACAGAAGCTGGCGGAACAGAGGCTAGACAGGAAGTGATGTCACAACTTTGGCTCTCTATACTGTGTGTCAGAACTGACATGTTGAGACGTCTTGTTCCCTGCATAGAACCCGTGGCGCACACAAACGCCATCTTCATATATGTTTTACAAAGGAAGAATGAAGACTCTCCCTGCTCTCCCAAAACTTTAGACAATAAGTATATTTGTAGCATCCTTTATTTAACCCAGAAGAGGAATTTATTCTTTTGACACAACATAAACACACAAACATCAGATTGCTCTTTTCATATCTACCTATTTTGTGCCAGTTGAAGATCAGATAAGTCATTTGATGTGACAACTTGTTGTGACAAATGGAGCTTTGTGTAAAAAAAAAAAAAAGTCACCATCTGACACTCTGACAGCTTTGATCATCTCAAGACAGTGATTCCAGTGTGATCATTCAGAGAGCAATTTCTTTAAACATCATCCACACTGAGCTGAGGCCTGCGTGACACCCCGTTGTCATCATTTCTTGTGTTTTCTGAGCTTCACTCTCTAAAAGTTTCTGTTTGACTGCCAGAAAACATTGTGTACTCTCTTCTGTGATGCATCATGGATGTGAAACAAAGCTGCTGAGTGCTGAGACTGTAAATCAACAGCCGTGAGTGAAACAATCACTATAATGAAATGAGCTCAATTTGGCTGATTCTGTACCCATCATACATCATTTAATATGAGTTGTATTGTTGTATATCTCTGCTGCAGAGCTCGCATTGATTTGTGTCTTTCTACAAACACAGTTTTTCTGTATAGAAGTGTTTCAATGGCAACAGCTCTCTAACTTTTTTGCAGACATCACTTATATCATTCAAATTTGTTTACAGGAAGTGCAGTTTTGGAAAAAGTTGTTAGTTACAAGAAAACTTCTGTGAGCTGCAGGCAGAATGAGCAGGGTGATGTTTCAGAGGCAAGACAAGTTAATTAGTAAAGCACCTTTCAACCAGCGGTGGAAACAAGGTACATTTACTCAAGTACTGTACTTAAGTACAATGTTAAGGTACTTGTACTTGACTTGAGTATTTCCATGTGATGCTACTTTATACTTTCACTCCACTACATTTCAGAGGGAAATATTGTACTTTCTACTCCACTACATTTATTTGACAGCTTTAGTTACTTTTCAGATGAAGATTTGACACAATGGATAATATAACAAGCTTTTAAAATACAACACATTGTTAAAGATGAAACCAGTGGTTTCCAACCTTTTTGGCTTTTGACGTCTTACAAAAAGCAGTGTGTAGTCGGGGTCACATTTCAGATGTCTATGAGTTGTTAACAGCTCCACCAAATAGTGATTTTTCCCTCTAAACTTCTCACATGGTTTCATTTCAATAAATGTTCAAATGATCCAATATTTCAGCAAAAATCAAAGATTAGAGAAAAAGTCCAAAAAGTGAAAACAGATTTGTGTATCAGAACTTTGTTTTTTCTTCTTTCCTCTCCCATTAATCATCTCACGACCCCTCAGATTTATCTGCTGACCCTTTGGAGGGGCCCCACCCCTAGGTTGGGAACCACTGGACTTAACTAGCTAACTGTATATAAAGTAGTTGAAACTAGCTCCACCTCCAGCAGCTACAACAGTAACATGCTGCTCTAACACTGATGCTTCAGTATTAATAATCTAATGATGTCATATATAATAACATATCAGTCAGAGGGACCATCATCATGTATTCATATCATAATGTTATGTTGCTGCAGTGAGGAGACAAACAGGAGGAGACAGCAGGAAGCTTATCATGAACTTCATGCTTCTTTCTACTGCAGCAACAAGCAAACAGTCATACAGAGACTGTTGTACTCTCTCCTTCCACCCACTAAATCAAAACCAACACCACACAGACATCTGCATGGCGGAAATTTTAATTACAGGTTTGAACAAAGGAGTATTCTAACAGAGGGTATGATAAACTTCCTCACATTAAATGGACCCTGTGGAGTTTCTGATATCTGGCAGCATAGAGGGAATGATGAGTAACACTCAATGTAAACATGACTTTTGTTTGTGCACACAGCAGAACATGTAACATAACAATAGAATAAAAACATGAAACCCACCACATACACACTCACACACACACACACACACGCAGAGAAACTCAACCTAACTTTACTTATGTAGCACGTTACACACAACACAGCTGATCCAGAGCTTCACAGCTCGCACAGACAAAAGAGAAGGGTCAAAACACAAGAAGAAAAAGAAAAGAGAAAAATAAAACCAAAGTGGAGAAAGTAAAGATAATAATAATTAGGGCTGCAACTAACGATTATCTTCCTTATTGATATATATATAAAATGTCAAACAGTCAAAAACCTATAAAGATATTCAATTTACTGTCACAAAAGACAAATGAAACCATAAAAACATTACATTTGAGAATTTGGAAGAAGCAAATATTTTTGCATTTTTGCTTAAAAAATGACTTTATGATGATTTTAGAAAGAGTCATTTTTTTTGTTGATCGACAAATCAATTAATTGACTAATCATTGCAACTCCGATAATAAAATAATAATAATATTTAATAATGGCACATGGTCACAAAGTGCACATAGAGACAACACAAAACACCTTCAGAGAGACTTCAGAAACACCTGAGCTGGTGACATTATGCACAGTTAATGGCTCTCATGTAAAAGTGCATTTGACTCTAATAATGTCTGTATAAGGACTGTTTTACTCATAATTTTGCCAAGTGGGAGCAGATTTAAATAAAAAAAAAACTGTGGCTCAAGGATTGATCCTTGTGGTACGCCAGATACAATTTGTGTTTCATGGATTTAAGCGTCCGACGGAGAAAGAAAAGCTCCTGTAACAGCTGACGTTAGTAGCTGTAAATATTTAGCAACAACTCATCTCTATGTAAGAACCAGTTTTAATTTAGTGACACATAAATCAGCACTTAGTAAACACTGAAGTTATAACGAGGTGAAGTTTGAATTATGCACAGCTGCTACAACCGACTCCTGGACCTGAACTGAATCTGAATCTCTGAGTTTGCCAATTAAAACATCACAATCAACTGTGAGGTCAAGCAAAACTAAAACAGAAGTTATTTTTTAATCAGTGTTGATCTTAAGGTCATTGATTGCTCTGACAATGTTTTCAGTTTCAGTGCTGTGTATGATATGTATCTGATATGTAGGTTTTTCAGGTATTTTGTTAAGAAAGGGACGTTTTTAGATCTGTCTGCTGTTGCTAATTACAAACTAGTATTAACAAGAAGCTTGTTGAACATGTTTTATTGTGATCTTAATGTAGGTAACACTGTCCATGTTCTTTATCTCACACTGCGGGGGTCGGCTTCACATGTTGCATATTACTGTCACATGCTGCATGCATTAGCAACATTTCTATATTCATGCCTGAAATTAAAGCTGCCTGCTCTCTCCCACACACAACGTATGTGCAGAATGATACGTGCATCTGGCAAGCAGCAGGAGGGATATAATGATAGTATGGATATTTTTATGTGTGTGTGTGTGTGTGTGTGTCAGCATGCCACCAACATCTGTTGTCATGACTGAAATTGTATAGACTGAAAAAGTATAGTGTATTATTGTCCTATAAAGAGGGAGAAATCCATACAGTCAGGCAGCACAAGGTGTTGTTTTTATGTTTTTTGATGTTATAATGTTAACACTGTGGCCTTGTTGCTGTGTGGTGTTTCACCCTGTGCAGGCGTGGGTTTTCTCCGAGTTCTTCGGTTTCCTCCCACAATAAATATATTGAAATGTATTTTTAATGTCTGAAGCATTTCCTCTTAAATTAGAGTTATAAGAAGTGGAATAACTGACCTCGACACACACACACCCACACATACACAATAAATAATTTCATAATACTTAGAAATACCAGTGTGTTTTAATGTCATTTTAAGCTGTTCACCAAAATCTTGTTAAGAATTAAAGTCTTTTAGTAAACTTACATTTGTGCACAAAAAATGATCCAACAGTATCTTGCAGCATCTTGACTTAACAAGCTATTGTTCAAAAAACAATTTCTACAGATCAAAGAATATAAATATTGCATAATATAGTTGCTTAATATATATTATATATATTATTTTACCACAATCGAGAGACATCTTATCATTATGTCAATTTAACAATGTTTAAATAACAAAATGGCTTTGAAAGCTTTTCTTTTGATCATTATTACCATACAATAGATGTGAAACTGAGTATTTTATTTCTTTTTGATTTATATATTAAAACAGCAATGCTTGACTAATAAATGTTTAAGAGTGTGTGCATTTGCATTAAGATAAACAAGTGAAACTGCTTAAATGTTGTCTGCCAGACAAAATATAGCCAGAACATCACATCCAAACTCCCAGTTTACCAAACTTTGTCAATTCAACAACTACGTACATTCAGCTTGTAATTTAATATTTCTGACAGCACACAAAGGCAGTAAAACATTGGTACACACTTCAGCTGTAGTTAACCTCCTCAAAAACTCACACAGAAAGCAAATAATCCCATTTCATTGTAAGCTTTTTCCTGTGTGAGGATAACCCTTTGATATATTACGTGATGTTTACATCATGATGTCTGCCTGCAGCTGGTGTGATATGAGTTTATTGGTTGTGCATCTTCAAATTTTTTTAAACATAAATTCGGGGTAAAATACCTCCAACAAGGATTTCAAATATGTTTTTACTACAGATGTCCCAAGCTGATCCTGAGGATTGGTACTAAGCATATTTTAAAGGACCAGTATTGGCTAAAATAAAGCGGATCCTTTCTTTACTCTACTTCTAATTTTGTAGAGTAACGTCCTGGTTGGTAGAATAAACTTTGACTAACTCTTTTTTTCATTATCAAAAAGTATCAGAGTAGAAAAGCCTCCCCAGCCTTAATACTGTCTTCTTTTTGTAATATACAACATACATTTGAATATCAATCGTGTAGCTGAGCCTATACTGTTATTATTTTGCCTCACTGAAAGAAACCCACTGCTGTATTTATATTACAGGCTGAGGTTGTATTTTGTGTGTTTACATCTGTATAGAGCTGCAACGATTAGTCGATTAATTGATCAACAGAAAATTAATCTGCAACTTTTTTGTTAATTGTTTTAGTCATTTTTTCAGAAAAAATGACAAAAATTTGCTGCTGCTCAGATGTGTTGATTGGAAGCTTTTTTGTGTCATAAATGATGATAAACTGAATTTCTTTGGGTTTTTGACTGATGATCAGATAAAACAAGACATTCCAAGATGTCGCCTTGAGCAACGGGCACTTTCACCATTTTCTGACATTTTATAGTTTGACATTTAGTCGCTGCTCTACATCTGTACTGTGTTTTGTTGTTATATTTTTCAGCAGGTTATCGCCTGAAACATGTCACTCAACATGCTACTGCGTTTTCTATTCTTTTGGAAATATGTGATGGTTGGGGCTCATGAACACCTCAATCCACCACTGTACACGAAAAACAGACGGCTCGTCTCTCACCCTTCAAACAAAAAAGGTTAGCTGGCTTAAGTTTATTCACCTGACCCTAAGGGCTTGACTGGGAAGAGGTCAAAGGTCATTGTCCAGGAGTCAGTGGACGGCTGGAGAAAGATCAAGGAGGAAACTCACATCAGCCACCATCTTTGAACTGAGACAGAGGTTACCATCTCCACCTCTAAACAACCACTTCTTATCATATAGTTCTTTACTTAATCAAGTGATGACACCTGAACCAGGTGAATCCTCTAGTGAAGATGTGGTTGAAAGCTCTGAAGTAAGCAGACCTTTGAGTTCAGATTATCTTGTAAATATAAAAAATGTTGCTTTTGTTTTATTCACTTTAATGACTCTATTTCCTGATTTTTCTCACTGTGTCTGTTTGTTTTCTGACTCTGACTCTCTAATGTTTCATTTCCAAGGTTTACTCGCCTGAAGCTGTAACGCAGCGCAGCAGTCTAAACACGACCCTGGAAAGTGACTCCAGAAATACTAAATGTGGCATTGACGCATGAGCTTTGATCAAAGAGCTTGTTTTCTTTCTACCTTTAACAGGAAATGGACTGGAGGATTATGGTAGATTGCTCCCAACAGCCAACATTTCCCTTTATCCTCCAGGTAAACACTCAACAAACACTGCATTCACAGGCAGCATGACATTTCCATTGGCATCTGTGGGAACACTGTGTGCTGTGCCAGGATCTCGACACCAACAACTTCTGTTCATTTGGTGTTTTGTCTTTAATCTTTGCACCGCACGTTAGCATGCCAGCGAACTCGACTGCTGATTTACTCCAGTCGTGTTTCAACACTGCCCTAAATTTCCCTGCAATCATTTGCCACCCATGAGCATTTGTCTGGCATTCAGCAGTGATGCGTCCTCCCACTGCTCGGCTGGCACGGCTCCTGCTTATAGTTACAGAGTCAAGATCATCGCATCCCGGGGAGTTTCAGCTAATTTACTTTTACAGAGGAAAATAATACTTCATGAGAGACAAACGAGGCTGCTAAAGACAACCAGAGCAACAAATAGATGGATCAACAAGCACTCCTGTGTTTCACCTGCCATGTTCACACTGACTGAGATCTCTTTTCATGTTGCAGCTAAGATGCCAGATAATGATTGTATTTATGGGGGAAAATAAAACAAACACAGAAATGTTGACTTTCCTGGAGGAAGGATTCTTTATCAGGGTTTTAAAGTAGCAACCTCTCTAAATAAATGTAGGATATGACTGCAGACTGCTTGTGTCTATTTTTTGCAGTCGGGGTAATGCCCATAGATTGATGCTGAGGCAGATGAAAGGAATACTAAAGAAAAGGGCAGCGGTATTGGCAAAAGTACTGTTCTGTGTCTGTAATTACTGGCAGCAGCGTTTGGAGGAGACATGGCCCAGGATCTACATCCACGCTGGCCATCCTGCACCTCACAGTTTACACTCAGGGCCAACGTTCAGTGACAAAGCAGGAAGTAGTGTGTCCTTTATGATGAGAGTCAAGTGAGGATTTAAAGGACTGTGAGGACTGTGGATTTTGTCCCCCATCACTTCCATTGTAAGTGCATTATGAAGGGATCTTCTAATGGTCAGTATGAACAGGAGGAATGATTACAGCAAGAAAAACAGGTTTCACTCTTCATTTGGGCTCCTGACTGTTGGTTTAAGACACACTTGAAACATTGTCTTTTAATGGTTAAAGATGGATGCAAGTCAATAAATAAATACTTCCAGCAAAGCAATATAATCAATAGTATTGCACTGACTTTGAGTTTCTGCACAGGAGATAAATATAACTCAGTCATGCAGCAGTCACATCAGTTTGGAGTGTGTACTCATTTAAATTTTCTGCTTACCCAAACATTTAATGATTCCACGCTCACTGTTTCACCTGAAGGTTAATCATCAAAGACATGTTCTTGAATTATGAGCCACCTTGAAACCATGAGAGTGTGACAGGTGGAGGTGGAGAGGAGTGTATAAATAGAGAGAGATGGTGTGTTAGTGTGTAGGTAATCCAGCCTGAGAGAGAGGAGGTGAGGCGGTCCTGATGATAAACACAGCAGATGTTTATGTATGAAGCTGTAACAGTGATTTTACCTGCAGGCATGGACACACAGTCTGCTGCTTATTGAGGCCCTGCACACACCTGGAGACGCACTGCTCAGGTCGAATGAAAATATGAAGAATGATACGAATAAGACGTGTTGTATATTTTCTGCTGGGGGCATTTCTCACTGCAGTTATTGACTCCAGCAAAGATGTGGACATGTCCAACTCACTTTTCCAAACCATATTTTGTAGTTTGTGAATCAATAAACACTCAAAAACATGTTTTTCTTCTTCTTCCTTCAGCTGGATGTTGTTCTCTCCTCTGAGCAGAATGATGTATGTGCAGAGTTTGTTTTCACATTCATCTGCTGAAGGAGGAAAGTTTCTCTGAGCTCACCTTAAATCTCAGTTCAACATGTGAACCTACGAGCAGGATTAGTGACATCACAACCAGTTTGGAGCCATCTTGGTCCAGTATGAACTGACACAGTGTGATGTGGCAACTTGAAGCCTCCAGAGCACAAACACTGAGACTTTACAGTGAAGGAGGAGACATCTGGTGTCCAGCAGGAAAACTTTAGAGATCAACAATATTTACAGATTCAGAGATCAAAGGTCCAACGAGATAATTGTTTTTTTTGTTTTTTTTGTTTTGGTGGGAAAACCATATCAGACACAGATTATTATTCCAAGCAATTCAACAAGCAATTCCAACCCTATCACCAGAACAGAACATTGATTCTGCAAAACCCCAGATTACATTCAGTGACAATGTTTTTAGCTGAGACTGTCATAATGTCAGTCGCCCAAAAACAACCTGTAGTTCATTTGAGTAACTGTGAGTCGGAGCAGTGCTGCAGCTCAGATGACGTATATATATGTGGACAGATCTCCTCATTCAGAGGAGGAGGGTGGATGGAGGCTTTAACCCAACAGTGGACGTTGCTGCAGGAGACGCTGTTTCCTGTTTCCAACCGCGAGTCGAGACAGTTTTTTAAAAAGCGTAACTATGATCGTCCCCTAACCTTAACCCTGTGGTTATTATTGTAGCCATGACGACAAAGGTGGTTTAACTTTAAGGAAGTAGTAACTTTAACCCACCACATGTTTCTCTGACCTTAACAAAGTGATCATTTTAACCCAAACATGATCTTTACCTAAACCTAACAAGACCTGAACCACAGCTGTCACATCATAAAACATCATTACTGTTTAACAGTGATGTGTGATGGTTTGGAAAGAACAGACAGATGATGTCATCCTGCTGATTACTGCTGATAGAGGCGCCAGATTAGAAAACGCTGCTATGTGTCGTTCTGCAGTCACATGGTCAAACTTTGCTGCCCTGAGTGTTGTTACCAGCAGCAGCTGGCCAATAGAGGGCGCTAGTGTGCCTCCCTTCCTGGTGGAAAGTGTTTTCTGATTTATCTTTTTTAAATAAACATTTTTAAAATAAACAATAATTACTTATTTTAAGTATGTGTGTGTTTAAAATGCAAAATAACGTGTAATATATAAAATATAAATCATTATGTTTGGGGGAAAATTAGCTTCCTGTTCATCCCCTCTCTCTCGATATCTCTTCTGGGGTGACAGAAACATCGCCCAGTCAGTGCAGCAGTTCAGCCAATTGCTGACACAAGATATGCACATAGCAACATAAATTTAGCCAATCAGCATCCTCCAATCTGATGCCTACAGGGCGGTTAATTTATCGCCCAAGCAGAGTCAGTCGGTGGTGCAGTAGGGACACCTGACGTTATTGACAATGGCACATTTTATCAAAGATAATTGACTGTTACGTTCTGTGGGAACGTCTTACGTCTTACGCTGAGACCGGGACAATGAGACCGAATCCTCAGACAACCCTGCTGTTTTCAGGGGTTTAGTAGATCTTGTTGACTTGGAGCATCTGAAGACAGCTACCACTTTCAAAGGCACCTCAAACACTGTGCAAAACAAACTTTTGGACTGCATGCTGTCAGTTTCTAAAGATTACATTCTGGAGGAAGTAAAAAATGCTGATTATCTTGCAGATGAGACAACTGACATTTCCACCCACTGCCAGTTGGTGCTTGTGCTACGATATATTGACATCCATAACATCCATTTTTTTATCAAGTTCATTCCTCTTCAGAATGCAACCGCTGACACAGTTGCCTCAGCTAAGCACTATCCTCCCTGAGGGACAAGACAGCAGACTAATCGCCCAGGCCTATGAGGGGGCTGTAGTGATGAGGGGAGCCACAGGTGGAGTGCAGCGTAAGGTAAAGAATTGTGCACACTACGTCCACTGCTATGTGCATCAGTTGAACCTCATCATGCAGCGGGCAACATCACATATCCCCAGGATCAGTACTTTTGTTCAGACCTTGGTGGATTTGCTGCATTCTTCTCCTGGTCATTCAAGCGAACCACCCTGCTCGATCAAGTGGTGGCATATAGACTTCAGGGAACAACAAGGTGGAACTCCCACAGTCGTGCTGTTACCGGTGTGTATGAGCACAATGATGACCTCCTACAGTGTTTCCAGAGCATCAGAGACTCTGGCAGCTTTGATCCTCCAACTGTCAGAGAGGCTTTGTGAGAATGCTGGAAGATGAGGATTTCTTTTCCTGGCATTGTTTCACGTGTTCATGCCACACGTGGACACACTGTTTAACCAGCTGCAGAGGAGGAACATCAACTCTGCCTGCATCACAGAAATCATCCACAGGTTCACCAACAGCAAGCAAACAATCTAAATAATTATTCATCACTGGCTGAAAAAATGCTTATTATGAGAAACTGTTTCAGTCTGTAAAAACATAATGCGCATGGCTGAACACACTAGAGCAACTCATAAATATGTGTTTCAACATTTTAAAGACAGTGAATAGGAAATCCAGTTAGGATGATAATGTAGATACAGTTTATTACACACAGTACGCAGTGACAGACTCATTTTATGTCTCCAGATGGTTAGTTTCTGAAACAGTAATTGTGGATGGTAACTTGTGTTTAGGATCAGGGACTCCATTCCTTCTCTGCATGGAGAATACAGGATCTGTGCAGCAGCAGCCCACAGACAGACAGAGGACACCAGGACAAGGAGAACAACAGCGGTTGGGTACAGAGGTAAGCTGTGTAGTAATAAAGGAGTTATACATTCATTTTATTCTGCCATGTGATAGGTTCCCTTCACCACACAGCTACTGAGGAAGGCAGACACTGAAGTGTTTAGACGTGGTTATTTCATATTCCTGATATGAAGCAGTAAGCTGTCCCTGCTTGTCACAAAATAACATGCTCATCTTGTAAGAGGATAGTGGTGACATTATTTGGACTGAGAGAATGTTAAAATTGAATTCTGCTGTTTACTGTGTGCCCTGTTTTTTTAAATCATGTATCATTTCGTAGATATGTGATACAGTTTTGAGTCATGCCAAGGAGCTCACCTCATCAGTGCTGCTCTGTTGCTTGTTGCTGCTCTGAGACTTGTTCCTGGAAACCACAGTGGAGGCTGACCCCATGATGAACAAAGCCAAGCTCAAAACAGAACTGTTCCTGATCTGTGAGTTCAATGCTTGCAGTGCTGCACTGACTCTGTTCCAGTTTTTCATTGAGAACAACCTTCAGAGCACGTTCACTGAGACTGTCAGCCTCCTCAGGATTCTCATCACCGCACCCATGACAGCATCAGAGAGGTGCTTCTCTACTTTAAAGAGGATCAAGACCATCCTGAGGGACACCATGACACAGGATCGCCTGAATGCCCTGACTGTGCTCCCCATGGAGAAAAAAACCTATCAGAAACATTCCTGACTTCAATAACAGGGTCATTGGGAGGTTTGCCACTCAGAAGGACAGAAGGGAAAAATTCAATTTTTCTTTGTATATAGTTGACCTTAGCATAAGACATCATCCAGCAAGATATGATGACACTCTAGAAATTCCTAATAATTTGTCTTAATAGTGTGTTTACTAATATTACTCTATATGTTTCTGGAGTGTGCACCAAGCAAACACTAACCAGACTCAGTCTGTAATCTAATGATGTTTACTGTACCTTCTATCTGAGCACATTAGGGCTGCAGCCAATGATACTTTTCATTATCTATTAATCTGCTGATTATTTTCTTGATTGTTTAGTCTATAAAATGTTTTTAAAAAAAATGTTTTTAAAAAAGCCCCTTGTAATTTCCTAGAGCCTAAAGTGACGTCTTCACAGTGTTTGTTCTCTCTAACCAACAGTCCCAAAGATGTTTCATTGACTTTCATATTAGACACATGAAAGGAGCAAATCTTCACATTTGAGAAACAGAAACCAACAAATGTTTGGAATTTTTGCTTGAAAAATCACTCAAACGATGAACTGTTATTATCAAAATTGTTGCAAATGATATTTTTTTGGATCAACTAATTTAGCTTGATCATAAAGTACTGTGCGCTATTCTTACAGACAGAGGCTTGATATCCATTTCTTTATATCCTTTATACAGTGTAAGATATCCTAGAAACATTCAGTAAATCTATATAATTTGATGTGATGGTATATAGTCCACTTCCCACTCTGGTCTGACGGTGTGCTTTTCTGCGTTGCCTATTTACTACTAACGGCACCGTTTCATGTGCTGAAGAACAGCTGCACACCACAAGGGGGCAGTGGTGTGACAGTCACCAGCCTTTCCAACACGTTATGTGTAAAAATAAATAAGTCAATTGTTTACGAGTTCCGTTTCAAATGCAAATAGAAGAGTTGTGTTTGGCAATATGCTGTTTATGGTTTTTTGTGTAAGAATGCCTCAACTTTTTAATATCAGCATTAAATAATTACTGATTGGCTCACAGAGCATTAGTATCCTGCAGTTTGTGTTAAATTGTTTTGGGATGGTTACTGAAACTGGCTGAATTTGGCACAGCCCCACCTACAACATTTTCTCCAGCCACACCAGACTGCACCTTACTGAGAGTCAGCATAAGATGCTTCATGAATTAGCCTCAGTCTGACTCTGAGTATTTTTAGTCCTAAATTCAATTTCAGAGTGATTCTGAGAAGTTTAATAAATGCAGGTCCTGATTTCCTCTGGAGCTGCTACATATCAGCACAGATAGGAGAGATTTAATAATAAAGTTTCCTTTCACTCCTCGTCCCAAATAAAGGACCAAAAACATGTCCAGTTAGGAGTGATTTCCTGCTCTGAGACGCCCAATAAAAACAGTCCCAGAACTATATAAATGTATTTAGTGGCAGATGGCGTCATCCGTGCTGACAGCAGATGTTTTCAAGTTTGAGTGTGATGAAACACTTGAGTGTGTTTTGAATCATGTTGATTGCATTACATGATTTAAAGAAAATCTACTTTAAGATACTCACTCATGTAATTGTGAGGCCATCACAACACCTAACACTGTGCTGCGATGACTGTCTGAGCAGCTGCTGTCCTCTGTGTGAATCACAGCTCTATACATGCATTCTGCCTGCTTGCATGTACAGTAGAAAGTGTGTGTATGTGTGTAATAAGCTGAATTTGAGAAATGAGAAAGTGCTTAGTTGCACTCCTCCCTGGTGCTCCTCTCAGCTTTCACTCCCTTTCGTTGCCCTCCTTTTAATTATTCCTGACAGTGGAGAGGCGAGTGTGTCCGCCCTCTGAAACCTCCAGACACACTCTCATTCATTCCTTCACACATATCCTCTTCTATTTTCTGTCTTGTCACAACTGTTTTTGTCATCTGTTCAAGTGCTGCAACATCAATTAACCACCTCTTCATTTCTCTTCTCTCCTGCTCTCGTCTTTCCTCCTAATTTGTTCTTTTCTCTCTACTTCTCTTCTCTCACATCTTTATCTTTGTTAACCGTCTCCTAGAATCTACATTTGCTTTGTTTTGCTAAATAATTTAAGATGAGATTTACTTTCACCTTATTTCTTAAATGTTTATTCAGATGATTTACATAATTGACACATGGGAATAGACATATTATCTTGTTTTAGATGTGATACTGTACACTCTGCACCTTGCCTGTATGTGTTAGTGCCACATTTGCCTGAACATAAGATGCCCCCTTTTCCAACAGCTGTTTTTTGAAAAAAAAAAGAACAAAAATCCCACATTTATGTATCTTGTGTACCCGTCACACTCACACTTCCTGCTGTCCTGTCATTTACCATTTTTCAGACTGTCTTTTTATCGTCTGTGACAGCAGTAGTTCTCGGCTGTTTGACAGATGATTCAGTCCTCGCCGTTTCTCTGCAGTGATGACGTCGTTTTCACTCATCGTTTATTTCCTCTGTGGCAGAAAAACGCGTTACAGGAACCTTCAGAAACTCTCGCAGGTTAAACTGAGCTAACAAACACTTTTAGTGCTGACTGACTCTAACAGACTCACTATAAAACAGACTTATCAGTAACTGTCTGTGCATCTCGTCTCGTGGAGGAACCCTGTGTCAATATCAACTTTTAAGAGCTTTATTATTTCAGTGCTCACAAGATGCATGTTCCTTTGTGTTTAATGAAATTATACTGGAATATGTTTGCATTTCCCAATTTCCCATTAAAAACTCCTTATTTATCTTATACTGGCCCTTTATGCAGCCCCTCAGTTCAGCCTCTGTCTGAAACAGGCCGTTTTAGCTCCTGTCTCTTTAAGGCCCCCCTCCTGATGAGCCCGCTCTGTTCTGATTGGTCAGCTTCAGGAAGCTTCCTCCGGCTCCGGAGGCTACGTAAACAAACTATAGTAGCAGGATTTCACTTCTTTTTCTCCTTCTTTACTCCAAATGTCAACTTCTCAAATCCATCCGTACATGTTGGAGCTGAATCAGATCTGAAATATGAGAGTGGACAACGTGAACAACACATGGAAACACCTTAGCAACAGCCTTAGCAACCAAGGCTACGGCTGTTTATGAGCATGTGTAACAAGCTGACATCAGAGTGTTCAGTGCAGGTTGATGACCTGGATTTTGACTTGCATCGGAACAGATTATAAATAACAGAAAACCACAAAAAGCTGAATATGTTCCCTTTAACGATGTTACAAAGTGCTTTACAGAGAGAAGAAAAAATACTAATAGCAATTATAAAAACAAGAGACCATCCAAACAGGAAATTAAAATATAAAATTTCAAGGATGGAAAAATAAACAACAGGAAACATATTTAGTATACTGTATAAAGAATGGGATTAATATGTTAATACAGATGCAGCCTCTTTAATCTCAATCTGACTTCTTAAATCGCAAACACAATATTGGTCAGAAACATCCTGATTTGTCCTTTTCTCTCTTCCTGTATTCTCTCCTCTGCTTTCTTGTTATTCCTCCTCCTCCTCCTCCTCCCCCTCCTCCTCCTCCTCCTCCTCTTCCTCTCCATCTCTCTGCTCTCTACATGTGATCATTGTTGATGTTAATTGAGTATTCAGGCTGTGCTGTTTGATCTGATGTTACGTGAGTCTGTGTTGTTCTCCAAGATGAAAAGTTTTATGAGGTCAACATATTCGAGTCCTGTGAAGCCACAGAGGCTAAACCAGTCATTATTACTGTCAAGTGTGTGTGTGTGTGTGTGTGTGTGTGTGTGTGTATTTAACGGGCTGAGAGGGAGGGGAAAGAGATTTGTTTTCTTTATCCTTAATGAGTACACACATACTCAGCTGAGCTTTGCCAAATAAGAAACTGAGAATAATTTCAGCCATAATTACTGTAATTAGCGCCTGTGTGTGTGTGTGTGTGTGTGTGTGTGTGTGTAGTAGTCAAACTTTACATAAAACGCATGCTGCCATAGTATACAGTATGTGTTAGTGTTTTGTACCCATGAGGGCTCATTACACGAAGGTGTTTCTTATCTACATAAATCATACAGTTCAGATCATCTTCTGCTTTTTCACAGCTCACAGTCGAGTACGGAGGGCAGCAGTGAAAGACCGTCAGGATTTCAATCTTACAAGAAACTGAACCATCTATGGGAATTTATACATCTTTTAATTTTCTAGAACAGCAGTTTAAAAGTTATTAAAATAAAACAAATAAACTTTAATTTAACTGGTAGACGATGCAATATATGATGAGGGGTCCCACATACACTTTGCTTTATTTTAAGGGGTCACAGGCTAAAACGTTGTAGCGGCTTAGGAAGATAAAACAGAGCAATTCACAAGAAATAAAGCTCAAATTAGAAAAAAATCAATTTTGTGTCAGAAATACGTTTTTTTTTCTGTCTTTTCCTGTTCAATCATCTCATGACCCCTTAGATTAATCCAGCGACCCCTTGCAGGGGCCCCCGACCCCCAGGTTGGGAACCACTCTTCTAGAAGGTAATTTGCATTTTTTTAAAACTTATTTTTGTTGTTTGTTGACAAATACTGGATTTATGAGGCAGATATCAATATTTGCAAATTTAGAAAATCTGATAATGCTTCATCAGATGATATTCTGGGCTGGATTATTCATATATGACATCATGTGACTTCCTGGGGCCACCAGACAATTTGCTGTGCTGAGGGGCACCAACGTGAAGAAAATGAAAAATGTAAATAGAAGGCATTTTTCATTTTCATGATCATAAGCTGCATTTATAAAGCGCTTGATTTAGCTTTTATGTATTATTATTCTTATTAATAAGAATATGAATAATAAGAAAACAGATGAAAATGCCCTTTTGGGGGGAAACAGCCGCTGCTGTGCATCTTTCAGCACCACGGAGACAATAGTAGTAACTACACTTTACTGCTGATAGAAAATATGTTCAAAGACCATTTTACTAATCCTGTGTGGAACAAACACATCTTCATATTCCTGAGTGCCACAGTTCATACATTACTATCTTTTTTCTGTTATACAAAGGAAAGTTAAGTTATTTATAACGAGAACTATTCTGTTTTCATTCCTTTAATTTTTGTTTCTGAAAACAACAGAACAATAAAACCATCATTTCTAACAGCCATCACATTACAGTACATTGTCTCAGTGTGCT
>CM076463.1:973085-1095585 GCA_038419695.1 Scomberomorus guttatus
AATATTAGCGTGCATGCTAAATAGCTCCGGTCAATACTAAGTGCCCTGATCTATTAGCTAAAGGATTTAGCAATCTAGTTTGAGCAATTACTTAAACACTAACAAGTCATTGTGTGCCTGAACCACCGCACTTTATAAATTCTGCACTTTTAGCAGCTCAGCCCGAAGCCAAAGCAGGCAGGAGTGCTCACATTACACTCATTATTTGTTTTTTTATTATTTAAAACCTTCCAGATGATTGTGATATATCATATAGTATTCAGGCAGGTATTAAGGATTCAGGGAGTCTGAACAAAATACTAACATTTTGATGCAGACTTCAGTTTTGATGAGACTCTGCAGCTCCCTTTGCTAACAAGTTCAACATATGAACTTAAAAGCTGATGATTTGTCAGAATTACAGTGAGCAAACATTTCTTTACCCCTTTAAAACTACTCATCTAAATATAATGACTCTCCACTGAAACATGCCTGAACATCAAAAAGGATCCTTGATGTGTTGTAGTTGTGTATGTGGAGAGAGACAACCAATGATATTAGAAATGAAAGAGATGTAATCTCGATTCTATTCTGTCAGTAATAAATAAATAAATAAATAAATTGGACAAGGGAAATCATGTCTCCACCAAGAAAGATTGGACCACTGAAACAATTTCAACAATTAAACTTGAAAAAAATTCCATCCATGGTGAGCCAGGTGGTCAACAGCTAACCAAGCTAACAAGATGTTTACTTTTAGTTTTGATCTCAGTAACATTTCATCTACTTTTAAAGGGGACATATTCAGCTTTTTGTGATTTTCTGTTATATATATTCTGTGCTGATGTCAGCTGTTGAACATGTTCAAAGTTCCAAAACTTGAAGTGAACGTATGTAGAAATGCTGCCTGTAAGTCAAAAGTCAGGGCTTCAACCTGCTTTGAACACTTTGTTTGCCAAGTTACCTCTACTTCCTCCTCATGGTGACGTCAGATTATTTGCACACGCTCACAAACGGCCGTCTGGAAGGAACGGCCAGAGGAAGCTTCCTGAAGCTGACCAATCAGAACAGAGCGGGCTCATCAGGAGGCGGGCCTTAAAGAGACAGGAGCTAAAACGGCCTGTTTCAGACAGAGGCTGAACTGAGGGGCTGCATAAAGGGCCAGTATAAGATAAATAAGGAGTTTTTAACTGGAAATCATGCAAAGATATTCCAGTAGAGCCCCAGAATATAAATATAGAGCTGGACATGTGCAGAATATGTTTCCTTTAAGGTTTATTATAAACCAACATGTGTTGTGTGTTTGCTTTACGACTCAGCCCTCTGCACCTCTTACTGAGGTATGATAGTAATGCTGAGTCTGTGCATGCGAGCATGTTTTTGTGTCAGTATGTGAGTCAATATTTGCCTCCAATGTTAATAACAGCCACGACACATTAAAGATCTCCTCCTCCTCTTCCTCATCAGCTCACAGAGTCTTTGTATAATTCTCTGTCTGATAGCATGTCAGTCATGTTGTTTGATTTTCACCTCTTCACAGTCATCTTTGTCGGCACCCTGCATGTGTCTGTTAACAAACAGCAGCTGGTAGCACTCAGACAGCAGGTGTCTGCAGTGAGCCGAGATGACGACACTGCACCTGGACTCTTGGTCGACTTGGTGTGAAATTACTCTCCATACAGTGCTCTATATTTACTGTCTGCCATTTTATTTAAGTGTCTGAATTCTGAATGTGGAGATGAGTCAGGGCTGTAGCAGCTCGCTGCACAATGCAGCTGATGTCATTCACACGTAAACAGTGCAAATCTCATGCTCGCAGTTTGTGGAGCCATGATGGGAAACGTCTGGCTGTCACATGGACTAATGATCTAACAGCTGATTTAGATATTATTCATCTGATATTGAAGATAAATTTTGTAAACACAATAAATTCTGTGTGGTTGATGGCAACTTTTATCAGCCAGAGAGGCAGAATACATTCAGCAGGTTATAGTTATTTAATTCATGCGAGTATTATGAAGAAACATCAAACTTTTGGTACCAAACAGGACATTAAGATCCTTAAAGAAACATCCGTACAGATGTGAAGCCCTGAAAGTCTATGTTCCTGCTTTTCATCTCCTTGTGAATTTTGACTCTTGATTTATGTTTTGAATTTCATTTTTCGGAGGATGTGAAAGAGTTTGAGGCGGTCTGGTCGGCAGCTGATTCATGGTCAGCTCGCTACTGCGTTTGAATTTCTAGGTGAAATAATTTTGTAATATGAGGAGGTGACAGAATAAACACTGTCATACAAACAATCAATCTAATAACATTTCCTTAAACTGGGATCAGATCTAACAGGGTGTTTCTGTGACTTCCTGTATATTCTTGGAAGGCTGCTGGAAACTCTTCGTCATGACTCAGCTCTTTGTAGCTTCCTTCTGCAGGCTCCTGATGTCGTCTACTTTCCAGGCGAGGTGCAGGTCATCTCCAATGAGCCTATTGTATCCACTATACAGTGCCTTCAAATATTCCTGATAATATGTACAATACTTTCTGCTAACAATCCCACAATGCAATGCGCCACATTTTACATATGGGAAAATTATTGCTTTGCGACTCCACGGCTGAGTCTCTGAAAACTCAATTTACTGCTCACTAATGAGTAAACTATTGAGTGTCTGTGATGTAAGGAGTAGTGAGTGAATGAATGAGTGAATAAGGAAGTGATTTCAGACACTAAAGCTCCGTTCAGGATGAACATCACAGGGGGAAATGACAGGATCTGGTCTGTAACAGACATGGACATTCAGCAGGACAAAGATAAAAGCCTCCCCAAGGGGAGGTGAGTCAAAGATACTGCGTGACGTGAAAGAGTCAAAACTCAGTCATATCTGAACACAGACATGAAACTCATATTGATATTATTCAGTGTGACTTACACTTCCTGATGATATCATTATCTCTGATGTCCATCACCAATAACCCTCCATAAATCCACTTAGAAAGTTTGTTGTATCAAAGTAATCTAGTGATAGTTGTCTGTACATTCATGGCTACACAGGAGCTGCTAACAGCTGATTCAGCAGCGAGTTCACTGAGAAGCAGTCGGTCATTGCAGCTGTAATTATTACTGGGGGGGGGGGGGGGGGGGGGGGGGGGGGGGGGGTAGTAAAATCACTGACCAGCAGGTAATCTTAAAATCAGCACACCTCCCCTACAGACACAATTCTAATCTGAATGAGGCTTTTAAAAAAGCACCACGAGCACCTTGAATAGATCTGATTTACTGTCACCTGTGAGGAGCTGCAGGTGTAAACGTGAAGCTCAGACTTCCCCGACAGTCACGTTTAAATCTGTTTCAACACAGAAATGTTATTCTGAATCTTATTATTCTTTGGAGGCAGAGGTGCAAAAAGATGGATACTGTTCGTTCTTATCGTCTGCTTGGAATGAAATTCAGAAAAGTTTAAAACTGCGGTCTTATCTCGTGATGATTTCAAGTTGTATGTCACTTATGTTTTATTCAAAACTGCATTTCCACATAAAACTGTCTCACCTGTCTTTGTATTTTGTTGTTCTCAGTTAATCCCCACACAGTCTGAGTCCCCTAAAAACCATTATAATCCATTTAATTCAGTTCAATTTAATTCAATTTAATCTCTCATATGTGAATATTTGCTTGTTTTGCAAACATTTTCTGAATAATTGATCACAAAAACAACACACCTGAAGTTGTCTGGACAGTGTCCATGTAAACATCTTAATAATATTCTCAGTAATCAAAAGCATCACTTTGATCATTTATATGACGTAACTTGAACTACGTAACTCACAAAATTGCACAGTTGCTAATGTTATGTTATTATTATTGTGTTCAAACACATGTGATGTGGAACATTTAGGGCTGTAATTGAAGTATTCAAGTATTGCAACAACAGATATTTTGTTGAAAAAAAAACAGCTATCGTATTTCCTCAAATAAAAGACAGTAGTGAATTAAAAGTCGGGTCTCCAATAATGGCCAACAACGATGTGGTCAACACGAACACATAAAGGCCGGCCCCAGAGACAGGACGGGGAAGAAACAAGGCTGGATAAACTCCTGGTGCCTGTTATATAATGTGCATGCCAGTTAAGCATAATGTACATTTCCACCTCTTTAATTTAATAAATTCAACATTATAATCATCATTCTGAATTAGTCATCTAAAGTATTATTGCCCTATTTCAGTCACTGAGGCAGTAGTACCATATTGGACCCGTGCAAGTGACTGAATTTTCCACGGAAAGTGGATGCAGATCAGAAAACAACGAGGCTTCATACTAAAATATGAGCAAATATCCAATAAAGGCCTGGTGCCCTGTGCAGCTGAGGTAAATAAAGGCCGCGGCCACTATTAGAGGAAATGTTAGGTCACGTTCAGACGGTCAGTATCAACATTTTCGCAACTTGGCAAATACGTTAATTAACAACATGTTCTCATTATGTGAAGAGACAAAACGTGATTCAGCAGCGTTACATTTCTAGCAAAACATAATTGCTGTTGAAATTTAGTCGAATATGAACATAATTGCGAGGAGACAGAGTTGACTTGGAAACTTAAAGAACAGGATCAGCTTTGTCATCAGAGTTAAATAGAGTAAAAAATGAGATGCATTTTGTTTTGTATTCTAACTACAGAAAAAAGCTGTTCAGTAAAAGCAAAAGAAAGATTATTATTCTTATTATTATTCTTACGGAAAATGTTTGTATAGGTTTTTATATTTTTTAAACATTTTTAATACTTCATACAGTTTGTGGTTTGCAATTTCTTTTTCATTGGAATAAGAATGTCAGTTGCTGGAAGTTATTTATGTTGTATTATTGTGTCTTTTAGTAACAAACATTCATATCTCCATATGAGGCTCACAGTGATTACTCTGATTAAGAAGTCAATCACATTAACATAACTGGACTATGATGTTTACTTCCCACATTATTGTCTTAATGACTTTATAATTGCATTTGATGTAAACTTGGATGGTCATAGCCGCAAGGTCCAAAACTCTCAACATGATGAGCAGAAATGAGCCGAGCGGCTTTAAGACGACAGTTTCAGAGTCGGTACAGAAGAGGTCAGAGATGTCCCCGAGGCCACAAGCAGCAGTTTAAGGTCCATTAGACGACTGTGTGTCTGTGTGCAAAATGTATAAATACAAAACCAGCAGGACAGAAAAGACCAGCTGAGTCGCTTTGTCATATTTGTAATCATAAATAGTTTGAGAATTATAAATGTAGTTTATTGTGACACAGTGATCTGTTCTCACATCATTTTATTATATAATCATTTAAAGATCTGCTGCAGGCATATTTTAAGACTCAAGAAACACAATGCTTTGAAAAATAATTTGAGTATGACATGTTCAGTTACCTTGTGAAAAATTCTTGAAATGACAAACTGCTCCCTGATTAAAAATCCAGAATCCCCAATCCTCCATATCCCCGATTCTGTCTCTGAAGCCTCGCTAAGCTAACGTTAAGTGAGCAGTTCAAACGTCTCTGACCCTCCGTCTGTCTGTGAAGGCGATGACTCGAGGGGACTGAAGTCACTTGGTGTGTCTCCATCCACCTGCTTTTATTTTAATTTTTAATTCGCACACAAAAAAGCTGAGTGGAAACAGGGTTAGCTCAATCCTGAAATATTGAGAAAAACGTTTTTATACTTGGCTGAGCTCTATTCTGTCCATGAATGAAAGGGTTTGTGTGATTTCAGAGTTTTATACAAGTGTGCCTTCACCAAATAAAGTGATAAAATATTACAAGTACACCAAGCTTTTGACTCTCTCTTTCGATGAATTGGCCCCTTTTCTGTGTTAGCCCTGTTACACACAACAAGCGTTACACGTGGCCTGGGCTGTGTTTTCATTTGCTTTGCTCAACTTTCAGCCCACTCTGCCAGATATACAGTCATGGATGTATACAGTCCACAGGATGTAGACACAACCACAACGTAGTTGCGCAAAGCTGTTGGAACACATCATTAGTGGAGGACTCAAGTGTCAACTACCACACCTTGAGGCTGAAGTATCTTAAAGATGTTGGCTCCAACTGACTCTCATTCAACAAGCCTCAACTTCTCTCTACAAATACTGAGTCAGTCATTGTTTTCAATCAGTCATTCTGGTCTCAGTCTCTAAATTCAGACCCTCTAATCAGTGTGCTGGTGGTCATTTTGGAAATTATTGCTCCATTAATAAGATTTGAAGACTTATAGTAGCTTTGATGTCTGCTGTGTGGCCATTGATTGACAGCTGTGATTGACAGCTGGCTCACCTGCTGCTCTCCAGGCTCCAGGACTCACACTGAGTCAGACTATTGTCACAATATTTCACTAAGTTTAATGTTACTTGATAACGATACCTGCCCTGTTAGCACAAGTCTATGTCTATGTACACGCACAGAAAAATATTTAAAACTGAAAATGCTAAACATCAAAAGAATGAAATATCGTTAGCGGCTCCGACTCCGGCAGCAGCTGATCAGTACTGTTTTGACCAATCGTGGAACTGGATCTCATCTGTAGCTGCTTGTGTGTCTAAAGATATCAGTTCCCGATCAAAACCAGCTCAGAAATGAACAAATGACTTGAGAGGAGGAGCTTTGCGTTTAGAAATGTGTCGTGGACTCCCCTCACCTGACTGCCCTCCCTGCTCTCTCTCTCTCTGCAGCACCTACAGCAGTAACAGCAGGCAACAGAGTTATTTCTGTGGCCGGGATGTCAGCGAGCTTTGGTCCCACCAGGAGCTCAGAGCAGAGGTGAAGAAATCAGCTCGTCATGTAGGGAGCGACCCGTGACTAATGCTGCAGCCTGCCCTCCTGTATGAGCCTCCCTCCAGGGACAGTTTACACCAATCCCTGTGCAGATTACTGCAAAGCCTCCGCTCTCCATCCTCCCTCAAGTCACAGACACAATTCATTCAGATAAACCAATAATTATACAGTTTCTGTTGTCTTGCAGCTGCACAAAGGCTTTATGTTTCTGAGAACAAATGTGTGCAGTCTGATCATCTGTCATCCTTTGATGTGACAAACAGTTTCAATTTTACTTTTTCTGTCCAAGCTGTTCACAGTTCTGTACCTCAAAGGGATTAAAAATCAATGGAAACTGTTTTTTTAAATCAAAGCCTTTTCATGAGTGTAACAAATTGATTTAAGGGGATGAATTATCTTCTTCTCACTCAGACATCTTTCACCTGCATCTCCAAGAGTTAACGAACATTGTTAGACGACAAACTGGATCTGCTGTTTCTCGATAAGAAGCTTCTGAATCACATTTTAAAGTCATATATATGTGAGGATGTTATCTGAGTGGTTACCGGTTGGTACTTTCATGTCATCAGTCTGTTTTGAGTGCATTTATTTTGTTTTTTTTGTCGTTGTTTTTTGCCTTGTCTTCTTCTCCTGCTGTTAGTCATTTCTTACATTTCTCTTCCAGAGAGACGACTATCGATGCAAAAAGTGTATCTGCCCTGAACATCTCTGAGGAAAGAAGGCCCAAAATATGTCATTCACAGTTGTTTCTAGTTTTCTGGAAGCACTTTTTTTTAGCTGTGGGTTCCCTCAGTTGAAAAAATATTAACATTTGTAGTTTTTCTTTAGAAGAAGAAGGAGATTAAAACCACAACCTGTAACTTCCTGCACATTCAAACTAAAGCAAAGGTGATGGGAGCATGTAGTGTTTCAGATGGACTTCAGCTGACACTGACTGCTGCTGGGATTGAGATAAAGAGCCGTTAAGAAGCAGGGTGGACATCTTTTGTTTTCTGGTTCCTGATGTGATGTTCTGTCAGACAGGTCAGCTCCACTTCTCCGGTTTTAGGTGAAATATTTTATTTAAGAAAAAGTTAAGATGGCGAGATTATGTTTTCTATTAACATAATGAGGAAATGTTCTTAATTAACGTAGCTGGCATGTTGCAAAACTGTTTTTTACTTAACATATTTCAGAAAAATCTTTTTTTTCAAAGTTGTTTTCATACATCCTGTTTCCAGTTTTCTAAACACCTAAGAGAAAAGGCAAAGCAAAACTAAACTAAAAAAAAGTTGCTTTGAAAAGGAAATTGAAATTTGATATTACAGATATTTAACCTCATAAACATATAAAACATATATCTACATCATTTATATATTTATATATATTTAACTGGTACCTAACAGGAAGTTATAGTCAGGCACAGAAGATAGTAAATGACTGCTTGCAGAGAGCTGATCCATAACCTTTTACTTTATGCATAATATAATTTTACTTTCATGTCACCCAAAACTCAAACTTTATCAAATGTAATTTCCACAGTAAAATATTGTCCTTGTGTTCGGGCCGATGCGGTTCATCCCATTTAAAAATTTGGCTGAAGAACCTTTGACACCCGTCACTTATGAATCCAAACCTTTGCCTTTGCTAATAACCCTCATTGAGACATTTTTGAGTGGATTTCTTCTTATCTGAAATAGAGTTTTACAATTAAACTGACAATATTATAATTATATAAATATGAATACAGCAGCAGGCTTTCAGCTTTAGGGTGGCTGTATGTTGGAGTTTACATAAGCTCTATTGAAGCAGGTTTTTTGTAAAAAGAAATGAAATCCAGTTGGTTTGATTTTTCATACTTTGTCTAAGCTACTGAATAGAAATGTTGATTTAGGCCCTTTGACATTTGTCAGTCTGCTGATGAAGATTAATATTACTGAACTGGAAGCAGGAAACAGCCCCTAACTGTGCAAACTGGATGAGAGAAGTGATGATGTATTAAATTTAGAGAAAATAAAATCTTTATTAAATGGAAATAAATCACTTTAACCAGACCAGAAACTGAGATATTAATAAATATGATTACCACCATCTTTACTACTAATTACCTATTCATCTTTAAATCCTCTATAGATACACCAATATGTTCATTGACAAAAGTTATAAACGTCTGCCCTTTTTATTTGTTTTCTTTTCTTTTCTTTTTTATTTAGTATTATCAGAGATTAAAGCAAGACAAGTTTTGTGAGCCTGAAAAAGATAAAATGTGTAAAATTTATTGAATTAAGTATTTTATGAATTTAAAACTGCTCTATGTCTGAAATCATAGTTTTTTTAAAATTCATTGTTGTTTTCTTTTTGTCTGTTGGTATGGCTCTGTGTATTGTATATTTGTATAATATAACATATTGTTTACTGTAAATGTATCATTTTAAATGTAATGTTTTTATGGCCTTTCATGCAGAGAATTGTGTTTTACAAGTTTCAATTGTTAAAAACGCAATAAAATCAGTGTGTTTGTATCATAATCGTCACATTATTACACAACCTGTAACAGTGTCTGTTACAGTTAGTCTCAAAGATCTCCAACGTGTGGTTAGTAAAGTTAAATCTGGTCTTTGACTCTACAACACCTGTGGAATATTAACATATATATAAATATAAATATTGTCATTAAATATTAAGGATTTACAAAGCGTGTGTAATGGTTTTCATCTTTGAGAAATAACCTGTCTGTCTCTGTTGTCCCTGCACGTGTCTGTGTAATGATCGCTACTCTCCAGTGTGGCTTAATGGACTGACAAACAACAAACATTACACCTCACACCAGGCAAACATCACACATCAGTGGCAAAGTGATGGATGTTTGTGGCACAATCGAAAATCAAATCTCCATATATCTCCTCGGAAGCACGTCAGCGAGCCGTAATGAAAGAGTCAGTCGCTGATTCATTGTCCGGTTTACTATTTCTGCCATCAAACACACTGTAACTCTTTACCATCAAGAGGTTTTCCAGACAGTTTAAGCCTCTAACGTGACACAAATAATCTTCAATTGGGCTATTTAGACTAGGAGACACTGGTTTAACCTCCATCTAACACACTCCTCTGTCCTTTAATGAAGAGGAAAAGTCAGAAAACAGATAAATGGAGGTTTGATCCGGTGGACCCTTCGTCTATCTGATCTCATCTTTCTGATCTCTCCTCACTGTACTCCATTTCCTCCGTTTTCTGTTCCTCATCTTCAAAATGCTTCTTCCTCTGTCATCTGCTGTCATCATACTTTCATCTAATTCCCTGGATATCACTCTTTTATCTGCACCGATCCGTCCCTGCTCCCCTCAGAGTCTCCGTCCCTCCACCACTGAGAGAGCTGAAGTGATTATTTTGAACCCCCACCCCACCCATTAAAACATGTATAAGCTGAACATACTGTAATCAATCGAGTGATGGTTTCAAATGTGCTTGTAAGCAAAAATGTGGGTCATTTTAAAGTGTTTATTAATAAAGTGTTTATCAGCAGATATAACTCATCCTATAAAGCATCCATAAGAATGATTAATAAACAGTATAACCATCTTAATAAAAATAATTGATAAGTGTTAGTAGTGCATTTACTACTGTAATACATGCAGCTCACAGAAACATAAAACAGTACAGGTGGGACTTTGCTGCAGTTTAGGAGTTAAATGCACAATATGTAATTTCTGCCGCTAAGGGTCTCTCAATAACGACAAAATAACGAAAAATGGAGTTTGATGACATTGTGAAGTAGTGTGGGATCATAGGAGTTTTCATTGTTAAACAACCGGGAGCTGAATTATCTGCAGAGGTCTCCTCTTCTCCAAAACAAACGTACATGGGGATTAAAACCGGTAAAAACACTGAATAAAGCAGTTTCACGTTTCTCTGATGCTGTTCAGCGGGTACAGGACTTCAGGGAGGGGCTGCGAGCAGAGCTGCTGCTAACGTTTGTTTCTCTGATAACTTAAGATCCAGACGTCTGATGACTAAAATCCTTCATCCTGTTAAAAGATACCGTTAAAAACAAGATGTAGATCTAAAAGGTTTATCGTAAAAATGTGGCTTAAAACTGAATAAAAGTACATTTATGACGGCGGACAACCACAACGCCGACATATCATCTTGTACACATATACTCTTTGGCAGATGCCACTGTGGCAGACACAACGCTGATGCATGCATCTTGTGTGTGTATACTCTTTGGCAGGGGGGGTATGATTGTATGAAACAGACTGCAACAATTAAAGTTACTGATTTCTCTGGGTTTGAAAATTGTTGGAAGCATTTAATATAAGATAATATAAGTACACAACTCAACAATATATATAACATAGGTCTAGTCGTTTTCAGACATTTTAATGCCTTAAGACTCCGACTATGAACCACTATGTCCTGCAATGGTTCCAATCCAGCTGAGAACCTTTGTTGCATCTCTCTCTCCCTCATATTTGGCTATATTTTCTGTACATGTCTGTATTAGGTCGTTTTCTGTATTTGCTGCATATTTCTGCACATAGTTCGTTTTATGCATTTCAAGGCCACCGTATTAAACCCAAATGGAAAGTGCTGAAGTATCACCAGTAAGTTTATGCTTTGTTTGCTCACAGCAGCAAATAAACGTTGCAGAACAGAAAACTGTATGTAATGTAGATCAGTCACATCCGTCCGATAACTGATCTCACAGTCAGTATCAGCGCTGACACCAGTCCAACATATCCAATCAGTGCATTCCTACCTACAACTGTATAATAGCATGTTATAAACATTAAGCAGTTCTTTATTTTCTGTCTGTTTTTAGTCCTGCCTGTGAGGTTTAACCCTCTCAGCTTCACCATGTGATGCTAAATGTGTGAATCTAGTTTCCAGTTGCTCCGCTGCCTTCTGAATTGTTTAGTTGTTGCTCTGAGATCGAGCTCGCAGCTCTGCTCTACCTGTGCTGTTAGTACACACTGAAATAATAAATAACACAATCAATGAGCTCTGTAGAATATAGTTTTTCTGTTCTCTGTGTTATTACTCGTACACTCACCTGCAGGCTGCTGAATAATATTTGAAATTAATTAATCAGTTAAGTTAATCCGCAACTATTTTGGTAATCAGATTATCATTTAAAGGTTAAGTTTGGTGGTTTTCTGTATTTTTTTAATGTCAATAAATCTCATGTTTGGCTCCAAACCAACAAATGTTGCAAAAAGCTTGTTGCAACTTCAAAAACTTCAAAGCAACTTCTTGACTTTGTAATACACTGAACATTATAAATATGTCAAAGAACGTCAGTACAAAGACGTTGTGATATGTAGCACAACAAACAGAACAGTGTTCCTGCACATGCTCAGTGGCGTCTGCCTTACACAGAACTACTCTCTGGAGACTGAAAACATGATGCTGTTATTAGTCTTTGGAGCCGTTTCTAAACAAACTAACGTGACCAAACTCTTTATGATGAAGGAACATGTGACCCAGTGCAGCGGTGTTTTCAGGCTTTGGATACACACATAATACTTCAGTTCATTGTTGGTTTAGATCCAAACATGAGATTTGTTGATCCTTTAAGCTGCAGTCACACCGAAATCTGCATAATTGTCAACTATTTTGATAAGTGATTAATCATTTCAATCATTTTTCAAGCAAAAATAATCTCAGCCTCTCAAATACAAAGATTTGTTGCTTCTCTGTGTCATATATTGTAAACTGAGTATCTTTGTGTTTTGGACTGCTAGATGTCATCTTGGGCTCTGGGAAGCTGCAAAGGAGATTTTTTTCTACCATTTTGTGTCATTGCACTGACCAAAGTTATCCAGCGTTTTATCAAACATTTCACTGTCATTAAGCTCTGTCACTTTCCTTACACTCACTGCAGTCAAACAGCATCTCTTCTTCTCTGCTTCTTGTATTATATCACCTGCAGTTATAAAACAAGAATACAAACAAACAGTATTTCCTGAATGAGAGGTCAGTCCCTCCTCCTCTTCACTCTGTATGTCGTAAACATGCAGACCAGAGGCTGGTTTCAATAGAACGTTAATCACCAACTATTTTGGTAATTAGTTTATGGTTGAAGTCATTTTGTTTCCAGCTTCTTGATGATGAAGATTTGGAGCTTTTCTTTGCCTTATGTGATAGTAAATGTAATATAAAATTTGGGTTTTGGACTGTGTGTCTCGCCCCGTTTCACGTAGACATGAGTGGGAAGCAAATTTGGGTGTGACTGCACCAGTCGGCCGAGCAGAATTCCAGCTTCTGCCCTGCTGCTTGTGTTTTTTTAGTGTTTGTCTAAAGTTTTGGACAAACCTGAAGAGGAGCTACAAAGACTGGACTGACCACATAAAGATTGTTTCCACCCACTGGCACTGATTTTCTAGTATTTGACAGTCTGGCTCTCTCGCCAATTATCACGTGTTCTTGTACCAAAACAACCAGCTGCTTGTACTGTTTATATGCAGAGCAGTTTGTGCTGAAAAGGTAAAAAAGGAAGCTGAGTGTTTGTGTGAGAGCCTGGATGCAGAGGTGTAGGTAATGTGGACTGTAACTGGAGGTGAGTGAAGTTTGTGAAACAAAGTTAACTTCAGGTTCTGGTCGGCTGTGCAGCTCTTTGATTTGATGTTGTAGAGACGTTCATTCTCTTTACAACTCAGTCAGCTTTTCCTCCATTTCTCTCACAACACAAACCTTTCTTCTTCTTCTGTTTATTTACCAGTTCATCTCCCTCAGATGACACACATGACGTCATCGGTCGCAAAAATATCAAACATGTTTAAAAAACTCTCTATGAGAACGACTGGCAGCGACTGGATGTGATCTTCCTGTGACGGTGTGTGTTTTTTCTTCATGTGTTATAATGTTCATGTTGTGAATTAAATGCATGCAGAATTATTAATAAAAATAAATGAATAAATGTGCTCAGTTCCACTCTGCCACCGCAGTAATGGCAGCGTCCAGAGAAGAAGATACAAATCAGCCGGCAAATGAGTCTATATGTGACTACAGTAAGTTATTATGACACTTTATTATCAAATCTTAATGTCGTTTAAGTAAACTACTGCAGAATAATGAGCAGGACAAAGACTTAAAACCTAATTACTGCTCCATTTTTCATTGTTTGTATTTCACTTTATGTGGCTTCTACTTGAAGATATATCGTATTTCCTCAAATAAAAGACGGTAGTCAATCAAAAGCCGGGTCTCTAATAAAGGCTGGGAGCGTGATCGACAAGAACAAATAAAGGCCGGCCCCCAAAAACAGGCCGGGGAAAAAACAAGGGTGGATAAACTCCTGGTGCCTGTTATGTAATACCAGTTAAGCACAAATAGTAGTTACCTGGATGTAACTCCGGTTCTATGATGACGTGCGTCGGTAATGCAGTAACAAAAATTTAACAGAGCAAACAGAAGCAGATCAGAAAACAAGGAGGTACTAAAATATGAGCAAATATACTTATCAACCAGAGGGAATTAGAAATAAAGGCCTCTCTCTAATATAAGCCTGCTTCCAATAAAGGCCTGGTGCCCTCTGCAGTTGAGGTAAATATGTATATTTGAGGAAATATGGTATTTCAGGCGACTAAACCAAAATGAGGCACAGAGTTTTTAAGCATCACTGAGTCTTACTCAGTCTCAAATGTGACAGACAAGTGTCTTTTTAAGATTGTTATAATAATAGTTGATCTTGATTTGCTTTGTAATGCTGACCATAACTTTATAACTCTTGAATTTTTAATCCCCTTTCCTAAAGCCGAACTCTGAGCCATTTTCATTCCCTCTGCTTTAACACATCTCTAACCCTCGGACGCAGAGAAAACTTCAGTCTCACCTGTTCTTCCTTTCTGGATTCTATTATAAGTTTTAAGCTGAAAAGCCGACAAATCCTCTTCTGCCTTGTTAAATATGCATGCATGAATGAGAGACAGAAGAAAGGTGGAAACAAACTCTTTTGTTCACATTTGTCACATACAATGGAAACATAGCTGGAAATGAAAACTGCAAGAGCACAGTTTCTATCAGACATGTATGAAATCATGTGTGATGTAATTAAGCCTGCAGCAGATGCACTGTCTGGCGCTGAACCTCCCTCTGAGAAACAAAGATCATCTTTAAGCTTCTTTGTAATCAGAACTGAAAGAGAAAGCAGACGTATTGTACTTACAGTATCTGCACACAGATTTCTGCCGTGTTCAGATTATTTGTTTGATGTCTTAAGACTCAAGACTCAAGGCTGTTCCCAAGATAAACCCGTCTACCTGTGTCCTCCAAATTAACTAACGTGTTCATTCATTATTTCAGTCTGCTGCTGCTGTTTTCCACACCTATCTGTATGAAATATAATTTGATCTCCAAGTTATTATCATGTCCAAGGTTTTGGAGGAAAATGAAGCCGTCCAATTAAGTCGTCTCTTCTTTTAATACCACTGAGAACACTGGTGTTCTAGTAACGAGTGGTTTTCTTTTAAGGTCTGATGAGACTTCTCTTCATCTAATATTCTCAGATTTTTTGCTCCATATTCTCAGGTTTCCATTCAATATTCTCTTATAATACCAATGGTGGAAAGTAACTAAGTACGTTTACTCAAGTACTGTACTTAAGTTTTGAGGTACTTGTACTTTACTTTACTTGAGTATTTCCATGTGATGCTACTTTATACTTCCACTCCACTACATTTCAGAGGGAAATATTGTACTTTCTACTCCACTACATTTATTTGACAGCTTCAGTTACTTTTCAGATGCAGATTTGACACAATGGATAATATAACAAGCTTTTAAAATACAACACATTGTTAAAGATGAAACCAGTGGTTTCCAACCTTTTTGGCTTTTGACGTCTTACAAAAAGCAGTGTGTAGTCGGGGTCACATTTCAGATGTCTATGAGTTGTTAACAGCTCCACCAAATAGTGATTTTTCCCTCTAAACTTCTCACATGGTTTCATTTCAATAAATGTTCAAATGATCCAATATTTCAGCAAAAATCAAAGATTAGAGAAAAAGTCCAAAAAGTGAAAACAGATTTGTGTATCAGAACTTTGTTTTTTCTTCTTTCCTCTCCCATTAATCATCTCACGACCCCTCAGATTTATCTGCTGACCCTTTGGAGGGGCCCCACCCCTAGGTTGGGAACCACTGGACTAAACTAGCTAACTGTATATAAAGTAGTTGAAACTAGCTCCACCTCCAGCAGCTACAACAGTAACATGCTGCTTACACACTGATGCTTCAGTATTAATAATCTAATGATGTCATATATAATAATATATCAGTCAGAGATCAAATATGGATCAATATTCTGTTACTGCATTGTCTATTTCTTGCCTCACATGTTTTCAGAAAAGTATTTTAGCATACGGTTTAGTTCTAATATGAGAATGTTTGTGACCTGGTCGCCATGTTGAAGGGGAGGGACACACATGCACTAACATGCACAGGTGGCTGGACCAGCTTCCAAAACAAAGAACAGAGAAGCTCGAATAACAACACACACAGAGGAAGTGTGACTTCATTCTCTGCTCAGGTCGCTATTACTTCACTATATCTTTACACAGCAAATAGTTATTTGCTGACATCTAGTGGGGATTAATGTCGTATATTGCACCTTTAAAATTACAGCTACAACTCCTCCTTCATGTAAAAATCCAGAATCTGTTAATCTGTAAATATTGTTGATTTCTAAAGTTTTCCTGCTGGACACCAGATGTCTCCTCCTTCACTGTAAAGTCTCAGTGTTTGTGCACTGGAGGCTTCAGGTTTCCTCATCACACTTGTGTAAGTTGCATACTGACCAACGATTGGCTCCAGAGTTGTGATGTCACAAATCCTGCTCATAGGTTCACGTGTTAAACTGAGATTTAAGGTGAGCTCAGAGAAACTTTCCTCCTTCAACAGATGAATGTGAAAACAAACTCTGCACATACATCATTCTGCTCAGAGGAGAGAACAACATCCAGCTGAAGGAAGAAGAACAAACACATTTTTGAGTGGAGGGACTTTAAATTCACCTGGACTTTGCTCTATTATATAAACAACCTCCAGTTTTTAAAGATGATCATGTAATATGACTGAGAACAATTCGGACTTATTTTTCCGTACAATTTTTTCCTTTTTCAAGGTGGCGTTTAAAGGCAAATTATGTTTTATTATCTAATCACTTCAGGTACATTGTAAAAATATGACGATATTTTGTTAGCAGTTAAAGTCATAGATATACAGTATTTATGAGGAGTATAAATGTCAGTGAATGCAGTAGCTCCATGTTAAACCACCTGATAATAATGATTATGCTAAAACAGACTGAGGTGAGGTCGCTCTCCCTGCAGCCTTCAGCCTCTGACTGCAGATGCAAATTAGACTAAAATAATAAGCAATAAATAAATCAATACAACCCTTAACCAATAATCTATATGGCTGTAGATACGACATCATACTAAGTCACAAAACTCAAACCGTTTGATCTCCACTCTACTGTTCCTTCACCTGCACATGAAATGAAACATTAAAATCTCTGCATGTGTTTATGATGACCATCTTAATAGTGTCGTCCCAGAATAAATCAAATAATCAACACCTGCAGCCCGCAGGCCTCCGGTAATTGATTAAGTTTAAAAAAAGAGAAAGAAAAAGGAAAATCAAAATTCATAATAGAGTGAGCTCACATCAGGAGGTCCTTACACTGCATCCTGTTGTATACAGAGGTAATGAGCCATAAAATTTAAGAAGCATGACTTGTTTTATAACTTGGCTTTCTTCTCTCCTGCAAACCACCTTCCATTCAACAAACCGGCTCCTCTGTCTAATCACTCCTACTAACAGCTCCAATACATAAACACACCACAGTACTGACACATTAAAGCTATAATATGTAACTATTCTGCATTCAAATGTCTAAAAACGACTAGACTTATGTTATATATATTGTTGAGTTTGTACTTACATTATCCCAAATGTTTCCAACAATTTTCAAACCCAGAGAAATCTGTAACTTTAATCGTTTCGGTCCGTTTCATTTGGTCACCTGTCAAAGGCGTCATAGCCCCTCTACCAAAGAGTATACGCACCAGATGATGATCATCTTGTGTGCATGCGTCTGCGTTGTGGTTGTCCTCCACAATGGCGTCTACCAAAGTGTATACGCATACAAAATAAGACGTTGGCGTTGTGGTTGTCTGCCAGAAACTGTCATAAATTGACTTTTATTGAGTTTTAAGCCACATTTTTACAATAAACTTTTTTAGATCCTGGTCGTTTTTAAGTATATCTTTTAACCAGATGAAGGATTTTAGTCATCGGACGTCTGGATCTTAAGTTGTCAGAGAAACAAGCTGAGCAAACGTTAGCAGCAGCTCAGCTCCAAGCCCCTCCCGGACTTCCTCTGTCTGCTGAAACTGCTTTATTAACTGTTTTTACTGGTTTTAATCCCCGTGTATATTTGTTTTGAAGAGGAGGAGACCTCTGTGGATAATTTGGCTCCCGCTAAAAACATCCTTAACGTCTGGATATTAAGTTGTCAGAGAGACAAGCTGGGCCGCCTTTGTATTATTGACCACCGCCTCTGTTGAAAATTTAGGCACGTGATGTTGATGGAATGAAAAAGGCGGAACTTAACTGCGAGGGCAGTGCAGCACTCGGACAGTCTACAGCGCACACACGCAGTTATCTAGTAGTTTATCTAGTTATCTAGTAGTTTATTTTCAACAATGCAGCCATTGCAAGCATTTTTTGATTTAATGACTAAATAATTACCTTTGCGAGATGAACCTGAAATATATTGTGAACTTTCTACACTGTCACTCAGAGACTAACGTTAGCAGAGCAGAGCAGCAAATTCCAGCAGTAACAAACGAGACCGACTGACCAACATTAAACAGCATTAAACACCTTAAACCAACTCTGAGGTGGAGAAAATAACTCAGTGCTCAGTCTGTTTCACCTCAGAAACCCTGCAGCCGCTCAGCGCGTTGGACAACAGTGGAGAGAGACGCTGCTCTCCACTGCTGGAGACATGACGTTAATAACACAGTGGAGCACTCCTCCCCCTCATTTTGTTATTCTCATACAGGCAGGAGACTGTAAGATGCTTTCAAACTAACTTATTCATTAATTAATGCAGTTAACTTTTTAAAATAAAAAGACCATTTTTCTTATCTGTCAGTTATGTTTCATATTGTATTTCAGTGGACTAAGGACACCAGTGAATGATTCGGCACACAGTATACTGGAGCAAGAGACTGAAAATAGTGCCGCCTTTTCTATTCATTCAATCAAGAATCGGTTTTGGTGTGTGTGTGTGTGTGTGTGTGTGTGTCTACATTGCAACTTAGTCTGGCTTAAATGTATGCCCTGTGTGTGGCCGCCAAGTGTGTGTGTGCGTGTGTTTGTGTGCATATGTGTGTGTGTGATGCAGAGGCTTTGCAAGCATTGCTGGCACTACAGAGACATTCTTAGTGGAATGGAGAACAAAGAGAGAGGCTCTTAATGAGCTCTGCCACTGCTGAGACCCAAACTAGGCCAGCCAACAGGCCCTGTGCGTGTGTGTGTGTGTGTTATCGGCAGTGCTGACACACACAGAACACAGTGCAGGACCAGCAGTGGGACCTGAACCAACCAAAAGCAGGTGACTCAAAGCGCAGCAGCTCTGCTCTGCAGTGAGAGGATGTTTCATGTGGCTCTCTGCTCTTCTGTCGCTGCTCATTTGTTCTATTAAAATTCCCAAAGCACACAACAAAACAAAAAACAGCACAAATAGTTAAAATAAGAGTGGAACCAGCAGCACTATGCTCTTTCTTTGTCTCTTTTCGCACTTCAGGCAAAATTCAAACCCACACAACAATCAATGTAGAACCATCTTTAACCTCAGTGTATGTTAAAGTTGCTCTGTTTCATCTGCCAGCAAATCTCAGCTCCAAACATTGAGGGGAAATCAACAGGCACCAGGAGGCTTAATTAACTCTGCATACAGCTCAGTGTTGGAGGCTTACCCTCAGTCAGACCCATGTGGATGCTCCAGTAGTTCTGCAGGCACTGCAGCTCCTTCTTCATGCCTCTCTTGCAGCGGCAGTCATACAGCGGAGAGTCCTGCAGCACCTCCAGCGCCCCCTGGCACTCCTTGGAGGCCAGCATGGCGCTGCGCTCTTTGTCCCCACCGGACAGGCACTGGCGCATGATCCGGTAACGTGAGCTGCACTGGCTGTTCTGGTTGCACAGTTCAGAGGCTCGGACGCAGTCCAGAGGTTCCCTCCACCCGGGGGGACCGAGCTCTGAATCACACACACACACATCTGCAGGGGAGAGAGAAGACAATTAATTAAAGATTATAATGCAAATTCAGCACTAATTAAGCTTGCTATGAGTTTGAGGCCAAGTTTATACCTGTAGAGTTTTTGTAGTATTTTCTGATTGCTTCGGCTCAATTTTCACAAAACTGTTTCAATGTGAAAAAAGGGGACGTATCATGCACATTTCTAGGTCAATATTTATATTCTGGAGCTCTACTGGAATATCTTTGCATGATTTCCAGTTAAAAACTCCTTATTTATCTTCTACTGGCCCTTGACGCAGCCCCTCAGTTCAGCCTCTGTCTGAAATATGTCATTTTGGCTCTTGTCCAAGCGGGTAGTTCCAAGTCTGAAAAGTGAAGCCAATGCAGAAGTGCCTTAAACCTGCATTCTCTCTAATGACCAGCAGGGGGCGACTCCACTGGCTGCAAAAAAGAAGTCCAATTGTATAGAAGTCTATAAGAAAATGACCCTACTTCTCACCTGATTTATTACCTCAGTAAACACTTTCCTAATGAGTTTATGGTCTCGATCGCTAGTTTTGAGTCTTCTTCAATACAGCATGATGTTCATTTAGTAAGTTATGGTCCCATTTAATTTAAATTTGATGATAAAGCAGGGTTTGCTTTAGGGTGTGGCTACACTGTGATTGACAAGTCGCTACCACAGCGACAACGTTGGTTAGGCAAAGTAACCATGACGTAACCCCAAATTCATGGTGTAGCCGTAGCTGTAGCCGTCGCTATTTCAGTGTGTTTCAGTTCATGAAAGTTAATTGTAACATTTTGGAAGTTTTGTTCAGTGTTTGGTTGTACTAAAAGACCCTGTAAGGAGTCGGATGATCAGTTTTTCATATATTTCATATTTTTTATATTCAGTTAAATGGTTTTAAGCCTGTTTTTCGCTATCGAATATTAGCATTAGCATTATCACAGTTAACCATAGACTGTAAATGCACAGTGCTAACAAAGCTAGCAGCTAGAGTTAGGGTCATCTCCACCCTGTCGTCCAAATATGGTCACTTCTGGCTCCAAAAATCCAAGATGGCGATGGTCAAAATGGCAACCTCGAGACTTCAAAACAGGACTCCACAAACCAATGGCTGACATCACAGTGGCTACGTCCATTATTTTTTTTAAAGTCTATGCTCCTGTATTTTTAAGGCCCCCCTCCCGATGAACCCACTCTGTTCTGATTGGTCAGCTTCAGGAAGCTTCCTCCGGCTCCGGAGGCTACGTAAACAAACTATAGTAGCAGGATTTCACTTCTTTTTCTCCTTCTTTACTCCAAATGTCAACTTCTCAAATCCATCTGTACATGTTGGAGCTGAATCAGATCTGAGATATGAGAGTGGACAACGTGAACAACACATGGAAACACCTTAGCAACCAAGGCTACAGAACAAACAGCCATTTGTGGGCATGTTTGAACAATCTGACAGACAGACAATCAAAAAGACAAATGATATCGTCCTGCTGAAATGGGAAAACGTTTACATTTCATTCTGCAAGACAGTTACAAAAAAAGAATTTGTCAAATTTGGAGGACTTGTTGTTTCTTGAAGTACCCATTTAAACTTGTGTTGATATGAGGAGTCTGTGTTCTGTATATAAGGAGCATTTTGTGTTTTAAGGGAAGAATATTATGAGTCAGTTTGACTCTTTCAATTAGTTTTTTTTTTTGGCAAATTGAAACTCTGCTGTGCAAATTGAGCCAAAGCGATCATAAAACAGAGTAATTATTGTTGGTGTAGGACTCCCTTCACACCACAGACACTGTTGGATTCTGGGACTTCCCTGTCAGCAGCTTCTTCTTTCATTTGGTTTCTAGAAATTCTCCCTGTCTCACTGCCAGCTTCTTTTATAGCTCACAGCCAAAACCAATTTAATGGACACATATCAGAGCTCTTCTTAAAGAGGGAAACAATGAGGCTGCACCATCACACTCTGCCACCCCAAAATATAATATACTGTCAGGAGCAGATTCTTAGCATTCAGTAAACAAAATGTTTTTATGATACACTTCTGAAAGTGATAGCGGCTTTGTGCTGTGCTTATTATAACAGTTAACATTTGTAACCTTGTGCAAAACAGCCATTTGATCATCTGTTTATTTTATTTTTTTATCATGACACTGAGGTCATGTTTTCTGTATATTCTCTGAGTGTTTTGCAAGGTTTGATTTTAACTTTGGTAGGGACATTTTTTGTTAGACGGCCAAAATAATTATGTGTGTACTTATACATGTACATGTAATGACAAAAAATTACTCAACAACAATTATTCAACTATCAAAATAGGCAAAACAATCAACTAATGGATTCATTGTTTCAGCTCTTAAGCCAAATCAGCTCAGGGATGTTTTTGTACAAGCTAGGTGGTCACCTCCTGCAGAGCGCCACCAGCTGGAGGAGGAAAAAAGTGACACATTTCATAGTTAATAAAGTCGCTGCTCACGCTGCACCACACACACCTGATGCTGAGTCTGCAGACTGACGCTCGCTGTCATTAATTAGTTAAAAATAAATGAAACTGCAGGCTGTCGCATTTTGTGTGCCGCGCGGTTCATTTGCTCACATCACTGAAAACAGTCGCTTCCTGTCTGTTTCAGTGACATTCTGCAGGTGAAATTCTGTCTAAAATCTGACCTTCCTGCCTCAACAGATCCACACTGAACACAGTACAAAGTGTTCAAACCAGCTGTCAAACTGTTCTACATTGCTTTACGTTTTTTTAAACACAGGCCTGTTGTAGGCAGTATAGTGTGATTGTAAGTTGTATAATGTCACTTACTTTTAAAATGGAATATTGGATTAATATGTTTATATTTCAATTCTGGAGGACATTTTTAAAGCTATAGTCAGTCATTCTGGTGAAAGATTTTTGATATTTGAACTAAACACCCAAACAAATACACCCCTTCCTTCATGCTCCTTCAGAAGCTCCGCCCCCCAAAAAGATGGACGTATATTGCCATGGCAACAACCAAAAGAGAAATATGGTGGAATCCAGAGCGATGCGTCAGCTGTTGAGTCACTTCTGTTCCTCTCACACTTTATCACGAACAGAAAAAAACTTTGGTCTCATGTGAGCACAACAGTCCATCCACCCTCTCCGCCTCCCTGCAGCCTCCTCACTCCTCACTCCTGCATTCAGCATCCTGTCTGTCAGCTGCAGCTCCTGAAGAGCTGAGAGGACAAACTGCCTTCACCAGGCTGACTGACAGCAGAAACTTACTGAACCAAAGTAGTTTGTATGTCGGCTACATGGGAAGAAATCAACAGCGTTTGTATTTATTGATTCAGTGATACGGTTAATAAGTTCAAAACACACATACAGCAGGATATCTGTGTGATTTAAACAGCTGCCTGCCCAGATTCACTAAACGCAACAGAAATAACAGACATAAAAAAGCATAAAAAACATGGGGGTCTCTGTGAGACTGTCTGGGATTCAGTGTGGACTGATTCATTTAATAAAATGGAAGCGTATCTGTTCCATGAGAAAACACTTTCTATGAGAATTGGATATGGCCTCTCTCTCTCCAGTTCACCAGCCCTCCACCACCATTTAATGGGTGCTGGATACGGGAGACTGTCTCACACAGACAGCTGCTCTGATGACTTCCCCCTGTCCTGTGCACGAGCACCAACGCCCCCTGCTGATTGGCTGGAATAGTGATGTGTTTGTTTGTTTCCCATTTACAGAGCCAGGGCTGTGTATGAGCACTGGATTTGTTTTCAGCGCACACACAGAACGGACAGCTAGCGGACCGTGAGGAGATGACAATAATAATATAGTAAAACACTTACATTGCTTGATGTATCACTGTGCCATATTATATTAGATATATAATCTTTATCCAGAATCACTGACTCTACCTTTAAGTGTGTATTAATGTACAAGTGTTTGTATAATTATAACTTCTCCTATGAAAACATATTTTATATTATTTGTTATTCAGGATCTGTTTATACAGCAGCAAACACTTCTGTGTGTCCACAGGAGGAGTTACAGCTGTTGACTGATACATTAGCAGCTACATTATAGTGTGTTATAAACCATTTATTAACTGTTTATATACTGATTATAAATGATGAATAGGGATACTTAAAGTAAAGCGTTACCATTTATAAAGACTTCTTTACTCTCCTTGATCATCTGATCAAACTCTGGCAGAAATCCAGTAAGTTGACACTGAGTTGAATTGAATTTTTATGTCAAACTACTCAAGAAAGAACCATGAAGCTTAACATGTCTTCATGAGTTTTGAACACATTTATAAACAGTTTTAAAGCCGCCTGTGCAAAGAATTAAGTATTAATAAAAGTGTAAGGATTTCTTCACACATCATATATCATTATATATAAATACAGTTTGTTCACCTTTGCCAAATGCTACATAGAGGAACTTAAAGATTCCCTGTGGAGTTTTTTAAAGAGTGGGTCCCTGTTTTGTTTGTCTTGTTCATGCACACAAAGACGCACAGTCCTGCCAAAGGTTTCACACTATTCCACTGATATACAGGAATACACCAATAAAGGACGACTGCAAGCTTCATGTAAACAATGCAGGATTCAAACCTGCAAGAAAAATCAGCTTTGCAAACATTTTATGGGGACAAAAATGATTTGAAACGTAAACATAAAAATGCTCTGCTTTCTCCCTCATTAAAAAAAATCCAGAATCTGTAAATATTTGTAAAGTTTTCCTGCTGGACACCAGATGTCTCCTACTTCACTGTAAGGTTCATTCTCAGTGTTTGTGCACTAGAAACTTCAAGTTTCCACATCGCATTGTGCAAGCTGTGTACTGGACAATGATTGGCTCCAAACTAGTTGTGATGTCACAAATCCTGCTCGTAGTATTAAATAGTAATATTGCTATTAAATGCAATATAGTGTTAATATCCATATTCCAATATTGGAATATCCAATATTGTAGACTGACAGGGAGGAACAGCTTGGTTTGGTGTGAACGTTAACATATACATTGTGAAACTGTGAAATCTCAAGAAAACTGACTGCATGTTGCTCCTGTGTGTTGGCAGAGCAGGCTGTCACAACACGAACCAGAAGTTTATCGTACTATCACTTAATAATTTGACTACGTAAGGATCAGTGTCGTCTCAGGGATGTGTGGCGTCTAACACCAGGATGTCCAGAAGCTGCAGCCTCTGTGTACGACGGCGGCCTCTGTTGAACCGCGTGACAATAACACGCAGGTCGTGACAATAACATGCAGGAATCCAATTAACTGAGCGTCACAAGAACAAGATAAGAAAACTTTGTCGGCTCCGATAGGAATGTCTACAGCTTTGTGACGAGCTGAGACAGAACCAGGCTGCAGGACGCTGGAGTCTGTCCTCCTGGGAGTCTGGAGGTTTTAGGACACGTTTGGGAGTTTATATTCTACTTTGGTGGACATTTTATAGGCAGAATTCTTCATTATTTTATAGACTAATTATATTCATTTGTGACTACTTTTAGGACATTTAAAAAAATAATTCATTAAATTCACACATATCTCCAAATTTGGGTAAAGCTTTACTTTATGCGTTGAGATATTTTTCCTTTCTTTGGCTGCATAAACAAAAATGTTTAAAAAATGTAGAGTCGAAACAACTTTTTTCATAATTGACTACTTGTTTAAGACATTGTTCAAGCAAGAATGTCAAACATCCGAAGGTTCCAGCTTCTCAAATGTGAGGATTTTAAGCTTCAAGCTTTTTTGGTTTTGGACTTTTGATAAGACAAAACAACAGACATTTAAGGACCTTTAATAGGAATCTGGTAGATTGTGACAGGCATTTCTCTATATTTTTTACATTTTATGGACCAAATGATTAGTTTATTGAGAAAATAATTGGCAGCAACTAAATAATCATTGGCCCCTCCCCCCTCTAATGACAAAATGGATTGTCACTAGATCATGAAAGATTAATATTTTGGATAGACCTTCATGTTGGGACACTTTGCAGACAATATAACTAAACAGTTGACTGAAGAAACTGAATTTCACTTTATTTTTGGTGTCTGGTTCTCACTCTCATGACTCATAACCTCAGTATTTCTGAATCCTGGCTACGGCCCTGGAGAGATCTACACGTGTTGTGTCAAAGTCAGTTTCAACCACTGATTTACAGGTGAACTGCAGTGATTTTCCACCTCAGTGTGTGTTTCCAGGTGTTCTCTGTGTAAAAAGTAGTATAAAGCCTTTTGTGCCTCCAGAAGGAGCTGATGATGTCACTGATGATGTCACTGATGATGTCACTTAAGTCAGCGACGGTTGGGGCTGAAGATTACAAGTTTGAAGAGTATGAAAAATGTGGGTGTGGAGTTAGAAAGCAGTGAGGTTAGCAGACCTCTGTAGCTGCTCATCTCTGCTGGAGGCTAGCAGCTCCAGGATACATTAGCCGCTACTAGCATAACACGCCACAATTCCCAGGTGCATTGTTGGTAATGTAGGCAGCAGGTTTTGACAGGGAAGCAGGATGTGTGGAATAAAAAAGATGATATCTTTGGTTGTGCTGCATCGGTTTTCATCCTTTAAAAAAAGAACTGTCTATCATGATGTTACAGGAGTGAAATGATAAATCTGTGGACTCTCTTAAACATACACTCAACTCAAGATAACTCCAATCACTGATCTCTGCAACACCACATATTGCTAACTTTACAGCTATAATCAAGATTGTTATAACAATGGATCAAATGATTTATTATGATCAGACTTGCTCAAACCCAACGAGAACTATTAAATGACTACAGTTCCCTTTACAGACCTTTACAGCTTTACAGCAGAGAAAAAGCTGTAAAAAGCCACTGTACACTACCTGCTCAGCACCAAACAGCAAACAGACACAGTTAGCTGTAGACTAGCTGGTGAACATAGTGGAGCATTTAGCAGCTAAAGAGCCAGATATTTCCCTCAGGAGTTGGTAGAGAGCAGAAACAGCTAACAGAGAGTGAATATTGGACTTACATTCACCAGGTGGACAGAAACACGACTCCTAATGAATGATAATGTTGCTCCGTAACTGCTGGATGTGGAAATAAGCAACTGTTTGCTAACAAGTTCAACATATCAACTTAAAAGCTGATGATAAGTCAGAGTTGTGTTTCAAATTGTGGCCAAATTTATATTTCTGATGAGCAATTTGAACTAACTTGAAAAAGGTTAGTTTAAAGGTATGTTTACTTGTTCAGTTCACTTAATGGCATTGTATTTAGTTCAATCATTTTATTAATTTCTTAAAAGATTTAAACATATAAAATATAAAGTTACAATAAGCAAAACACATTTTTGGGTGGAGGGACTTTAAGAGTTAACTTAATATAATAGGAAACTAACTGCTTTATGCATTACACATATTGATTTTTCAACCGTGTCATTTTTATTTAAAGTCCCTCCACTCAAAAACGTGTTTGTTCTTCTTCCTTCAGCTGGATGTTGTTCTCTCCTCTGAGCAGAATGATGTATGTGCAGAGTTTGTTACGTCCATCTGCTGAAGGAGGAAAGTTTCTCTGAGCTCACCTTAAATCTCAGTTTAACACGTGAACCTATGAGCAGAATTAATGACATCACAACCAGTTTGGAGCCATCTTGGTCCAGTATGAACTGACACAGTGTGATGTGGAAACTTGAAGCCTCCAGAGCACAAACACTGAGACTTTACAGTGAAGGAGGAGACATCTGGTGTCCAGCAGGAAAACTTTAGAAAACAACAATATTTACAGATTCACAGATTCTGGATTTTTAATGAGGGAGAAGGAGGAGATGATATAAATGTAAATTAACTTTTTTAATGGGAAAAAAACGATGATAGACACGGATAATTATTTAAACCTAAGTCGTTTTATGTATGTTGAAAAATGTCTGTAGGGGAGCTTTGAGACAAGACAGTTAAGGGTACTATCAGTGGAAACTAATGAAATCATAATATCAAACAAACCTTTTCGACACCTTATGAAATAAATCCACCCATAAATAAATCAATATGACCTAAAGAGGGGAAATAGACTTCAGCACAGGACCCGGATAAGCTGAGAAACGAGCCAGGCGCTCCCTCTGGAGACGACCAGGTTCAGGACCAAGGACAGCACCTCAACCCCGGGCCGGGTTCAGGACCAAGGACAGCACCACAGCACCGTATCAGTATTCCAGCCTCGTTGTGACACTCAGCGACTTACTTTTTACAGCACAAATAAAGCAAAATCAAACATCATACAGTCTGTACAGCCATCAGACAACATGATGATGTATATACAGGTGCTACACCGACATTTCATCCTACTGCTCGAGTGTTTTACTGCCATCAGAGTCTCTTAATCTGAATCTTGACCCCGCTGTTGAGAGGAGAGGACTCACTGGGAGGTTTTAAGTCGAGGTGACATCTCAGTGATCCCCGCGGGACTAAAAGGCTTTAATGAGAGAGCAAGACCGCTACACGTACAGCCTGTGGACGCTTTGCCCTTCCTTACCTGTGAATATGTGTGTGCGCGCGCGCACGTCATTTTGCGGGTGTGACGGTTTACTCACCCAACAGAAACACCAAAGTGATGATATGGATCAGAATCATGTCGGCAGTAATCCCACAAGTCATGAAGGCGGAATAAAGCGACCCGTGGTGTCCGGTCCGGTTCTCTCTCTGTCGGTGTCTCTCACTCACTCTCTCCCTCTCTCTGCGCGCTGGGAACCAGTGAAACTGCCACCGACATGGTGGAACGAGCAAATACCCCCGGAGACAGTCTTAACGGGGAGCCTGGACCCCCACCTCCTCCCTCCTCTGCAGACTCAAACCAGCACTGAGGGAGAAGTGTTCTCAGAGTCCGGTAAGGACCGCATATTCCGGTGAGGCAGTCGGTTAATCCGAAGAAGACGGTCCATGAACGGAGAGAAAAAAGAACAGAGAGAGACTTTGGTGGTTGTTAGACGTTAAACATTCAGGTGCTCCCTCTCGTCCGCGTTACTCCAACTTTCCCCGGTGCTCGACGTGTCACCGTGCCAGAAACAGAGGACCGTCAGACCGTCTCCTTTCCGCCACGTACTTCTCCTCTGAAACCTTTCTCACATTAATAGTATTAATAATAATAATAATAATGATAATAATAATAAAATCCCTGTGTGCGGTCGATTCACTCCACTCGGGAGCAGCGTGATGCGTAATGGCACGCGCGTCTCCCGGTAATATTTCTGCGTTTTAATCCACTCCAGCTGCCTCGTGCGTCCGCTCGTGTCTCCTTGAGCAAACCCAGCGCGTGCGACCACTGAGGAAAACCTAGAAGCCGCCCCCCCCCCTCCCCCCAACTCCCCCTCCTCCCCCAACACACACACACACACACGCACACACACACTCAAAGCGCGTGACAGCCCCAGAGGTGGCGCCGTTATCACCGCACCTCTCTCTCTCACCTTCCTCTCACCAGGTGTCTAAGGAGCACCACACGCACGCGCTCCCGCTGACTCCAGCATGATGACCCGGGGTGATGAAGCAACGCGGCGGGCATCAAAGCTGCTCCTACATTAAATACACTTAAATGCACGCACGCAGGCACGCGCCCACGCGGTTATGTACAGTATAGAGCTCAGAGCGGGAAACATCTGAAACCAGATTACAGTTTTTATGATCTACTCATTAAATCAGCCTGCTGACTAATATTTAAATTGTTTAAAGGACGAGTTCACTATTTTTCAAGTGTGTCTTAAACCAACAGTCAGGAGCCCAAATGAAGAGTGAAACCTGTTTTTCTTGCTGTAATCATTCCTCCTGTTCATACTGACCATTAGAAGATCCCTTCATAATGCACTTACAATGGAAGTGATGGGGGACAAAATCCACAGTCCTCCTTCTGTGCAAACATGACTGTGTGGACACACTGTCAAGTCAAGTCAAACTTTATTATCCCACAAGAGGAAATTTGGTGACAGCCAGGTATAAAAAAAACAACAAAAAAACACATTCATCATAAACATAATCACATAATGCAACAATCTAGACAGATCACAGGGACAAACAATACAATATGAGATCACTTCAAAATGAAGAGTGCAAAAAACAGCTGAATGCCAAATACATAAAGTGTTCAGGTGCAGAGATCACATGCAAACAAAATACTTTGTATCTCAGAACAACAAACATTTAGGACGGACAAATAAAAGTTAAAAAGCTAAAATGCTGAGATGCGCAACACCTGCTGCTGGTGGCCACATGAGCAGCGTCCCCACACACACTGTGGACTTTGGCCTCCATCACTTCCATTAAAGCACATTTGAAGGGGATCTTTTAATATCCAGTATGAACAGGAGGAATGATTACAGCGAGGAAAACCTCTTTCACTGTTCATATGGACACCTGACTGCTGTTTAACACACACTGGAAAAAGTGTGAATCTGTCCTTTAATACTGTAGCAACAGCAACATTATCTGAAACATTAGTACGACCTCCTGAGAGGAGCCAAAATTTAGCTCCAGAAACTTGTGTCCAAAGCAGATGGACAGTAGAAAGAAAAACAGAACCTGGGACAACAGGTACAAGTTCAGTTATGGGTCAGTAAGTTCCTGTCCACCTGAAGCTCCAGGTACTTTGGAACCAGAGGAACTAATCCCAGGAACTAAACTTGGAAACTAAAAGTCCCTGTTGTGCATCCTGTTTGTGTTTCCACCTCATCTGAGGAAGCAGGTACATCATGTAAATTAGGCCCATGAGGAATTAAAAGATGACAGCAGCGTTTGAAACACAGTATTCACACACGAGGAAACAACAACACAGATTTGTCCTGTTGTTCTTTGTATTTACTGTTGTATGAGTTGGATGTAATGAATGCCTTTAGTTACCTGTTCAAACTAAATCCCATCTTGTTTCCTTTTTGCATCCAGTGAGTTTACATCCAGATGTTTGCTGCTGCAAGACACTTTATCACTTGGTTGTGTTTCCAGGTGTTTCGCCCCAGACACAGGCTTGTTTTACACCCTGATGAGTGAGCAGAAGTGAAAGTATACCTGAACACAAAGGACTACAAGTCTTTTGTGTTCATTCAGGAATATTTTCCCCATCGTCCATCAGCACGACACGTGAGTCCAGGCTTCAAATCCAACTTCTACAATGACCAGGTCAAGTCTCACACAGCCCTGCTGATTTCTAGATATTTTTAGCTTTTAATTTAATTTGCTAATTTATGTACAAAATACTGATGTCAGCAGGTCGACCAGAGCTCAACAATCACTCTCATTGTCAACTCAGGTCTGATTAGCTGCCATTCAACAAATACAACATGGTGTCAGAAACTGAACAAACAGCAATCACATAAAAGAAAACACATTTATGACAGAGTCAAGCTGTAAAGTGGAAGGTTAAACACAGTCCACCATATTTAAATGTGGAAGCATTTATCAGCACTGGTGGAAGAAGTACTCAGATCCTTTACTTAAGTAAAAGTACCAACAGTAAAAATACTCCATTACAAGTAAAAGTCCTGCATGAAATATCCTACTACAGTAAAAGTACATAAGTATTATGAGCTTGATGTAGTTAAAGTATTGCAGTAAAAGTACATAAGTATTATGAGCTTGATGTAGTTAAAGTATTGCAGTAAAAGTACATAAGTATTATGAGCTTGATGTAGTTAAAGTATTGCAGTAAAAGTACATAAGTATTATGAGCTTGATGTAGTTAAAGTATTGCAGTAAAAGTAGTGGTTTGGTCCCTCTGACTGATATATTATTATATATGACATCATTAGATTATTAATACTGAAGCATCAGTGTGTAAGCAGCATGTTACTGTTGTAGCTGCTGGAGGTGGAGCTAGTTTCAACTACTTTATATACAGTTAGCTAGTTTAGTCCAGTGGTTCCCAACCTAGGGGTGGGGCCCCTCCAAAGGGTCAGCAGATAAATCTGAGGGGTCGTGAGATGATTAATGGGAGAGGAAAGAAGAAAAAACAAAGTTCTGATACACAAATCTGTTTTCACTTTTTGGACTTTTTCTCTAATCTTTGATTTTTGCTGAAATATTGGATCATTTGAACATTTATTGAAATGAAACCATGTGAGAAGTTTAGAGGGAAAAATCACTATTTGGTGGAGCTGTTAACAACTCATAGACATCTGAAATGTGACCCCGACTACACACTGCTTTTTGTAAGACGTCAAAAGCCAAAAAGGTTGGAAACCACTGGTTTCATCTTTAACAATGTGTTGTATTTTAAAAGCTTGTTATATTATCCATTGTGTCAAATCTGCATCTGAAAAGTAACTGAAGCTGTCAAATAAATGTAGTGGAGTAGAAAGTACAATATTTCCCTCTGAAATGTAGTGGAGTGGAAGTATAAAGTAGCACAAAAGTAGTACCTCAACAATGTAAAAAAAATACTTGAGTAAATGTATTTAGTTACATTGCATCGCTGTTTGTCAGTATAAATACATATGAAGACATGAGCTCCTGAACCAGCAGGCTCTTCCTCCTTCTAATAAACTGGATGATTGAATTTGAGATGTGTTCATCCAACCAGCAGACTGCAACAAAAGGCACCACTCATTGTGTCAAATTGCCAACAAAGATCAAAGGATTTGTGCGTCAGAAACAGCAAAAATAAAACTCATTTAGATGTAAGAAGACCAAAAACACAAATCGTCCAGATAAGTCTGTCCATGTAAAACAAACATCTCCATCCACATGTTGGTCTGCTGTATGAGAGTCGACGTGGAAACCGCTGTCCTCATTTTAATGAAACTCAGGTGACGTGCATCTAACCATGAAGAGTCTGCATTTATAATTACACTCTTCAGCCTGGAGGGAGGATTATAGCAATTAACTGACTTCCTGTTACACAAACATTTCCTTCCTGTCACAAAATATGAATCTCATCATGGGAAAGTGATTTGTCACACAACCATATATACTCAGAGTCCCACAGTAGACTGTAAATGAAGACAGTTCATTATATGAAGGAAAGGAGTGACTGATTAACCCCTGGAGGAGGTCCTGTATGATGGAGAGGAACCTGAGAGGAGCTTTAAATGTGTTTCAACTGGAATTATAGACAGATGAAGATAAGAAACTGATGTGTGCAAGATGGATTTATATTTATGAAATAAGTGGTTACTAGTCCAGGTCTTCACGGGTCATACTTGTATGTCAAATACCAGAGTGGTTCAGAATGAATCTGAGCATGCTCACTACATTGGTGCAACTCTCTGTCGTTCATTATAATTCAGTTTATACAAGTTTTTCTGCACATGCTGCCCAGATCTGATTGAAATCGTAGCCTGCAGCTGTTGCCAGATTTCAAGCACAAACACTGGAAGAGTCTTTTTTTGCAGCCGTGGTGGTGGCTTGGCTGTAAAGCAATCATCCTTACATCACAAGACACAAGAGGCGTTTGAGATGATAGCTCCTACAGTACGAAGCCGCCGCTTTGCGACTCGTTTCTACAGGCTGAAAAAGTACAGAACATTACTACAGTATCTGAATTGAGGTTGTGGTTCAGATTCACACAAGCAAGAGAAAGAGGCAAAATATGAGGGTGAAATTCACAAAGAGGGGGATGTTTTTGTTTGCTAAGAATATGTCTGAGAATGAAGTAGAGAAGTGTCAGGCCGAAGCAGATGCAGTCTGCTGGGAAATCACTTTTACAACACAATGAACAGCAAACTCTGCGACGGCTCCAGGATTAGTCTGTCATGATTTTCCTTCTCATCATCCTTCCTGTTACATGTTCTCAGCACGTCCACCCTTTCACTCCCATCCCTTGTTCAAACTTCATCTCCCTCCCTGATTGCTGTTCTCTCTTTCTCAGACCTGAAGTTCCAGCAACACTTACCTCTTTTACCTTGGTCTCTTGGAGCTAATTCAATTACAGCAACCACTGGAAAAGGCAATTATAATTAACACTGATTAATGAGGTGAAGTCAGAGGATACATCAGTGATAGAGTGATTGGACAACATTAGGAGGGGACAATTATGCTGCTTTGTAATGAAATGAATCACAGCCACAGACGATAGAGGTGGAATCAACACTCGTTGTGGGCAAAGTTAGACCAGAGGTTAACATTGTGGTAAACAGCACTCCACATCAATTCCAAATCATTATTATTATGTGTGTTATGTGTGGGAACAATATGTGTAACTCAAACCTACATATTTTCAACACAAGATAAGTCAATGGGTCTCACAAGAAGCACAAGTACCAACAGATTTTTCAGAACAGAATGTTTTCACAATGAAACTGACCTGAATGAGTTTAAATATAAGCCCTTTACATTAATCTGATGGTAAGTTAACGGTCTCATGTGTGAATAAGCAACTGAGTCACTTTTATGTAAAAGCCACAACCAATCAGCAACTACCATGCCTTGAAGCTGAAGTACCTTAAAGTGCCATCGACGCTAGCTGCTCCAACTGACTCCCACTCAAAAAGCTTCAACTTCTCTCTACAAATACTGAGTCAATCATTAGGGTTAGGGTTAGACACATCAGTATAAGAAGTTATAACAAAAGACAAGAACTATCCATAATGGATAAATAAATGTAAAAGTGCAACAGTACACTGTGCAAATGGCTGCATGTAGAATTAATAAATATAATAAAAATATAATAAATAGCTAAAGAAAATGGATGTGGTGGCATTCCCTTGATTTAGGTAAAAGCACTAGTGGGATGTAAGGGGTGGGGTGGGGACCAGGTTGAGATGAATGGATGGGGGCAGCAGGTAGTTCAACAGTCTGACAGTTTGGGGGGGAAAGCTGCTGCTCAGCCTGGTAGTTCATGTACGGATGTTTCTGAACCTCCTGCTGGATGACAGAGGGACAAAAAGCAAGTGTGAGGGGTCGGAGGGGTCTTCCACCATACTGGAGGCCTTCCGAACAGAACGTGTGAAAAATTATTATCAAAATAATTGGCGATTAATTTAATAGTTGGCAACTAATCGACTAATTGACTAATCATTGCAGCTCTTAACAACACTTGAGCTTCACAGCACTAAATGACACGTACGAGTGATTTAAGAGAATTTGTGGCATTCATCAATTTTCTCTGAAATTGTACGAACAAAATTCACGAGTGGTTTGAAGACTTTCTTCACAAGAGGAAATTCAAAATTTGACCTGAAATCGTGATGCTTTAATCTATAATAATACATTTTATTTATACAGTGCTTTTAAAAAGGCACACAAGGGCGCTTTACATAGATAAACGTAATGGCAACAAAAATGTGAATGAATTAGGAATTTAAATATAATTTCTTTATGTTTCACCTTTCAGTCTGGTGTGAATAAACGGCTATCTTACGAGGTCGGACCTGAAAAAAAAGTCTGAACTGAATGCTTTCAGATGAACAAAAAGATTACAGCAGAACAAGGTCAAACATGCAGGGAGAGAAAAATGTGTGTCTTGTTTGACCTTCTAATATCACTGTAATAAATTTAACATCCCAATCATCGTCTCTACTGCACAAAATCGGTTTCATTCAGTAGGGAACACTGAAAGAGCAAAGTTTAAGGTGTTGAGGAGATTGATCTTCTCATATCTTATCAGTCTATAAAAACTATTTCCCCCTTGCGGTGCAGCTGGAACATAAGATATTAAAATCCCCTTGAACCACCACAATAATAATTGAGCAGCAGTCTCTCTCTCTATATTTTACATTTTCATTCATTCACTGTTGAATAAATGAATATCCAGCAAAATGCTTTACATACAACATGTGAGCTAATCGGAATTAAACTTAATGTTCTGTCATTCAATGACTGGGCACTTTATAAAACAGACAGCAGAATTTGCTCTCTAATAATATTAGATGATTAAACTGACAGTCAGTGGATTCACTGTGAGAAGCGGTGGTGAGGGTTCCTCGCCCTCACAATGGTCATTAATGAAGACTTCAACAGCAAAATACATTTTAAAATCCATCAGTGATGCAGCCTGAGAGAGGACAGAAAATGTAATCTGTTCAAAGGACACATTCTAAAAACTCCTTATTTATCTTATACTGGCCCTTTATGCAGCCCCTCAGTTCAGCCTCTGTCTGAAACAGGCCGTTTTAGCTCCTGTCTCTGTAGTAGCAGGATTTCACTTATTTTTCTCCTTCTTTACTCTAAATGTCAACTCTTATAATAACAATCTGAGCCTGTCAGTGGCAAAAACAAGTTTGACAATTACCCCCAAGGATTATACTGCAGCTGGTTTCGTGGCTGCCGGCTGAAGCGATCTCGCTCCATACTGGACCAAGTCCAAAAATCTTTGTCCCCATTACTCAGTAAGACCCCAAATAATGGGAAAATAGGGTCCAAGTTGAAAAATACCAGAATTACCCTTCAACAGACAGATGAAGCCAGCGATGTTACATATTCCAAATCTCAGGAACGTTCAGCTCCGCATGAACAGGTGACATTTATCAGGCTGAAACCAGAGATTTACAAAGAGTTTGTGACGTTAACAGAGTTTGTTGGAACACTTGTACGAACAAACGTCACAGACAAAAGTCGGCAAAATTTAGGAGGAGAAAATGAAAATGACAAGAAAATTATGTCAACCCAAGAAATAAATCTCAGCAGCAGCAGCAGCAGCAGCAGCAGCAGCAGCAGAAGCAGCAGCAGCAGCAGCAGCAGCAGCAGCAGCAGCAGCAGAAGCAGCAGCAGCAGCAGCAGCAGAAGCAGAAGCAGAAGCAGCAGCAGCAGCAGCAGCAGAAGCAGCAGCAGCAGCAGCAGCAGCAGCAGCAGCAGCAGCAGCAGCAGCAGCAGAAGCAGCAGCAGCAGCAGCAGCAGCAGCAGCAGAAGCAGCAGCAGCAGCAGCAGCAGCAGCAGAAGCAGAAGCAGAAGCAGCAGCAGCAGCAGAAGCAGCAGCAGCAGCAGCAGCAGAAGCAGAAGCAGAAGCAGCAGCAGCAGCAGCAGCAGCAGCAGCAGCAGCAGCAGCAGCAGCAGCAGCAGAAGCAGCAGCAGCAGCAGCAGCAGCAGCAGCAGCAGAAGCAGCAGCAGCAGCAGCAGCAGCAGCAGCAGAAGCAGAAGCAGAAGCAGAAGCAGCAGAAGCAGCAGCAGCAGCAGCAGCAGCAGCAGCAGCAGCAGCCTCGTGTTGGTTGGTTGGTCGCTGCTGCAGAGCTGACAGACTCTACATCCTCCTTATTACAACAGTTTCAGCTGACTCTGACCTGAAGGCAGGGAGCTCTGCAGATTGCTTTTGTCTTATCAACTTCATTATTTCATACAGACCTGCATCACATTCATGTGTCAGAAAACTGACTACTCCACAGTCACAGAGGTCATGGCTGCGTCTTCAAATGTATTTTTCTTAAAGAAGGTGTCTTTCCCTCTTCCACACTGCTTTGTTCATTTAATAATGATGTAATTATATCTGAAGATACAGACATCTACTGGGGAGGTCTCTGCAGGTGTAATATCCACTCAAAACCCATCACGCTTCCTAAATCAAATCTTCTGTAAATTAAATCTAAAATTAAATCTCAGATCAAGTTTAATCAAATTTAAACCCCTAATTTATGCTACTTTTTAAAATAATGTTGGTCTTTTTATGCAGGTTTCAGTAGTTTTTGACAGTGGGGGAAATATCGGCAGGGCTCCCAGCAAAAAAGTTTTCACTTATCCAGTGAATTATCTCAACATCTGATGGATGGACTGTTACAAGATTTTGTGCAAACATTTGTGGCTCTGAGATGATGAAATCCTGCTGACTTCTGTGAACTTTTGGATAGATTGCCTCTAAAATTAGGTTCAGATATTCATGCTCCTCTCAGGATGAAGTGTTATAACTTTGGTGATCTGTTTGCTTTTTAATCTTGCGCTGTCATCTGCTCTCTTCTGCTTTTCTTTTCTCATGTTTTGCTCTGGAAATTACTTTTAATTGCTCACTGAGGAACGAGGCTGTAGCCATGATTTTAGGAAAACAAGTCCCTGATGATGTCACAGTGATGTCATCAGGGTCACTTTTGTGTGAAAATGTTTTTGCTAATCTGACAGAAGGAAACATGCTAACAGCAACATATCGGCCTGTTTGGGAACCGATATGAAGGCAGAAACAAATAAAAGCTTCAGATGTGCCGTTGTAATGTCAGATACAGGTAGGTGCTGCTGTTCTCCTTCAGACCTGCTTTTAGACCATATTTGTTTACATTTAGGCAAATAGTCTCCATGAAAAGTCTGCTGAATCAGCTGTTAGCAGCTCCTGTTTGCAGTGATTCTCAGGCAGGTTCTGCTGCCTCTTTTTTCTCTGATTTCTGTGGGTGTTTTCAAACCTTTAGTTAATTTGTTCTGGTCTGAACAGTTGGTAAACATGGTCACTTTCCTCTTGGTTTGGTTTCTTTGGTTACTAAGCGGGCAGCTCCAGGTCTGAAAAGTTAAGAAAAGGCGCAAGTGCCTTAAACCTGCATTCTCTCAAATGGCCATCAGGGGGCGACTCCAGGAGGTTTCGCACATTAAGAAAAAAACAGGTAATCCCACCGCAGTGTAGCAGCATGTTATACTAGGATATAAATAAAATAAGCAAAGTGTTTTTCTGCCATTGTAGGTAATTCACAGTGCATTTACATTTGTGTGTGTGTGTGTGTGTGTGTGTGTGTGTGTGTGTGCGTGGTGTGTGTGTGTGTGTGTGTGTGCAGGTGTGGACAAAATATTAGGAACACCATTCAATATAATGCACTCCAGTACAGCACCACCCACTACGACCTCAATAATAAACATAAAGTAGAATTATCACCTTTCTGACTGTCAACAGAAACTGAAAATGTAGAAGCTTCGTAAATGTAGAATTTATGGCAGAACTGTTGGATTGGATTGCATCAGATTGCACAGGTGTACCTAAGGAAGTGGCCGGCCATCATTCCTGGGAATACTGGGCTGGAATTCTTATGTGAAATTGATTTTCCTACAATTAACCAGCTGCAGGTTCACCCCTGCATGCACAAAAGACTTATTTGCTAAAAAAAACAAGTACAATCGAGCTGCAGTCATAATTACATCTACAGACTGTGATGTTTTCAGTGAATTCAGATACCGTCTGAGGTAAACGCTCCCCTCTCTTCCCTTTGAACCCACCTGCACTATTGAGAAACTATGATTGCTTTCACAAGCATTATCATATCCAAAGTAAATGGTCTCCGGCTGCTGTGACCTCTGTGGGTACCAGGGGTCATCTGCACTGATCGATGTCTTCAGGCGATTTGGACTCGTGGCAATCACTGCTGCCAATAAGAATTGATTGGCTCATCGTACCCCCACCAGCGGCTGCACAATACACACTTCTACACTCACACACATAATAAGAGACGCTGTTAAGACAGTTACACAAGCAAACTCCTTTTCTATGATTATGTGTGAACAATGACAATTTTTCCACGCGGAACACATTTTTTCTCAACAAGACTTTTTTCCACTCGGCTTTCTGTTTTCTAATATTCTCGCACACACACACACCTATAGGAACAAACACACCTGTGAGCCAGTATCAATGCGACACATGTTCGTTAGGTAACAAAGCTCTAAGCTGTAATTGGGGACTCTCTCACTCCCTAAGCCGAGCAGACAGCGATTTAATTTAATTTAATTTCAACTCTCCTCCACGGGGACGTTCAGATAACATTAATTGGGTTTTCTCTTTTAACTTTTGAACACTACTCTTGTGTTCCTGCAGCATTTATGCAAAATGAGGACTCGTCTACCTGTCAGTGCCGCCTGCTCTACCTGCCTGTCTCTCTGTCTGTCTCTGTGATTGATAATCTGTCTGGACATCCCTCCATCACGTCCTCACATGCACAATATTTTTCACCTTTATCTCAACCTGAAGTCCTGACAGGAGCTATTTCTCTCTCTCTCTCACACACACACACACACATATTTCCTGACACAGGCAGTCTGGGTGGTAGTTATGGATACAGTCAAGCTTTCTAAATGTGTTTCTGAGAGCTCAGGACTGATGCTATGACTGCTCTGTAATTATAGTTGACAGAGGGGAGGCAGACACTAGAAGGGAATAAAAGCAATAGCTGCACTGTAGCTTTTGTCAGTGAATACTTCAAATACTGCCACTGGATCCAAGGCGGGATCAAAACCTGGGCAAAAATATGTTGTGGGGCCTCTGTTGGATACACACTGTGCCTGATTTATCTTATTCCTCTGTGCTCCTTTGGATACACACAACACCTGTCAGTAGATCAGTTCATTGTGCGTTTGGATCCTAACATGAGATTTGTTGACAATAAGAAAAATATAGAAAATCACCAGAATGATCCTTTAAAGGACCAGCCTTTTGAGAAATATATTTATTTGCTTTGTTGGCAACTGTGGCTGCAACTAACGATTCATTTTGTTATCGATTAATTTGCTGATTATTTTCTCAATTAATCAATACATCTTATAGTCTAAAAAAGTGAAAAATGCCTTCACAATCTCCCAAAACCCAAATTAACATATTCAGAAGCGTCATTTTATTCCACCAAAATTCCCCCCAAAATAATTCTGTTTATTTTCATGCATGACAAACAAAAGCATTAAACAGGGTTTCAGCCCACTCTGAACGCTTCGTTTGCAACAGTTTTTTCTACGCTGTTGATGAGCTGATGTCGGCTCGTTGCCCATGAATATGTGTCCGTTCTGTAGCCTTGGTTGCTAAGGTTGTTGCTAAGGTGGTTGCTAAGGTTGTTGCTAAGGTGGTTGCTAAGGTGGTTGCTAAGGTTGTTGCTAAGGTGGTTGCTAAGGTGTTTCCATGTGTTGTTCACGTTGTCCACTCTCATATCTCAGATCTGATTCAGCTCCAACATGTACGGATGAATTTGAGAAGTTTCTATTTTGGGGAAAAGAAGGAGAAAAAGAAGTGAAATCCTGCTACTATAGTTTGTTTAGGCTTCCTGAAGCTGACCAATCAGAACAGAGCGGGCTCATCAGGAGGGGGGCCTTAAAGAGACAGGAGCTAAAACGGCCTGTTTCAGACAGAGGCTGAACTGAGGGGCTGCATAAAGGGCCAGTATAAGATAAATAAGGAGTTTTTAACTGGAAATCATGCAAAGATATTCCAGTAGAGCCCCAGAATATAAATATAGAGCTGGAGATGTGCTGAATATGTCCTCTTTAATAAAAGTTAATTTCGGCTGCTGCAAGTAACAAGTCCTGTTCTGTAAAGTTTAGTAGCCAGAGAGAGAAAACATAACAGCAGGTGAGAGATTCAAACCTGATTCAATAGAAAAACAACAACCATTGTAGAACTTTTATTTTTGCAAAAGTAATGATTTGGACTTTTAGAATATATTTATATTGAGAAACAGCATGTTCAGTCAGAAAAATCTAAACTTTTTTGAATGAACAGTATTATTGAATCATTCCAGGCCAGCAGACATAGTTGAGCATCCACAACTACAAAAACATGCAGGAACATTTACAGGACATCTACAGGATAATACATTTAGATCAAACTAAACTGATTGTAGAAACTTTAAAAAGAAAAAATGGATTTTTAAATTTTTTTATGATCCCAGAGAAGAAGAAAAAAGAACTGAGTGGGACAAAACGAAAATGAGTCACGTCAAACAAACTGCTTTTTAAATGTTTCCTTTCACATGTGGACTAATCTGGAGACACACCTACACTGCACCCAAACATCAGGCTGCCTGTTTTTGTTTTGGTCCTAAATGAAAAACTAAATTACACAAAAGCAATTAAAATAATTTCCTTTCATCAACAAGCAGGACGGCTACAGTGTGTTTGCATGCAGATATGTTTGTGCGGGGGAGAGAATGAAGGCGACTGCTGGAGAACAATTAGAGAGCATCTGTGTTTGGATGTATTGACAGTCTGGGGTAGTTGTGCAGCTGCAGGCAAAAAAAAAAAAAAAACCTCCTTATTGATCCTCTTGACTTCATATAACTCCCCAAGGCTTTAATGCTAAAATCACACACATTAATACATTCACTCACAATCAAACACATGCAGCAGTCAGACCGCCACCCACTGCAGGACTTAATTGGTTCAGTTCAGTATTAGTTGTCTTTGAGATGAACAGTTTCCTCAAAATATCAAATAAGTGTCAGCAGAATAAAATATGCAACAATGGCAGCGATCATTTTGGTGCCTGATTTTTATTTAGTTTGATGAAGATTAGTATATTAGTTTCAGTCACATGTTAAAGCAGCTATAATCAATATTTTTATAATAACAATGTATGAAATGACAGTGTGTAACATCAAAACACAGGGTCAAATTACCAAATCAGTTTCAAGGTTTTTATAGTGAGTTTCAGCTCATTGTTTATCTGTCCGGCTGCAACTTTACTGTTTTGGTTCACTCTCAGCGCTCTCATAGCGTCGTTTTCAGACAAAAAGCTGTAAAAAGCCACTGTACACTACCTGCTCAGCACCAAACAGCAAACAGACACAGTTAGCTGTAGACTAGCTGGTGAACATAGTGGAGCATTTAGCAGCTAAAGAGCCAGATACTCTGTATTAAAACAGATGTGATGTGTAGCAGAACAAACTAGCAAAGCTCTGCACAGTGGCAGGTTACTATCTCATCGCTGTTTTCACTCTTTGAACCCGTGTCAAGTGACAGTAACCACTGTCTTCAGGAACAAAGGAACATGTGACCCAGTGCAGCGGTGTGACTCACTGACGTGTTTTTAATAGTTTTTGGACACAACAGAGGAATAAGATATATCAGGCTTTGATACACACACAATACTTGTTAGTAGATCAGTTCATTGTTGGTTTGGATCCAAACATTTATTGACAAGAAAAAAAAGATAGAAAATCACCAGACTCATCCTTTAAGTTTCTGCCTAATCAACTAATCAATTAATCGACTTGACTTGTTTCAGCTTCACACTGACAGAAACAGACATTATGTTCTTCACTCTCTGATCAATGTGCATCTTGTTACTTTACCTCAGACCTGCATCACACACACGTCTCCACCTGCTTCAGCATCATGACACACACACACACACACACACACACACACACACACACACACACACACACACACACACACAACAAACACCACCAGCCTTTCACTTCCTGCTGTTATCGCAGAGCTCGCTGCACATCAAACAGCAAGCTTGCTGTCATCTCAGCACACACACAACCAATCAGAAAACGTTGTGCATCACGTGTTTCTGCACACACACATTATCTGTGAGTTTAATATGTGTCAGCCATGTCAGCGTGTTTGAGCGGTCAGTGCCTCTGAGAAGCAGATACAGGGAGTGTGACTGAGCTGAAATGACAGCCGACCGGCCGAACTTCTCAAGCTACCGCAACAGAATACCAAAGAGCAGCTCCCACTGAGTCTAAACACAGGGGCACGGGGGGGGCCATGACAGATGATGGCGGCGCCGCTGCTATAAACACATCCAGCGCTCAGATGCTAAACGTCAGCAGAGAGGAGATAATCACAGCAAAAGGTGCAAAAGGAGAAAATGTGGAGGAGGAGAAGGAGCAGGGTAAAGTGCAGGGCATTGGAGCGATGAGAGAAGCATCAGTGTGAATACAGTAATGTTGAAGGGAAGCAGAATACACTCTAACAGCCTCACAGCAGGACACCAACCTGAGAGAGAGGCTGGAGCAGCTTCCTGAGAGCCCGTCACAACAACACACCGCCAGTCTCAGCTGCTCCTCCTTCACACCTCAGACACAGTGTCACAACCGGAGGCAGAGATCCTCAGCTGAGAGACATGATAGCTGCTTTCACACATGCAGCACGTTACATGATCTGGACTTTACACGTCACTTTCATTTCTGAATAAAGTCACGTTTACATGAAAGTCACAAAGGCAGTTTAAGGTGTGTTTCAATCCAACAGTATTTATTCACATTTTCAGTTTGTGTATTGTAGATAATTTGGCTAGATGATTGTCCTGTTTGTCCATTATGAGCCACCGTACCTGTAGGTGTATGTAGGTGTTTATGGCTAGGCCAATCAACGTGCTCTATGCTCCATCTAATGCAGTCATGCAAGTAGGCTCACAGAATCTTCTTTTATTCTTAATAAACCAGCGGTTTGTTCCAAGTTAGTGTGATCATTGATTCACACACAAACGAGTTAAATGAGTAGACACACCGAAAATTTTAAAAATCTCAGAAAAGTTAGTGTCTATTTGTAAAGCGCCTTTCAACAACAAGGCAATTCAAAGCGTTTTGCATAAAACATAAAAGGCATTAAGAAAAAAACACAATGCAACATAACAAGACATAAATAGCATCTAAAATGAGTAAAATGAAATATAAGATAAAATATAATAAAACAAATTAAACAGGAGAATAAAAATTACGGTGCAGCTACAGTGCAAGATCTAAATAAATAGTCCCAAATTGAATTTAATAAAAAGCAAACAGAAAAGAACAGATTTGGAGCAGACCTGCAGTTTTCTGGGTGTTGGTTTCAGATATGTGGAGCATAAAAACTGAAAGCAGCTTCTCCAGGTTTAGTTTGGACTCTGAGGACAGAAGCAGACCTGAGACATCCTGAGAGGTCTGGATGCTTCATAATGTAGCAGCAGAAGTACAATGGAAACAGACTTAATGAATAAATGAGACAAAAAATAAAAAGTTATATGACAAAAGACATTGTTGGTCCATTAAGTCGTAGAAGTGTTTTCTGATCTGACGCCTCTATCGGCAGGACGACATCATGTGTCCATGTCTGCAGAAACTGTTACACATCACCACTGAAAAATAAATAGATTTTAACGCCGTGGTTAAGGGCAGAAAAACTACTTGGTTAGGTCAGGGGAAGATCACGATTTGGGTTAAAATAAGTACTTTGTTAAGGTTAGAGATACATTAGTCGGGTTTCCATCCAAATGTAGCGCAAAGTTTAGCTGAATGTCCAGAATAGCTGCAAAAGAAAATGCAAATGAATGCTTGTTTCCATCCACTCCTGTAGAGGGCGCTGTCACTGCAACGTTTTAGGTTTTCCTGGGAGGACAGTCCATCATGTTTTTCAGTTGTTTGAGCTTTGACTGCTGCTCTTTTAATGACGTCATCTCGTTGTGTCCTCTTCTTCTGCAGCGGTTTAATGGCACCGACTGGAGAATTAGTTTATCTGCTGATATTCACACAGCAGCAGTGGATGGAAACAAACATTCACTACATCTTCTATTAACCATTTTCTGGAAATTCTGTGAAAATTTGTATGAAAAAGGTGAAAGTCCCAAAACTAACCTACTTATTTTATCTGACATTTTACCCACCTAACAGTTGTTATGTGTAATGGAGTATTTTATATTAAGTAAAAGCTCTCAAACAGCTGTGTATTAGTGTGTGTGCATGTATATTATTGTTAATTTATATTTATGTTCCTTTTTCTGGAACGTAGCAGACGTGGCTTTTATCCTGCGATGTCCTTGCAGCCATTCATGATTACAGCGTTTCACAAACACATCTGCAAATCCTCCTGACAGCGTGCTGCCATCGCTGATGTCTTTGTTGGGTTGATAAGTGCTGCTGCTCCCTGGTGTATGTGCTTATAGAGCTGCTGCAGGCGATGTTTCAGCACAGAAGAAGAAGAAGAGCTGGATCAAGTGTACTCTCGTGTGTGTGTGTGTGTGTGTGTGTGTGTGTGTGTGTGTGTGTGTGTGGAGGTTTGGCTGGTCTGCATGGGAGCAGTGCTGCATGTGACACTCACTGACATGTCAGTCAATTGATTTACAGTAAGCAGGACCAATCAGCTATTAGTCTGATCCCTTCACTCTGCTCATTATCTGAGGACTGACCCTATAACCTCAGCAGAGACACTCCCTCTCTCTCCACTGCACTCTCGTGATCCAACAGTTTAATAGACGGCAGATTTTAACATGTTTCCCATCTGATTTCATCTCTTCATGTACTGCAGTGAACTATATATGTACATGGTTAACATCAGAAATGGTTAACTCTGCCTCTGAAAAGGAAACTCCAGAGATTTTCCACATCAGCGTGTTTCCAGGTGCTCTATGTGAAAAAGGTCTTATAAAGCTTTTTCTTTATCTTGTAACTGGTGCTTCTGGGAAGTGTTTTTATTATTTTTTCTATTAGTAATTATAAATAACTATACAGATGCATTGGCCACTGAATATATATGAATTTAAGGAATAGTTTAGTTGCATATAAAGACATTAAGAATAAAAAAAGTTTGAACATTGTGCAGGAGAGGTTGCAGAAAGTGGAGGTCAGGAAAATACCAAACTGTGCTGCTTGCACTGGTTGTTGCACTACCACGAAAAATAGGGCCCAGTGTTGTATTTGGTGGTCAAATTATTCAACCTAGTCTGAACTGGCAGCCATAATAGGTCCTCTGTGTTCTGATTATGATTGGATTTAAAAGACATAGAGTAGGCTGTGACCTTAATACCTGACCTAGACGTTACCACTTTATTACAATAACACCTGAAAGTGGGAGACAAAAAGTCTCGTTTCCCCCCTTTTCCAGCACCAGTGGTTAGTAAGTATACTGGAATCACCTGATGTGAACAGCGGTATCATTTCAGCTACTTTAAGGTCACTTGGTACAAAACCTGTTTTTGAGGGATAAAGTAGATAGTTGAAGGGCTCAGCGACAGAGAAATCTACCTTCTTTACTTTCATCACGCCCTGCAGAGTCTTTCCATGTCAGTACAGTGTGCACTTCTTTAGGAGGGTCAAACATACTTATGCAAGTATACCGCTCCCTAATATTCACAAAGAGGGATTCATCTGTTTTTTATATTTTTAGCAGAGAAAGGACAAATATTTACAAAAAAAATCATTGAAAGCATTTGTTATATCAGAAGGATTATTGAAATTTCTCACACCATCAGATAATTGAGATGGACTAGATGTGGAGGCCTTTTTCTTGTTCATTGATGAGGTTCCATGTGGTTTTTATATCATTATGGAATTGTTCAAGTCTTTTTTTTTTTTTTTTTTGCAGTTAAAAGTAATTTTGTGAAATGATTTATATTTTTTATAAAATTCAATATTAAATGGAGTTGGGCTTACAACACATTTTTTACATAATTTATCTTTATAATAGAGGATCTTTGTAGACCTGGAGTGATCCAGGGCTTAGACTTTTTAGACTTACATTTTTTATTAATTTGAACAGGTGGGAGACATTTGTCAAATATAGATGTAAATATATCCATTAATGTGAGATAAGCCAGTTCAGCATCCTGATGATCGAGCGCCTCCTCCCATGAAACCTCCATCAAGGCTTTAAATGAGTTCTCATCTCTCTTAGTGAACTTACAACATTTCATCCTCACGTCAGGTTTTCCTTGTGGACTAATTTTGGTTAAAAAAATTAAAATATTGGAAAATGATCAGAAATGTCAGTTAACAATAATCCAGAGTTGATGTTTGTTAAAATGTTTAAGTCAAAGTTGCAGATGTATTTGTTATCCTAACTGTTTGTAGATTAGAGGGTAAGATGTATACAGAATATTCAGGATAAACTGGACCTTTCCCATGTTACTTATCAATCCACAGTAGAAGACAGAACATCATTAAAAATACCAACATCAGTATCAGGTGGACGATAAATTCAACCAATTATAACACTTTTCCCACCAAAACTACTAGAATTTGGTATTTCTATGAAAAGTGATTCTAAGCTCTATCCTCTCAATAAATTGAACATTGCTGTAAACGCTCCTTTTATTTGTTCTACATGAATGCACAGCATTATATTGAGGTATATATCATCAGTGAGCCGTGTCTCTGATAGAGCGCTGACAGATGATTTCAAGTCGACAGATATTAGATGGTCATCATTTTCTGTTTGTTTAGGTGGAGAGTTGAAAAAATCTATTTTTTGGCCTTGTTCTAAAAAACTACTGAAGAATTTATTGAACTCCCCTTTGTTGTAATAATTGCAAAGAGCTCGGACCCTTTGCATCCGGATCAGAGCTCCGGATCATTGTACATCATATCCTTGCTGTCGTTTACATGATGTGGATTAAAGGCCAAATCTTCTAATGGACCAGAATTTGACTCATTTTACATCGTTCACAGCTACTGTCTGTCCACAGTGTGTCCACACAGTCATTCAGTGTAGATGTGAAGCTTATATGAGGCTTCAGCAGTCTGAGTTAGTTTTATGAGGCAGTTTTATTCATGCAGCATGTTTCATACACAGAGGTAGATTCAAACAAACACAATTCAAAGTTAAAACAACATTATTGGAAAAGAGAAAAATAAAAAGATAAGATTTATATAGAAATGAAAACAAAAAAATAATGAAATCAAATAAAATAGAAATAAATAAATAGATATATTTATATAGCAGGACTTGAAGCTCTTTGGAAACTTTTTTGTGAATGAAACTCACCCATAAAACTAAGTGGAACAGGTCACCTTATACAGCGACTTTAGGGGTGTGGATTATGCTAATGGTCACCTCCTCATCAACAGGTGACATTCATCAGGCTGAAACAAACATTTTAGTACAGGCAGGTAAGAGAATTTGTTGAATCCCACTTAAGATTTTTTTATTTTCCTCTTATTGCTTTGTGCAAGAACAAATATAAGAGAAAAATAAGAAAGCATTGATGCATTGGAGAAAAAGGATTGCCTTACTTTGCAAATGTCATTGTTGTAGGAGTGGAGCATGCCTTTGTAGATATCATAGTATATTTGAAGTGCGTTCAGCTTTTCTGCACTCTCTTCTCCTTCGCCTTACACTTGGATCATGTCTCCAGGGTGCTTTCTGTTTATAAGTGATTGTCTTGTGTTTTACCGGTGTTGTTTATAATATTCAGTCATTTTTAATTGAAGTTATTCAGTAGAACATCGACAGAGTTTCACTTGTAGATTTTGCTCGTCTAAAAAGAGCAGCAGTACGGTCACTTAAGTACCTCTTTTTTTACAACTATTGGTTGTTGTCGATTTGAGGATTGGATGTAACAAACAAGTCAAAAAATACACAGAAATGATCCAATAGAGTCCTTGACCAGTGTTGAAATATGGAGACCCTTAGTGATAATTAAATCCAGAGTATGTCCAGAGTGGGTGGGCTCCTTCACATGCTGACATAGGCCAAAAGTATCAAATAGTGTGTTATGGTCATTTGCATAATTATCCTTTGGGTTATCAATGTGGATGTTGAAGTCACCAGCTATTAGGCAAAAATCAAAGTCTGTGCAAATGGCAGATAAGAGTTATTTGTCGTGCTGAGCACCTTGGAGGTCTATAAATAATTACAAGTAGAACGCGAGGTGAACATTTAAGGAGAGCGCTGAGGTATTCAAATGACATAAAATTAGCAGATGACGCTTGCTTGCATTGGTATGAATCTTTAAATAGGGTTTTGTACCCCCCAGCTGTGCTGCTGGCTTTGTCCAGCCAGGTGTCAGTTAAAAGCATACAATCAAGGTTATGTGCAGAAATAAGATCATCTACTGAAAATGATTTGTTTGTGAGGGATCTGATGGTGTGGAGAGCTAGCTTTGCTGTACATGCAGTGGGTGTTGCAGGTATGTGACATAATATAAATTGGAGAAGTTAACAGCTTTGCTTTTGCAGAGTGGCGGCGTGGCCGGTCAGGACCGGGAGTGATAAAAAATATATAAAACAAGTTGTCAGTTAAAATATGTCCGTCTAGGGCGCTGGGGTGGATGCCATCATTTCTATAAAAAGATGGACGATTCCAAAAAAGATGAAAATTGTTGATAAAAAACACATTGTGCATTGCACAGGCAGACTGGAGCCACGTGTGGAGGGCAAGAGTCCAGCTGAAGTGACTGATGCCTCGTTTAAAAGGAGGAAGGGGTCTGGAAATATAAATCCTTCTGCCACAGTCTTTAAGAGAGTCAAGAAGCTTGATAAAACGTTCTGCTCAGAGACTTTGCAAACAACATGGATTATAATGTTGTGTGCACTGGGATATTTGGCAAGGAGGCTGTTGTTTTCCATAATATCAGCCATCTTAGCACCTGGAAAACAAAAACACTTGGCGGATTTTCTTTGGACTTTTCTTATGATGGAATCACCTATGTGGTCATTTAGGGTTGATGATGAGGTTTGAGATCAACTCAAACACCTTTTACACCCGATCAATTACAAGGAAAACCACCCTCCACCATTTCTACCAGCTACTGCCATCAGGTTGTGTTTCAATGTTCATTTGGTCACCTGACTGTTGTTTTGAGACAGACTTTTAATACACTTACGTGTGTCCATATGTATGTGGAAATGGGAATTCCTGCTCTCCATTTCACACTGTAAAAAATGAGGAACAAAATCGACAGCCCTCGTTCCGAGGTTCAGCTGAAGCTAATATGAAGCTTCAGCAGTCTGAGTTAGATAAATAGAGTTGGTCGGTGACCTTCTCCTCAGCTGTTGTCAGCTCAGACGGTGATGTCGTGACCATGTTCTTCAGACATTTTCTTACAGTCCCTCTTCTGCTGAGCCACAACTCGCTCCGTTCAGGATCTTTTAAAGGAAATCTCTGAAACACATTTACTCATTTTTCTTTCAAATAAACACACATGAACCATATTCATGTCTTATTAAGCTCAGAGGCAGGATGAATCAGTCGATTACTCGACCAATCGTTGCAGCTGTAATTGGATGATTGTAATGGAAATTGCAAATATAATAATTAATTTTGGTCTGTAAATAATTACACAAGCATGTTTTAAAATCCACATTTTATGGTATTTTATTGTTTGTTTCTAACCTTTGATTTGTTAAGTGTCTTAAATGTTTGTTTTTATGCAATCTACCTGAAATACCTTGAGCTGAATTTTATTGACGTCTAAATTTTACTGAAAATTTTGTTTTCAAAACATCCAAATGAAAGAGCAGCATTGAGTGTGTGGAGTCAACCCTCTCATCTTTTACCAGAGTTTGAGCTTTTGTCACCATATGAGGTTGAAGTGATCTATGACTGAAATCATCATGATGCCCTGCAGTGCAGAAGACTGGATTAATAAATATCCTCGCTAACTTAAATATGTAAATATGTAACTGACTGAACTTTGAGTAATTCTCCTGACACATTTATGAGACATTTTCCAGTTGTGGTGATGAATTTTGAGTTCCAATGTCTGCATGCAGTGAGTAAACTAAATGTGACATTTTAAAGTATATCACAAACACATTTTGCCCCAGGACACCTCTCTGAACATCTGGTGGTGGAAGGAGAAACAGAAGAGGCTCAGTGTGTTCCTCAGGGACAGAAAGACGAGACCAGAGAGGAAGAGGAGGAGGAAGACATCTTCAGGCTGAGAGAGAAGAAAAGGTGAGAAGTGTCCAGGAAATGTAGGTGCTGTATATTTAAACTGCAGTCAAAGTCATCTGGTACGTAAGGATTGTGGGATAATTAAAGAAGTGCAGTGAAGACATTTCACATGCAGACTGATGTCATTAAAATATGAGTTCATGGGGTGTTTTTGTGATCTGAGAAATAACTGTAAACTGTGACTTTCCTTCTCTGTGGGTGAGAAAAACAGTTTGAGTGTCTGCGACAGCGAGCAGCAGAGAAACATATGGCAGATACAAAAAAACTCAAACGCTATTTATGTATTTGTTTATTTGGATGTTTGGATGAGTAAATGCAGTATTTTTCTGTGATATATTTTATTGCTGTATTAACAATCAAAATGGATTTCAAATCATCTAAAAATGAAAATATTGATACATAAACACGTCACCAGGGCATGATGGTACTTTCAGCTAAATGCTAAGCAGGTATATTTACCATGTAGGTAGGTCAGCATGCTAACATGCTAACATTTGCTATTTAGGACTAAACACAAAGTACAGCTGAGGCTGATGGGAATGTCATTAGTATCAGTGTCCAAAATTATCATTTCGACCTGCAATATGTAAACAATATTTTAGGGGAAATAGAAAACATAACACAGGAAGTGTTGATATGTGATATGTGTCTCTTGAATGAGAAAGTGTCCAAACTTTTGACTGATACTGTACATTTCAAAGTGATGGATTTTGCAGGGATTGATTATGCTCTGTTCATAATTTAGCACAACAAACGTACACACTGCATGACTGTAAAAATACAGCGGTCCAATATTGATCCTGAACAGTTAGTCATACCTGTAAATCTGTTTTTCCAAAGGTATGATGTGAGCAGCACTGTCAAAAAATCATTTGCATTGATTCAAGTTTGGGGTCTGCACTGGTATGTACTGCAGGAAATAGCCACAGCCTCGACACTAACAAAAGCTCTCACCTTCTCCCTCCTATTCAGCTTTTATATGTTACCAAAATAACTGCCAGCAATCAGAACGGCATTAAATATGAATCAAGTGAACTGCGGCTCATTAACATCTGTAGTCTCAGTAAATACCACACTAAATTAGGAAATTGTGTTGACTTAAAATTCTGCGCCCTTGGCCTTATTTTGTGACAGACTTAGTAAATATCCCTTAGTAGCATCAACACAATTATCACAGTAAAACATGTGACATGATTTCATAATTTGTCAGCTTCATTTTCCACTTCATATTTTGGAAGATAATTAACCATAAATTGCTTTACTTCCTCTCAGTACCAACACATATTAGCGTGTCCTGCAGTCTTGTGACCTTAAAGGTGCACCTTAACAACTAAAAACTCAAAAGTGTGATATATTTAGAGGTTCAAACGGTATACAGAGACAACACAACACTCCCAACACTCCAAACTGATGCATATCAATGGATAAAAAGTGATCCTGGTGGACGATAAACTCTTTGTGAATCAAGTCATCGCTGCTACAAGCTGAATTTGACCATTATATCCATAACATTCACCGAACAGCTTTAACTCTGTTGAAAACAAACGTACATTATACATGCTGGTGCCCTGAGGTGGGTCAGCAGCCAACCTTGACCCAGATTGTTGACCCTCAGACTTCCCTGAAATGTGTCAGACCTGTTTTAATCTGAACCATCTTAAACCCATCAGGTCCAAACAGCTTGACACTGACCTTTATATGTTGGAAGCTTCTGACATTTTCTCACACTTATCACAAAGAGAAACTTTTCAGATGCAGTGAGCTGCTCAGTCACTGGCACAGTACTTCTGAAGGATATTATTACTGCTATTATATGACAGAGGAACGTAGAGGGACGTGTGCAAAATGGGGTTAGCTGGCGTTTGTGGTAATAATTATAATAACCAGTTTCTGACATGTAAATACCGTTCACATCAACATCCAGCAGCAGAGAGAATACAATATTACAGGCTACAGTAGGTGATGTTACAGTCAGCTGCAACACAACATGATGCAGGACAGAGAGCTGCAGAAACACCCTGAGACAGCTGTTTACTACGGACATAAACATCTTACCATGTGAGGCAGCTGGAGTCACAAAATCACACAAGAATCCATCTTGTCAGGCTTCAAGTTATGTGCTTGTGGCCGAACCAACAGTTCACGATATTCAGCATCCTATGAGGAACTACTGGTAGCTACAGGCAGATAGACAGATGGTTCAACATGTGACCCAGTGCAGCAGTGTGGCTCACTGACCTGTTTTTAATAGTTTTTGGACACAACAGAGGAATAAGATATATCAGGCTTTGATACACACACAATACTTGTTAGTAGATCAGTTCATTGTTGGTTTGGATCCAAACATGAGATTTGTTGACAAGAAGAAAAATATAGAAAATTGCCAGAATGATCCTTTAACCCAAGAAATCACTGTTTCACTTCCTGTTTCCAACCAACAGTAAACATTGGTTTAAATTGTAACGCCAACAATAAAGGCCTCCTAACTTTATCATTTTAACCCAAACTGTGATGTTTCTCTAAACCTAATCAGACTTTAACCCCAGTGATGTCACATCATAAACATATCTGTTTTCCACCAGTGATGTGTGACAGTTGTGGAAGGAACAGACAGATGATGTGGTCCCACTGATCAGGGCGTCAGATTGCTTATGTGTTGAACATTTAAAGTCCCCCAAATTAGAGAGAACCTAAGGTGCGTCTCAATTCACTTATTTGATCGTTCCTCGATCCTCACTTGAACCGGAAGTCGTTCTGGTCCGCCATTTTGAAAGCCGTCCAAAAGCTCTTATTTCTCCTCTAAGGATGGAGCAGCGAGGTGGGATCTCTGAGGAGTCATGAGTGAGGACACATCAGAGCAGAGAACAGGAGGCTTTTACCGGCTGACATGCCCCCTTATTGGATATCAGTTATTGATTGGACAACAGATAACAGATTCAACTCAAGTGCATCACTCCCAGTTTTATATTTTATTTACTCAACATCTAGTTAAATGATAATTGTCAGTCTGATCACCAAAAGAATCATAAACAACTTTCTTCATTTATTAGAAAGATTTTTTATTTCATGATCTGTTATTTCTGCCATCATCTCCTCGCATCTTTTCCTTGTGTCTTTGCATCCTCAGTAGGAGGGACTAAGACGCAAGGAAAGGACACAAGTGTGAAACTAACACAGATGCTTTATTATAATCATTTTATTTTAGGATATTTGTTATTAATAATAAGATGTCACACACAGAGGTTAGGCAGCTCTGTGGATGTCTGCATCAGTTTCTAAATATTCCCCCAGACTGAAGGCTGCTCTGAGGTCAGTGAAGGAGAACATGAACTGGCACAGAGCCACGGCCCGTGACTAATGCCAGGTAATTCTTTGCTTTGATTGGAGCTGTCTCCTGGCTGTTCTGACACCCGAAGCCAAATTACAGGAGGTCATTTTGTATTAAGTGATAGAGGAGGAGGATGCAGCAGGATCCCTCTTTTCTCCTTTGTTGTTGTTTTCTGAGACCACAGAGACTAACAAATATCACCTATGTTACTGATGTTTTTTATGTCATAAATTACTCCATAATTTCATTTAAACATTCATGCTAACATGTGAGTACGGTCTGGATTTTCTTCATTTCTGTCACTATGTTTTAAAAGCCATACACAGGTAATGAATGCATACTTTCACTGACATATTATCTAGAAACCAAACAAGCAGCTGTTAACACATCTTGAGTGTCATTTTAAGGACGTGTAATTATAGTGAAATTAGTTTATTGCATAAAACAACATCTACACAGATTAACAATCATGATTCATTTGAAAATGTTGTAATTTCAAACATTCGTTCTAAAAGTTTACAGCTTAGATCTACACAATTCATAAAAAAACATTTTATACACTGATTTTATATGATTAATAATAGATTAGAGGCTTCTAAAGACGCTTTAATTGTGCCGATGCTGACGACTTCAGGTGAACTTTGAAGCAATGAGGTCATTAAGAAAAAAGTAATATCAGGTGACCAACAGAGAAAATACAGACAGGAGTGTGAAAGAAAACACAACTTGCAAACAGTGTTTCAGAACAGTTTAATATTAGTTTAGCTGTATTATTATAGTTAGCCTGCTGACCATCACATGGTCTCATGTCACTGAAGGATGTCAGACGGGATGAACTGAAAATGGCTGTTTGAAGTTACTGCAGAATAAACATTTTAGTCTTTTTTAAAACAAAAATACCAAATATTTGCAGGTTGCAGCTTTTACAAGATGCAGGTCTCTGACAGCAGAGACCCGGATTCACATCCTGTTTCGCTTAAATGTTAATAAACATGTTGAGCTTCAAGTCACTGCAGATGTTTTCTGTATTAAACAGACGATGATCGATGCTGCCAGAGTCTGAACATAATGCTGCTGTTACCGACTGTTTTAAATCCAGGTGGTGTGGTCACCATTTTAAATGATATTTCAATATTTTTAACTAAGTATTTATTATCTTAATAACTGAATTGGCCCGGCCACATTATTACCAGTGGATATTTAACTGCAAGATCAGATATTCTATGTTAATTATTTTCTCACGATGACAGAAAACATAATTTAGCAGCTTTATGTTTCTAGCAGAACATTTTTGCTGTTGCAGTTTAGTTGTATATGAATGTAATTTCTGTCTCTCTCTATCTCTCCATCCTTCTCCAGCTCTTTCTCTAAAATGAGATAATCTGCTGGGCACTTATGTTCCCTGCAGCCTTGTGTCTCTTGTGTCAGGCGGAACACAAAGTGCTGAGGCTTTTATTCTTGAAGGCTTCTCCTTGATCTACTGCAGCTTGGACTGAACCTCATCTGTATGTCGCTTTGGACAAAAGAAACTGCCAAACGGATAAATGTAAATGTAAATATGGTCTAATGCAGCAACCCTGTCTGCTGGAAAAAACAGTTATATACGAAGAAATGTTTTGCCAGATATGTTTTGAAGGAAACTCAGATTATCTTCAGTTTTTACAGTCAAAGAGTTTTTTACCACACACAAGTGAAACCTGACACACGTTTATTAGTGTTAATGTTGGATTTTATTTAGATTTATCTACCAGTGATGGTGGTTTTGCAGCTATTTTGTCACCTGTTTGGACTCTTCTGTTCTTCTTTTCAACAACAGGAGAAATCAAACCTGTCAAATTACAACTAGGAATCTGAAGTAAATGTTTTTTCCTGCTCGGCTGCTTGTAATTACATCTGAACAGCATGACGTGAACACAACATTAATCCCAGAATAATCTGTGTCCCATGATTGATAGATTGATTAAATGATACACACAGAAGGCAGTGTGATTGTATTTGAATATTTTGTACTCATCTTTGCTCTCAGTCTCCATCTGAAGTGTCCACCCGTAATTTGTTTGCATCTGTGAATGTCAGCTGTTGTCTGTAGTTGTGTGTCTGATCAGTCTGGCAACTTAAAAGCTCAGCCTGACAAGTAAATAGCTGAAAATTGTCTGAGAAGAAATTAGTTTTGGCTTTTGTTTTGATTTTCTGCTGAAATTACATTCCTTTTAGGAAATGGCAGGAAGATAGCTGCTGGTGAAGTCTGCGTTGTGTGATGCGACCCGGGACATTTCAACATTGCGTCTTTGTCTTTGGCATAATGTCAGCCGTTTCCTTCCCTCCGGACGCACAGATAGAGGTCTGATGATGATAACGCCTGTGAATATTGCACTCGCATATTAACATCTGACAGCGGCGTGCACGGCTCGTCCTCTGGACAGCTCAAAGTAGAGGTCGAGAGGCCCCAAATCCAGAAAAATATTGTTTTTACATTCTGTTTCCATATTGTTAGAGTTGCTTAACCTGCCTGTGGATGTTAATCTCCTTAATTCACGGCAATGTTAATATATTTTTGTGAAGTATATTTAATTGCAACAAGGCCTGTAGTGGAAAGAAAACACATAAAACACAGTTTACCCACCTCTCACTTCACAAAATACTCCATGACAAGTATATATATATATATATACACATACTGTAGTAGGATTTCATTAGATTATTAATACTGAAGCATCAGTGTGTAAGCAGCATGTTACTGTTGTAGCTGCTGGAGGTGGAGCTAGTTTCAACTACTTTATATACAGTTAGCTAGTTTAGTCCAGTGGTTCCCAACCTAGGGGTGGGGCCCCTCCAAAGGGTCAGCAGATAAATCTGAGGGGTCGTGAGATGATTAATGGGAGAGGAAAGAAGAAAAAACAAAGTTCTGATACACAAATCTGTTTTCACTTTTTGGACTTTTTCTCTAATCTTTGATTTTTGCTGAAATATTGGATCATTTGAACATTTATTGAAATGAAACCATGTGAGAAGTTTAGAGGGAAAAATCACTATTTGGTGGAGCTGTTAACAACTCATAGACATCTGAAATGTGACCCCGACTACACACTGCTTTTTGTAAGACGTCAAAAGCCAAAAAGGTTGGAAACCACTGGTTTCATCTTTAACAATGTGTTGTATTTTAAAATCTGCTGCTTTTTTTATAATTCTCAAACATTTTTTAAGCTACTAAACACGTCAACATTATTTTTGGCTGCTAAAAGTGATGACTAAACGTGATTTGAGTTCATCTTTAAAGTTTGATTATTTTCTTTCAGGAACAATCTAAATCCAATCCAATTAACACAAGATTTCTATAAAAAGAATGACACTGTTTTTGCTGTTTAAAGGTAGTTTGCAGCATTTTGTGTTTGTCAGCTGATCAGAACTGAAACTATCTGAACATTTTACTGCTGCAAAGTCAACCTGTTCACTAATGTATGTGATTTGGCTTTAAGTTTAAACACATTCATTCCACACGTTTGTTATTCTGTTATATAAACATTGATCTCTAATACAAAAAATATATAGATCATGTTTGATTTTAGATTTGTTTTTAAGATAGATATGATAGATATAGTAGAGATAAGTTAGGATTTAGGATCAGGTATCTGCAGCTAACACTGTATATGATTTTCTGAACGTCTCATACATTTAATTTCTTTCATTTTCCTTTCATCTGCCCAACTGAGACAATAATTTCCTTCAGAGTGGTCTCAGTAACTGAAGACATATTGGCAAATTTTAACGGCTCCCTTGATTCAAAGCCACTTTGATCACATTCCTGTGTACACTGTGAGGATTCAGCCCTCAGCTGATGTTGAAGTAAAAAAGCCACAGAAACAAAAAGAAAATCGACTCCAAACTCTGCGATTCTTTCAACAGTGCGAGCGTCTCTGCGAGCACGCACTTTGTGTTTTGTCATGTTGAGATCTCTGCATGAGGAGGAAATTGGAAGCAGCACTCTGCTTTCATCTTTCCACCTCCCCACTGACTCAAATTAGGAGCACACTGACACACACAAAGTTACTTACGCGAGACTCGCCTTTTTCCTCCAACATCAAGTCTTTCCTCAAGCAGAAGATGATTCCAGTTTGACCTTACAGCTCTCTGACGCACACACATGCATTTATATACATACTCATAAATACTGATGTACGACTTAAAGGCCAGCAATCACACAAATAATAAAAATGAAAGCATCTCATATACGAGCAAATGGCTCTGATCTTTAATGTGTCTTTAATGCAGAGAGAGAAATAAAAGACTTCTTGCATGTTAATAGAAGATGTGTGTGTGTGTGTGTGTGTGTGTATCTGTGTGTGTGTGTGTGTGTGCCTTCATATGTTCAAAGCGTTGTTCCTGTCAGCAGCTGGTTGAAGGAGGAGGCAGGGGGATTCGGAGGTAGGCGTGCCTCAGTTCATGAAAGCATAACTTGAGGCGACACACCAAACAATGAGGAATACCTTCCCTCTGTGAGAGGAGACTCAGCACAAATCAAAGGACAAAACAAAGGAATTTGACATCCTGGTGAATTTTAATGGGATTTGAGTCAGCAGGTTTTTTTTTTTATAACTTCTTGTCTTTCTCAATGTCACTGACACACAGATACTATGAGCAAGGTCGTCTGTTAGCATATATTAGCCTGTGTGCTACAACATCTGCATCCAGCAGTGGGAGTAGGAAATTTAATATGGGATGGCAAAGGTGCAGTGGTGGAATGTAACTAAGTACAATTTTGAGGTACTTGTACTTTACTTGAGTATTTCCATGTGATGCTACTTTATACTTCCACTCCACTACATTTATTTGACAACATAACTACATTTAGTGTAACATTTAGTTATGTTTCAGATTAAAACTTTACATAAAATGACATATTGACGAGCTTATAAATCACACTGCATTATTAAAAAATTAACCAGTGGTTCCCAAACTTTTTGGCTTGTGATCTCTTACTAAACATCAGTGTGTATTTGTGTCTCTTTGTCATGTTTCAGATGTGATTTCAGATTTCCAAAGAGGTAAAACTCTCCAATATTTCACAAAAATGCAAAAATTAAAGAAAATGTACGTAGCAGGACTTTGTTTTTTCTTCTTTCCTGCCCAATCTATCATCTCAGCAGTTCAAACTGTTGTAAAAATACAGCCAAATTCTAACAGTAAGGTACTGTTCTTTCTAAATATGGTAAAGTACTGGAAATTTTGATGCCCTTTGGAGCCCAAACCAAGAACAGACATTAACAGTAGGCTGGGGTGGTAAAATACAGTATTTTCATTTTCACCACCGCAGTAATGGAGGGACAGAAGCCACATGCAGCCATCAACATCATGTAATCATCATTCAGCCTCCTTTATGGAATCAAACCAAAAGGTCAGTAACATCTTACTGAGAACTACTGGTATAATCCCAGCAAGCACCTGGCAGGCACAAGAAGGCAGGTAGTGTTCTTCAGTTGGAAGTTTGAATTACTGGTATTTAAACACTATTTTCACTGCTGCTTGCACGTGTAGTTTAAAGGTTATTTTTGGATGACTGTTTTCTCTTGAATTACACATCAGTGAATGCTGACGTTACTCCGGCCTGATCTATACCTACACCGTGTTTATCCCACTTAGATTTCATAATTAATAATAGCCTACTGTCTAAAGCACATAACAGTTGAAGTTTATTCACATATGGAGCCAAGTTGATTAAGATATGTTTGCTGCTGAGCCCCAAAAGATTATATTAGTTATTTTAGCTTAACCCAAGTGTGTTTCTAAGCTGTAGCTACAGTAGTTTACTGCCAAGCTGAACTAATACCAGCGTCATAACAGGTGATTTGTTACCTGTTGTTTTCAGGCACTTCATTGTGATTAACCCTGAGAGGGGAACAGAGGCCAGCCGGGGAAAATAATTCCTAAGAAGACAAACAAGTTTTTCAGAAGAGTGACGAGAATTCACTGTGAGCTTGACGCCACTTCATAAAGGTAAGTTAGGTGTCCTTGTTTAAAATGTTTATCTCTGCTATTCAATTGTTTCATTTCTCTTTCTGTCACTCTGCGCTCAATTTTCATTCTTGTTTCTTTCTCACTCAGTGAGCTGTGACCTTCTGCCAATTATAACAGAGAACATTTAAAGGCATTACAAACTGTGTATCCTGAAATCTGTTTATTTGTGCTTTTATATTTTTTAAGCAGTAGTTTGCAAAGCAGTTGCTGTTTAGACTCATGAATAAGTTTTGCTGGCAGCTCAGGATGTTATAATGAACCTTGAGAATTATTTTTTCAAACATTCTTCAATACATTTGGCATATTTGAAAGCTTCTGAATAAATGCTCATTTCCATAAATCTGTCACTTGTCTCATCCTCTTTGTGCTAGATATTGAGGGTTATGTGTGTTCTTTAATGTAAAACTGAACTGATCTCATTACTGGACCATTAAGATTGAAGACACATTGTTATTTACAGTATATGTCTGCAATGTATAGTTGTTTTTATTAATATGAATAAAAAGGAAACTTTTCAGTTGTTTACTGTAACATTTACAGTAAGAAACTGTTCATGTAGATTACAATAACAACACTTTAAAAAATACAGTATATTACTGCAGGCACAGTTTCAAACTGTAAACCTCACAATTACAGCAGAATACTGTAATCATTTTTACAGTAATTAACTGTTTAAGTAAGTAGTGACACTGTAAAAAACAGTAAAAAACTACAGCTGCCAGTAGTTTACTATAATTTTACAGGGAAATTTGTGATAGTGTAGCTTCACCTCAAGCAGCTACAACAATAACATGCTGCTTATGTACTGACTGTTAAACTGATTTAACGTGTCGGTCACAGCCTAATTTTCTGCAAACAAATACTTTCACTTTAGTAGGTAAATTTAGCTGGTAATACTTTTACTTAACTACACTAACTACTAATGCTGGACTGTAATGGAGTATTTTTACATTGTGGTATTGCTACTTTTACTTTGGTAAAGGATCTGAATACAGCACTGCAAAGGTGTTTTGCCCATGTGAGAGCACATATAACTACTGCAGGTAAATAACAAGAGGAAATATCCAATAACTAAAAAGACACTAAAAAGTTATTTCAACAAAACATTTGATTTGTAACTTCCCTCCAGAATGACACACGTGACACAGGTGATTTCTTATCTGCCACCAATAACAGCAGGACTAGGTCTTTTTTTAGTGACTCCTAAAACAGTTGGAAAATTAATTAATTCATCTCACAAAGTTATGATTAAACTTCATTAATGATGTTTAATGACTGACTCAGCCTCTCCTCTACCTGTACATCCACCCGATTGCATCTCATATTTTTCCATGAAGGAACATGGAAACACATAGATGATGCCAACATAACTGTTTATGTAGTTATTTACTTTGATGTTCTGACAGTTAAAAAAAGCCCAGAACATAATCCACCAAGCAGACGAGTTTTGTTTGTTCGGTAATCCTGCCGTCTCGCCGAAGGCTTCAGTAAGTAATTTCTCACGTGCAGTAACTTCACAGGCTGCTTCATAATCACTATTCAGTTAAAAAACATTCATTATTCATGAGCTGGTGAGAGTTTGTTTTTGGCCCTGTGTGAACAAATAGACACAAATATGATGATTCCTGTCAGCTCTGGTGTCTAAACTGTAGATATAAAGATTTGTGTAAAGTGTTAAAGCAGTCATGGAGAATGTTAAATAACTACACAGGCTTACAATTAATCCACAATGAAGGGCAAAACAAAACAAACATAGACCAGATTCAGACAGCCCATAACTCTACCGGGGATATGTAATCCTGTAAATTTGATATTTTAATAACAGAAAATGTTTAAAACTCTACACATGCAGAGTTGCAGGCAGAGCACTGATGCTACTCTTGTGTCAGCTGTTGCAATAGAAACTACATTTACTGTGATTAAGTGCAAGTTTAAGGTTTTTGTTTTACTTCTACTCCACCAGAGTTCTGTGAAATATTGTACTTTTTACTGAACTACATTTATTGGGTACAAATAAAGATTTTACAAACAAAACATCTGACCAACTGATAGGATATGATACTAACCGACAGTATGTAAAGTAGTTTAAATCGTCTCCCTCTTGACCAGCTACATTATTAAAATGAGGCCTTTGTGCCTTTGTGCCTCTCATGTATCAGCATCACGTTCGAGTCAAAGAACAACACTTACTGCTGTGATGAAGGTATTTACAGAATCTCCAAAGACTCTTTGAACCATCAGGATGAAAAAATATTCAGTGTGCTGCACAATAACAATAGATGTATAACAATTTTTCACAAGTTGTGACTTTGTTTCCGAATCCAAACACAGATGTTGGCTTGTGGCTACCTGGACAGGAAACAGATTTACAACTTGGGAAAAGGATTAGAAATCTGTTTTATTGTGCAGCGGACTGAATGTTTTGTCACTCTGATGGGCTATACAAATAGACTTCAAGACTTTACATTTACATTTTGTCATTCGGCAGACGCTTTTATCCAAAGCGACTTATGAGCGACGTAGCAGGCATTTAGAATAATTAACTATAGAAATGGTCAATCTTCTGGTCTCGTTTGCTTGTGTAGGTCATAATGAGGCATCAGTTTTAAATTGAGACTGTTTCATAGCCAGTTAAAAACTCTTTGTAGTTGCTTTAACTGAAAGTATGACTATATTTATTACTGTTTTTATGACAAATACAACTGCACAAAAAGGGTTCACACAGCCAAATCAATGAGATTTGAATGTGAATGTTTTTTCGCCTGAGGGTCATGTTTTTGGTTCCAAATCTGTTTTTATTACATTTCTTAATAATGGGGAAGAAGGACAGAAAATTAATTCTGCATTTATTAGACCTATTTTCCACCCATTTCAGCAGAGCTGTTGTTTACTGAGTCAAGAATGAAAGAGAAAAGTACATTTATTGGCAGAGCTGCTCTAATGTGTTTTTATCCAAAATTATATACTTCTTGTAGTATTTGACACTCATAACAACATTTTCTTTTTTAATACTTTTACTTTATTTAACCCGCTGGAGTCCAGCTTCATTCTGGTTAATTTTTGTGGACTTTCTATGCTTCACTTTTGTTTTTCCTTTCCCAACATGCATGGTATCCTTTTCTATAAGTCTAACTTATCAAAGTGTAAAGCTGCCAGGAACCAAAGTCACAAGAAAAAATGACAGACGTGCTGGAGGAAAATGCAGCTAAATGCTGCAAATTAGATATGTTTACAAGGACGGGACATGGTCCTCATTATTAGCTGCAGTGTTTCACAGATGGTTCAAATGCAAACCCATAAAGGTGACTGATGTCTGTAGATTTGAGCTACTTACTTTTAAAATTAAATGTGTATCCCCCACCCTCTGTGCAATTATCTTATCTGATCATCCTCCTAGATCTACATCAGATTATGTACCTGAATTCTCAGATTTTTTATCATCCATTGTTCTTACTTATGATAGAATATATGCTCCCACTTGGCCACATTATACATGGACATAAAATTTAATTCCACTGCTACACTGATGACATGCAGCTATATCTCCCAGTAAAGCCTACAGAGACTTCAAACCTCTCCAGTCTTACAAATCGTCTAGCAGATATTAAAAAATGGGTGTCAGCTAATTTTCTTAAATTAAACTTGGATAAAACAGAGATCCTTATCATTGGTCCTGACCATCTGCATCCTAGTATCCAGTCCTCTCTTGGTCCCTTATCAATTAATGTTAAACCAACTGTCGGGAACCTGGGTTTGCTCTTTGACACTAACCTCCTTTGTGGCCTCGCCACTTATACACTTTCTATACGCTGTCTGTGCAAACCAACTCATACTGATGTGTCTGTGTGTGTATATTTTTGTGTTTTAACAATTTTGAATGTCTCACTGCCTGGACATGTGGGTTCATTTTGTTTTAGTCTGCCAGGTGTACAGTATACAAGCTCTGTCTGTTCAATCCACACCGACTCCGACCTGCATTCAGCATCTCTGTCCACAGAACAAACTGTCTTCACCAGGCTGACTGACAGTAGACATTTACTGAACTGAAACAGTTTTCATGTCGGCTCCACGGGAAGAAATCAACAGTGTTTTTATTTATTGAGTCATTGATTATTTCCCCGCCCACTGCAGCGAGTGAGGGGAATCTGCTGGTAGTGAAACCGGCGAGCTCACAAGCAAACAGGGAGCCTGATCAATCAATATAGACATCATTAATAAGTTCAGAACATTAAACAGCAGGCGATTTGTGTGATTTAAACAGCTGTGTGCCAGAGGAGGAAAAAATAGACTCGGACTTTAAGACTCTGGACTAGACTACAAAAACACGGAGGGTCTTGGAGTCAGTGTGGATACATTCAATAAAATGGAAGCATTATCTGGCAAAAACATTTCTAAAAACACTTTCTATGTGGATTGGCCATTAGTCTTGTTTATATAAGTACATTTCTCCCAAATGTTGTTCCTGGTAGTGTGGAGAAGGCTGTCAAACATCATTAGACCTTCATGTTGAGAAATTAAATGTAAGTGAACAGTTAACTGTAAAAAAGTATGAAAAGAGGACGAGTTTTTTGGTTTTACTCGCTGTCCATTTCCTCTGTACTGTAACCCAACAGCACTTCCTGTGTTGAGTGGAAATTATTCATGTGTACTGAAATCTTAATGTTATGTTTTTATATGTGTGTGTGTTGCAGTTAAAAGGTTAACTCAGAGTGCTTTGCTCTGTTTGAACCAGTGAATTACGGTTTGTATGGTTATGTTTTACCACTTACAAGTTCATGCACTTAAATGTGCTATTTTAACTCACTAATGTCAAACATGTTGTGTGCTTGTGATAGAAAAACAAGCTGTCAACAAATGTTGACATTTGAAAGAAGATTCTGGAAATGAACTGCAGTACTTGCAGCTCTCACACTAGTGGAGAAACTCTACTAAAAACCTCAAAGACAGTTTGTGCTCTTGGTTCTCATTTCTAAAAAAATAAATAAATAAGTGAGTGGTTTGGACAGATGGGAGCAGAACGGGCAGTTTTGGGAGCTGAAACATTTAACCGAGAAGCTGAAATCAATACAGTTGCCAGCAGACAGATGATGGGAGGTAAGACTGCAGCTCTCACAGGTGACAAGAAATGCCAAGAATGCCAAGAGGTGCAAAGAAAGGAGGTAAAATCTGCCTTTAGTCCAGGAAAGAGTTAGGAAGCCTGCCCAGTATCCTCAGGAAGTACCTCCATGTTTAATGTTAATGCAACTCAAGATTTACATCCACTGCAGGACCAACATAGGAAGTAGTGTTTCCTTTATTTAGAGAGGGAGAAAGTAAGGATATGTATGGACATGTAATGTGTCTGAAGGCGCAGGTCTGGTTTTATCTTTGGGTGGGACATGTTTTGTCAGACAGCTAACATGAACAGTTGCGTATGTGCACCTGCTCGCTCATATGTACACGTGAGAGAGCTTGACTCTGCAAAAAGTTTACTTTATTGAAAATGTATTTGCTGATATAACTCACCTGAAACCGGATTTGTATAATGATTTTTTTCTCAGATTTAAAAAAAGTAATATTTAAAATTGACACTTGATAGATTTTTACAATAAATAAAACCTGTAAGTTCAAGCCAAGTTTATCTGTAGAGCACAGTATCATACTGAAGCAATTCAAAGTACTTTACAGAGTGATAAAACAGTAAAAGCACACACACACAGATGTACGTGCACAGACCTAGTTAAACAAAATAAAAATGTCTTCCATTTATTCCTAAAACAGGACAGTGTTGGTGCAAACTATAAATCATCTGGCAGACTGTTCCATACTTTAGGAGCTAAATGATCTGTAACTCTGGGGATTTGGAGAAGAAGGCTGTCGTGACCTGAGAGCTCTGCCTGGTTGATAAAGTGGAAGCATGTCAGATTTATTCAGGGGCTGTTTAGTGCTTTAGAGGCCAGAAGTGAAACTTTAAAATCAGTTCTATAATGGACAGGTAGCCAGTGACGCTGTTTAAGAATTGAAGGTATATGGTCAAAATTTTTCAAACCATTTTCAAACCTCACCTGAGACTTTGTAGCTCTGTCCTTCTTTTAATTTGTTGATTTTGGCGACACCACTTTGGTTCTTCTGATGACCTGATGTCTTAATTCGCTTTGGGAGGCATTTTTACCAACAGTAATAAAATAGTTTAATAAACATGACGTCTGAGCAACAATCACAAATTAGCTAATAACACCTAACGCTAGTTTTGTCCAGTGAAGACGTTTTCAGTTCTGTTTGAAACATTTAAACTATAAATACAGCTTCAGCTAACAGCTTCTTCCTCCAGAATGTCACACTGTTAAACATGGTACAAACAACAGCCAGCATTCATACACACTGCAGCTAAGTACAAATATGTACACCCACACATAATGTGGGTTCTGAACGCTTTGTTTGCAAAGTTACATCTACTTCCTCCTCATGATGACATCAGATTGTTCGCACATGCCCACAAATAGCCGTCTGTTCTGTAATCTTTGTCGTTAAGGTTGTTTCAGATCTGATTCAGCTCCAACATGTACGGATGGATTTGAGAAGTTGACATTTGGAGTAAAGAAGGAGAAAAAGAAGTGAAATCCTGCTACTATAGTTTGTTTACGTAGCCTCCGGAGCCGGAGTAAATCATGCAAAGATATTCCAGTAGAGCCCCAGAGTGTAAATATAGAGCTGGAAATGTGCATGTTTTGTCCTCTTTAAATGATTATAGAAGTATGATGTTATACGGTGTAAATTTTATTATTTCAGGAAGGGAGGTAGGTACTTATAGATTTTTCTTCTCCCTGCTCCTTTTCAGTCATGAAATGTGTATTATGTTGTTGTAAAATGTTGTGTTGGAAGCATACACTGAAGAATAAGAATAATATTATAATGTGTAGTCATGTTGCTTATCTTGTTTTACTCAGCTATTTGCACCCTTATTTAACTAATTAATGTCTCTTATACTGCTCTTACATTAATTTATGCCATACAAAATTTAAGATGTTTTACAGATCTTTTGTTTTATGATTTTTTTTACCTGGTCCTGTGAGGAGCAACACTGAACCTGAACCATAAACTCTTTCCATAGTTGTCATGCATAGATATTAAAAAACATTGCCTTTGGAAGGAAATCCAGGGTTTTGCAGACGTTCTTGTGTAGCAGTGGGTTTGTGAAGATCACAGGAAGCTAATTCAAGTGATCAGGAACAACTAAGTGAGCAGCAGAGCTGTTTACTGCAGAGCAGAGTGACATGGACACTGTGTGTCTGCTGTAAACAGGTAAACAGTGACTTTTCAGCTAACCTTGTGATAGATGAGAACAACACCTGTAACCATGGTAACTGAACACATCAAAGATGGTGACAGCTGTAGCCTCTAAAAGATAAAAATTTAAAATGCATAATGAACCTGAACTGAGGAAAATTTCACTAAAATGTTTTTGGCTTTAACTACTGGAATATATCTTCTTGTGAAAAGACTAAAACTTCTTACACTTATTTCTTTTTTTTCATATATAAATGCAGTACACCCCAACAGAGCCCCTGAGTGGTAAAATCATGTTTTCTTTTCTAGTTCATGTGCTTGTTTGACTAAATCGTGTGCACAATTTAATAAATGTGTGAACAAAATAGTAAAACGTGAACACGAAATACTTACATCTTGCACACAATGTCCTCAAAACAAGGGAACGAAAAAAGTAAATCGTGCTCTTGAATTCTGTGAAGTTCACGTTAGACGTGCACACAGTTGCTTCATGTCCTGCAATTTGCAGTAAGGTAATAAAACTTAATGTGGATAACTTTGGAAACTATTATGAGAATCATAAAACCTGGAAGTGTCGTTGCATGGTTAATTACCTTGATTAGATTGTACTGTTTTAGCTACTAAGAATGACCTGTCTATTTTACCTCGCAAGGTTTTACAGTGGTTACTCTTCATTAGAGAGAATATACACTCGCTTAAGAGATGGCTCTTTTTAATTGGTGTTGTTTGAACCTTCTGTTTAGTAACGTTAGCCTTGTCATGCTACGATCTGTATTTCTTTAAAAAATTTGTATCCCCTATAGCCGTGGCTAACATATGTACGTAAGTCATGCACAAAATGTTGTATGATGTGGTTTGCCTCAACCCCGGTGTTGTTTTATTGCCTGGGTCATGATGAATGTTCAACTGCATGTTTAATGACCCCTGACCATATAACCATGTAAAATTAGTCACTTCAGGTTATTTTGCTGTTCAGTTTTTGAGAAAAGTATGAATGATTTAATGTAATTTTAGCTGACTTTCCCTTTAATTTTCTCAAAAACTGGAAGTAAAATAACTCCAAACTAAGTCCAAACTGACAATGTGTTACAGTGTTCTTTAAGGTGACTTACCCTGCACAGTAACATACAGTGAAACTACAGTTTTATATGGTCATAGTCAGCAACATTTTGAGCAGAAATCTATTGCGCCTGTCAGCAAACCTATTATAGAAACAGTTTATCAAATTAGGATACGTCACATATTCAACAAGACTTATTTAATATATGATGTGTACGTCGCTTTTATTTGGTATATAAAATGTGAGAAAGGTTTGCTCATCCTTTTTGGCCAGTCCAAGCACCAGTACTGTAACAGCACGGGTAGACACACATCAAAATCCAAGCAGTTGCTGGCTTGACTGGATTTTTACAAACGACGACTCACTTGCCCACAGTACCCCAAGTCCTATCCACAGCCCCCAGCCAATCGACCAGTCACAGTAATAACCAAGCCCTTCCTCTCCTGCTGTCTTGGGCCTCCAATCACAGATGATGACCTGTTTTTTTTTCAGAAACTATTACAACTGAAGAAAAGGAAGTTGTCAAAAAAGCAATGAATGAGTTCAAGTTCATTTCTGAAACGGGTGAATGGTTGGATTTCATCGAGACTCATGACGTTAAACTTCACCGAAGTGAATGTGAGGAAAACACTGCTGGTCACTCATAAAGAAATTGTAAAAGATCCAGCATATATTGCAGACTGCTGGAGCAGTGTGATGAAAGGACTGAAACTGTCCAGCCTCACTCCTACAAGCAGGAAAGTTGTAGCCATCCGTCAACATGAATCCCTCAAAAAGAGACAACGTGAAATTCTGGATTTCCTCAAGAAGTTCATCAGGAACTGTGGTGATGTTCGGCTTAGGAAGTTTCTCAGATTTTGTACAAGTAATCGTTTAGTTTCAGTAACATGCAGTTGCTTTCTAGTTTGTTTTGTTTGATGTTATTTCTTTAACACAATCAGTTGCTTTTGATGGATTCACATTTTATCTCATTATGTTTTGTCTGCAAAAGGTGCAGACCTACTCGTTGCGAAGGCCATCCACATGAGAGTGTGTGAGCGCCTACACACATTATGCCTCCAGCTGATGGAAGAACCAGTGTCCTTGATGCAAATATGTGGGTGATGGACATTATTTAAGAGTAAGTGACATGTGAATGTAAAACTTTGTGTATATAGTTTGTCCATGTTTTCTGCTTCTATCCGGTTCGGCGTTTTGTGCCGTTGCAACAAGTTTTTATTAGTGTTATTTTATTTTGGTAGACCATTGTCCGGTTAGCTGGTACATGTATTTACCCATGTTGGCTTAAAGGGGAACTCAATATTACTATATGTCATTACTATGCCCTTTTGGTGATTCACCGGTTATAAGCAACAATAAAGAATTTGACCTTTTTCTACTGCCCAAATAACAGCCCAGAGGCACCATTATGACATATTGTAATGTTGACAATCATTGGAGTTCCCCTTTAGCTGCTACTTCAGTAACCCTAATTGAATGTGAACATTCGTTTTATATTATATTTCACCAAATGTTTTTGGTGCACCATTGTGTTTTACTCATGTTGGGAAAATGTTTAATAACTGTTTTCTATAAATGGAAAAGAATTATATATGCATGCTGGGCGCGCTGGAGGCCCGTGGTGACGCCACTGGATAGACAGGCCAGATGATGACTGGGCTGTAGCCTGCACCCAGGCCCCTCCCCCAAGACACGCCACTCATCATGGACATACTTTTGGAAATATGGAGATACTTTTAAAATAAATGTTTCCTCTGCCATCTGCATCGTGTGTCATGTATTCTTGTGAGAAATCTCATTCCTTAAGTAGGTTTTTCTTTATTGGATAAGACAGTGAAGTGCTGAGAAAGAAGATGGCAGGTCAGAACCAGGCATATTCATTTATTCATTAACTTTGTGTACAGGAATAAAGTAAAAACTTGTGCAGGGACAAAAAACAAAAAGTCATAGATTCCAACATGGACTTTTACAATAAACCTCATCAACCACTAAAACAAAAACCCCTGAGTTAACTTCAAATTTATAGTATTGTTCTATTGTGACAACAGATTTATATTCTCATCAAAAACAGACAACATATCACATGATTTACATGTTTCCTGTGTATTTTCTTAGTATACAGAAATAAAGTATATAGATACAGATCAGTGCTGAATACTAAAAACATTCACAGATCTAAAGTATTAATGCTTGTATCAAATACATGATTTACACACTCATCTAGATGCACCACATACAGAAATAGCCTACAAAGTTGACATGCTAACACTGTGGTTATTCTAGTGACTTTTAGTGCTTAAAAAGTCTTAATTCTAGTTACTTTAAGCTTATTACTCAATATACGACTCAGTTTAAAAACAAACAAGAATGAAGAAATTCTCACAAGCGAGCAGCCGGACCTCCTGCACACATCAACAGGTGACTGAACAACCAATCAATTAAAAACTGGATCAATTCAAATTGAATCAGACTCTTTCCATGTGAGTCCAGGCAGCTCACTGTAACTCCTCAACAGCAAACTACCTACAGCTCATTATATGATCTCTGCTGCATTACTGTTAAGGAGATAAATTCACACAACAGCCACAGAGACGTTTAACCATCAGAGAAGAAATTAGTGACCACAGAGACAGAGAAGCTGTCTCTGTGGTCACGTTATCTGATGTCTTCTTTCTTTCATGGAGATGAAGTATCCATGTCATAACATGTTTGTTTGTTAGCAGAACTTTGTGGCTGCTGGTTAGCCAGTCTGATATCATTAGCAACAATGACAAACAAGCTAACTCTCCCGGTTGTTTCATGTCAGGCCGCAGCACGTCACCGTAGTCCCACTGGGGGTCCAGCCTGGACAGCCGAGGCAGCGAGGCCCAAGGCTGCTCCAGCAGAGCGGAGCTCTCCATCCGCTCCCCAGCGGCGTCCTGCTGCTGAGCCCCCCAGTCCACATCCATTCTCACCGTTAGCTTATCAACAGCCTTTAATAGTCCTTCAGGGCTGCTACAACAAGCCAACAGTTGCGTTGGCTAACACAGTATCTACTGCTCGATAAAAGAAGGTAAACCTAACCGCTAAATCTGACAAAAGGAAATTTGGACTATTGCTTTACTGCATACAGTAGTAGAGAATTGATGATGAAATTTGGAAACTGTCATTGGACCAACGTGATGTCAATAACCGTTTAGCATTAAAAAAAAAAGAAGTACATTAAATTGAAATAAGAGATCTGCCCTGTATATCTGTGAAGTAAATGGATGTTTCTCATTTTAAATGTTCCTTTTTACAGTAGTGTGGCCTTATAGCCTTGTATAAAACAAGATTGCAGGACCTCTCAAATTTAATCAATAAAATTTTAAATAAAGTTTTAATTAAAAGTAATGTCAAAAACAGACCTTGAAGTAACAATAGCAGATTACTGGCAACTAACCTGTGGAGCAAGAGTGAAGCAGGATTTTCTACATCTCACTAACCTGAACCGTCTTTGGTGTAACAACAATACTGTTACACTATTTTTAATCTCTTGTCTTACTTCTGTCGGCTCAGCTGCTACTCTGAAAACAATCATACTGTAAGTTCATAAGCAGTAACGTCTCCATAGAGGAGGTCACATACGTCCAAGTCTGAAATTACAATACAGTCTTCACTCTACTCTGCTGTTTTTCACAGGTAATCAGTTCTCATGACTTTGACACTGGTAGTTGGTCCAGGCGTTAACTTGGTGTAATGTGACTCAAATCTGATATAAATTAGGCTACATAGTCTCACTCTGTTCTTTAAATTGCAGCTAATTGATGATGACAGTGAAAATGAAAGCTTCCAAGTTAATCATCGGCCAAACAGAGTCACAGTAGAAATTGGTGATGAAAGCATAATTGCATCCCTTCGTGGTAGGTGTTCAGATTGGGGGTGGGGATTGAAATGACTTCTCCAAAATGCAGTGAATTTCATTAACAGTAAACATCTATGAAATAAAATCACTTATGGCAACATGAACTCATGAACTGACTTAATCTATTGTTAGTTTCACCAGGAACTGCCGTCTTTACAGGAGTGCACAGGGACCTTGCAGAGAGGAAGCCCATCATCTGTGCTAATGTCTGGAGAATCAACTTCATCAGTGGCGTGATGATGTCTCACTAATAACTCACCGTTTACACAAGTATTAATGTCTGTGGGAATAAGGCTATGGGTGCAGTTCTACAATATATGTAAATGTACCTTTTAGCAAAAAAACTTGGCGGTAATCACCTAATTATTTCTCATCTGTTCTCTCTAACAGACGCCATTATGGAAGAATTTTCAAACACATCTGCCTCACACACCACAAGGTAGATGACAGTCCTGAAGAGGTCACGTCCTTCCTCGGTTCCTTGGTTTGCTCCTGTTGCTCTCACTCTTCTGTCTCTTGACAGTAACATTCTCTGGTCCCATGTCAGCACGTGCAAGCCTTGGATCCCCCTCCCCAACCGCTCTATCTCTTCCACAAAGTAGCCTCCTATTACATGTGGATCACTGTTTGTACTGGCAGCCTTCAACCTAATTATCCTCAGAGAAAATTCATTTATACACCCAGTAATGCATATGCCATACGGCTTAAGCTTGTTGTAGGAGTCAAAGTGCCATATAAAGTTTGGTCCTTCAGAAAAGTACTGCCTGGGTCTGAGAAGTCGTCTCCGGTGATGTTTGGAGTTTTCAGGGTTGAGTTGAGTAAGAATGATGTGCACGTCTTCTTTCCTCACACTGATACTTTGCTCTACACACTTTGTGTACATCCATCGGTAGCCATGAATCATCATCCAGGGCCTTGCAACTGATTTATTATGAAGTCAATTACCTCTGCCAAATCTCCATATTGATGACAAAGAAGCCAATACTTCTCTCCACGTTAAGGTGCTCTGAGTAATAACAATGCATTGACTAGCAAGGGTTGACAATATGTCTCCATAGTGTAGTGCCCCCCCCCCCCCCACCCCCCCCCCCCGTTTAGGCTACTTGGTTCCTTCCAGTTAGAAAACTCTACGTAGTATCAGCGGAGCTCGTAGAGCCGCTCAGCTGAATCGTTATGGATAACCAACCTCAGCTCACAACATAAAACTGTTTGACTTAAATGAATTTAAATTATTTCACTATTTAACGTGACTTAGAAACATAGAAGCCAGAGCAGATAATTCCTGCTCACTTGGTTTGGTGTGAACATAACATATGCATTGTGAAATGTGCCACCTCAAAAAAACTGACTGTTTGATGCACCTGACTGGATTGATCAGTGATTTCTCTACATTGTGTCTTAAATCAGGTCCTTCTCTCCTGTTTTATTGTCACAAACACTTCCTAAAGGATGTTGCTTCCCCTCTCTCCAAACACTGAGATTACCTCACACTGCATCTGATGACTATGACTGTTGTGAATATATTTGTATACCGATTAAAAAGAGGATGAATCTGTTTCCTAGCAACTGCTCCAATAGCTGTGAAACTCCCGACCCCTAGTTAGTGTGAAATGCTTTTAAAGACACTTTAAAGTTCTTGAGGAAACATGAAAACAGATAGCGCAGTCTGTCAGTCTAACGTGGATCCCTCAGAGGCCTGAAAAAGATGCTCAATAAACATTTACTTTACCTGTGTGAAGACTGCGAGCGCTGCTCCTCCACAGGGAGTTCACATCCAACAGAGTGTGGAGCAAAAAAGAGGAGAGGAGGGAGGAGATTGGCCAAAAAGAAAAAGAGCAAAGACTAAGAAGCTCGAGAGCTAATTAACACTTTCGATTAAAAACTTTATCGAAATAAGAGATTTGGAGCAGTTATGTAGAGCCCACTCCACAGAGTTTAAAGAATTGTACAGAACAAAGAGTTAGAAGGACAATTTAAATGATAATTTGAGAGAAACTGAGAGCAGCATCACCTGTAATATTTCCTCTGTTTGTATCCAACACATTAAACTATTCGAGATTTTGTTTTGAGAAATCTCTTTCAGACTTCATGACGCAGCTTCATGATGGAAAATGTGCTTTTCTGTTGAGGGACGACAGACTGTTTGTTACCTGCTGCTACAAGACAACACACAGTAAACTACACATGTGGAGCTTCTGACCTGATTGAATGAACATCTTATAAACAGAACACAAGACATATAGAAGGATTTTCTTTGATGTTCAGTCTTCATAATTCTTTTGTTATATACTATAAGAATAGTATATATATTTTACCTCAGTGGCCTTTATTTGGGGCAGGCTCATATTATATTTTCCCCAAACTATGCTGAGCTACCATGAATAAAACTCAACACTTTCAGGATTTTCATGTTTCAAACTTTCAAAGTTTTGCAGCCTTTCCTTTACATGTAGACTTTTTTGTCATGTTTTATGTAAATTTTTGTACTTACACTGTGTGTTTAGGTCTGTGTGTGTTCAATGTTTCACCTGGCTGCAAGACAAAGTAAAGGTTGAAATTGACTTTGTGTTCTTGTAATTATTTATATGTTTATTTTGCTGTTTAAGACAATGATTCCCAACCTCAAGACAAACCTGAGGGGTCACAATATAAAGAAAAAATACATGTTTCTGTTATGCACAACCGTGTTTTGTTTTGTTTCTTTACAAATTCTATCAATTTTGGTCTTTTGTGAGATCTAGATATACAGATTTAAGGTTTAAGATATTGTCTCTGTGATTATATTCTGACAGAATGTGTAATTTAGTATCATTCATACTCATCAGAATCAGTAAAAAGATTTAGTGCCAAGTAGGTTTGCACATATAAAGAACACATATTGGTGTTGTGGTGCATAACAATCAAAGAATAGAAGGTAAGAGAAAACAGAACTACCACAAAAAACAGGTGATATAAATATATAAATAACATTTTACAATTAAAAAATAAAATGTAGTAAAAATATATTCTAAGTGAAAAGAACTGTTGACTTAAAAAATATATGACCAAGAATGCAAATGTTCCCAGTATAAACAGTGCATGTAATGTGCAAATGTAATTGTGTTAATATAAAGCACCATTGTTGGGTGTGATGGGTTCACAGATGTGCAGATGATAACATTTTTACATTAATATAACGTGTATAACATACAGTATGTATAACATATAACGTGTCTATGGGTGGGATAGGGTCCATGTCAGTGGGGGTCCTGGGCCTTGTCAATCAGGCCAGCTGCAGTCAGGAAGGATCCCACTAAAGCTTATTTAAGTTTGACTGCAGATATCAGCCAGAACTCTTCTGTTTACTTCTGTCCTCTCCGTCCTCCTCGTCTCTGTGGGAGGTGTAATTCTGGTTCAGTGAGGGTGTGTCAGGTGTCTTACAGCCAGATTATAACGCACGAGCAGTTTAAAGTACATACACACATTTTTCATTCACCTCATTTACACACAAATCCCAGTTTGTCTTCGTCTCACAATAACAAACTTATTAAATACTCAGATTAAAGCTTAAACTGTGAATCTCTGTAGAGATTCCTGATTCTGCACACAAACACACGAACTGCACCAGAGGATTTAGTGTTTGTTAGTGTGCTGGGATGTTTTCTCCCCTGTCTCTAATATCTTCACTAATTTTATGCTTTTGTTTTCTGCTCTGAAATGTGCTTTAGCATCACCCAGCCCTGTTTGTGTCCTCCTTTCTAGTAATTGCCCACAAAATAACATGCTTTTCTTCTCCTAATAAGGCTCTCATATCAAAATTGGATTTCAATGCTTTGCTGGAAAAGTTAATGAGTCAGTGATGTAGCCATCTGCTTCTGTGTGGCTCAGTAATGTAATGACTATATAATGGTGGATGGTGTCTCCAGGTCCTTACAGAGTCTCGGGGGACTCAGCAGACCTGCAGAGAGACAGCTGGACCGACTTGATTTGTGACTCGTGTCTCAGGAGATACGAGCTCGGTTCTGTTTTCTATTTTTGATGCGTTTTATGGGTCCAAATGAGATTGCTGTGTCAGTTGAGCTGCAGGTTTGTAAAGCATGTATGAAGTTATAACTGGGGTAGAGCTGTAAAAATGACCCACATACACAAACAGTCCCACCACAGCTTTTGTGTGATCATCTCTCTACAAAATATTACGTGTACCCCCAAAAAAGTTTTGTGTGTTCTCATAATTCAGACACAAATATACTTAAAGGGAAACTTTGCAGATTTTCAACCAGCATCACATCATTACACTGTGGGTAGTATATGCAAATGAGCAATGTTTAACTTCCCTCCATGTTGCCTGCAGCCAGAGCTCACCACTCATTTGCCAGATGATGCGTTTTGTGTCACCCGGTGGACTTTGGAGAACTGCATTAGACTACAAACTACGTTTCTGCATTTTCTGTAGTGGTGCGTTCAAGGACGCTAAAATGTGGGTCTCCCAAAACAGAGTCTGGAAGATGAAGTGACCACCGGACTGCTGAGTTTCTCTGTGATTCATCCAGAAGACCTGAATCTACCACAAACACCCACTAGCTTTACAATATAATGTTGGAGCAGAGATGTGGGGCAACTATTACAACTTATGAGGCCGAATATAGTGCTGTGTAATCAGAGTATGGAGGAGGAGGCGACCACTGGAGCTGTAACAGCGAGAGAGAGGTGCCACAGCATCAACCGGTGCCCGGGGAGGATGGTCAGAGAGAACGGAGACAGACTGAAAACTCTGCACTTCTGATACAGAACAGCACATCAGCGACTGTGTTACCTGTAACTTGCAGCTGCATCCAGCTTTGAGCACAATCCGGTCCGGCTCACTGTCGTCCAAAACAGGTAAAAGAAACAGCAGTTAGGGTTAGAAACATTGGTGCCATATATCCAGACTCAATGAGGAAAAACGTTTTGCTCACTTTCTCTTTGCTAACCGGCTGGTCATAAACACACCGTGAGTAGCTCACTGTTAGCTCATTGGACAATGCATTCTGGTTGTTGTAGGATTCCCCCTCAGAGTGGTATGTGGAGTCTACAGCCTTTTCCTCAGTTTTCTCTAGTCACAGGGCACCAATTTCAGAAATAATTGCACATTTCTACTACGTAGGTGACCTAGTTTTGAGAAATCATCATGTTCACAGCGGTGATTTTTTCCTTTAAGGAGTCAGGATGGGTGTAAAATAAGTCTGTGTATTAGGCTTCAAGCTGTCTACAAAGACACCCTGTAATCTGTGTCAGGATCAAAAGTGACCTCTCTTGTCAGTCTAAAGGTCTCACCACCACTACCGTTATACCTCTCATTGATTCCCTGCTGCACAGGCTGAACCAGCTGGGTGCTGCTCCTGTCCATGCAAACCACCAAAGACGTTTGCAGCAGGTTCAGAAACGTGACTGAAAATAAAGAGCTTTTCTGGTCTGATGCAGTTACCATGGCTGGTGTGTACAGCATGCAGTGATGGACTCATTATCCACAGTTACAACTACACAGGCAGGACAGCTGTTGGTGTAGTATTCTTACGCTGAGAAGACACTGTGCCTTTTTATGAATCTTATACATTGTGTTAACTCTGACAACAAGTTTTAATCATCCTTTCTGGATGAACAGAACCTGTGACTTTTATTCTCACGTTGTACAGCTCAACTGAGTGTCTGGACAGTTTGTACAGTGTCCAGTAAAGTTTATCCAAACAAGATGATGATGACAAAAAGAGAGAAAGGCAGCGTTACTTTGTGCAGAGCCACACATGTCTGGAAGATGCAACAATCTGATTTGAAAAAAAATAATTCTATCACAGTCTCAGTCTCAGCGTCTCAGTCAGACTACAGTTTAACCACAACATGTCAAATATCCTCCAATCATATTAAAACAAGCTCACTACAGTTTATAACAATAGCCACGTTGGAAATCTGATCTCAGAGCTGCTCAAACTGCAGACAAGATTTCTAAACTACCAGACACCAACCGATCATCTGAAGTTGTGACGAACTGAATGTCAAACGCCATCTGACAGAATTTCAGCCCAATCCAGCCCGTTTCAGGGTTAAAATGTATACCTGTAAATCTTTACAATGTATACCTGTAAATCTTTACAGGTATACATTGTGACTGTTAAAGGGGCACTACACAAATTGAAAACAGATGTCTTCTGCAGCTCTGGAGGAGTTATGGAACTCTGGATATAGAACATCACCAAACATATCCTATAATTAACTTAACAGCCTGCTCAGTTATAATGTGTCACATAGTATTTAAACATGGAGACGCTCCCCTGCTAATCATACAGAATCTGACATCAAAACAGTTCTGAAAAATGTCATTAGGTGTGTTTTCATCCACCGTTTTTATTCACATTTTCAGTTTCAGTTTCAAAAGCCAAAGTGGAGACACTGAAAAGCTGAACACAAAAGTTTTTACTCTTAAAGTTTTGTATTGATGAAGCTGTTTCTGCATGTGTCCAGGACATGAGTGTGGGGCAGCTGCAGCACAGTATCCATGATGTGTCGATGAGCGAATGTGATGAAATTACAGCTCTGGGGAGTTGGTGCTCATCCATGCTGGGAAAATAGGACAGTTTGTATCCTGATGCGATTGACACGTGTCAATTTGCTGCCAGTATTCGGGCTTAAATAGAAAACTGGTGCAGGTGTTTCTGCGTGGGTCATACACTGCAGATATGTGTGTGAAGTGTTTTTCTCTATTCTGTATTCTCATCTCAAAAGATGGTCTCCTCAACGGAGTTGCTGAAAGTGGGAGAAGCTATTTCGGATGCCCCTTGTTCTAAAAGTAAAAATCCTGGAGAATCAAGGAGATCCATTAAAGAAATATTTGAAATGGGAAAACAGAATGAGAAAAAACACTTTAGGAACCAGCGACTCCTCAAACTCTATATTACTGAACACCCAGAAATGAAAAGTGAACTGATTTAATCTGCAGATTGTAAAACACCTGAGGTCTAACAGCAGCTGTGTGGATAAAAATCAAATGTAAACAGACTGAGTGAATAAATGATGACGTACATGGTTTAACATCCTTTGAGCTTTGACTGTCGCTCTTTTAATGACGTCATCTCGTTGTGTCCTTGTTGTAACAGTAGTGGATAGAAACATGCATAAAATCTAATTTTCTTTTTCCAATTTTCTGCAGATCCGGTTAAAATTTGCGCTACATTTGAATGGAAACCTGCTATAGAGTCACAATTTTGTCCATAAGCAACCAAACAACTGACCCACTCATCAGCACTGCAAACTCTGTCTTTGTCTTTGAACTGTCTTTACAAAATCAACAGCAGTTGTCTCGCAGGTGTGATGTCTCTCTTCATCCTCAGACTCCCACGCTGCTGTCTTAGTGTGCAGAGAGACAGAGTGCATAAGCTGTGTATACTGGAGTGTGTTTGATTATATTCGATAGAGGAGCGTAACAATTTGAAGCTCCAGTGTGGAAGTACCTGTCAGGGTCAGATAAGCATGGAGAAAAAACAGAAGAGAGGAAGAGAGAAGAGAGAGTCAAAGCGACGGAGGAGAGGAGAAATAATAAAGACAAACACATTCCTCGTTAACATTAGAATCATTTAGAGATCAATGAAAATGATGTATGTTGAGCAAGAAGAAGATTATATTAATGGAGGCCAGTCCACTCCACAAATCTGATCTCAAAGGACTCTTCTCATATTTACCTATTGTTTTATCCCCATTCAGACAAGAATATTAATATCAGTTTGATCTCCAGAGATGGGATGTGTTTAGCCGAGCTTAGCACAAAAACTGGAAGTAAATAACAATAAAGAGCTAAAGTGAAACTCTGACTTCCAGGTTCTGTTACAGAAATAAGAATCATTAAAAATCACATTTACACGTCATTTCAAGTGTCTCATATCCAGATAAAATCCAGGTGAATTTGTTTATACCCACATAAATGCTACTAATGTGGTTTAAAGAGTAACTACACACTAAAGGTTTGTACACTGTATACCTAATCACATAGGTCTATGTTGGCCTATGATGTAAATATTACATTTTCAATTCAATTTTATTTATATAGCTCCAAATCACAACAGAAGTTATCTCACTTTTCACATAGAGCAGGTCTTTAATTTACAGACCCAACATTCCCCAATGAGCAGCACAACAGCAGCAAGGAAAAACTCCCCTTTAACAGGAAGAAACCTGAGCAGAACCGGCTGTAGGTGGGCGCCATCTGCCTTTACCGGGTGGGGTACAGGTACATTGATTTTTCCAATAATACACATATTGTGTGTAAAAACTGCATTTTCTGCTCAAAATTTGCTTATTTCTGTCTGCTTGGTTTTAAAAATTCGGTCCAGCCGATCGATTTTATATATATATATATATATAATATCTCCTCAATATTACTTAATATATTACTTAATAATGTAAGCTTTTAAGCTGCATCTACCACGTTTCGAGGCTGAAGTACCGACGGCCGCTAGCTGCTCCAACTGACTCCCATTCAAAAAGCCTCAACTTCTCTCTAGAAATACTGAGTCAATAATTTTTTCAATGAGTCATTCTGGTCTCAATCTCTAAATTCAAAATTCAGGCCCTCTAATCAGTGTGCTGGTGGTCATTTTGGAAATTATTGCTCCGTTAATAAGATTTGAAGACTTATAGTAGCTTTGATGTCTGCTGTGTGGGCGTTGATTGACAGCTGTGATTGACAGCTGGCTCCAGGACTCACACTGAGTCTATTGTCTATACTAGTCTATTGTCGCAATATTTCACTAAGTTTAATGTTACTTGATAACGATACCTGCCCTGTTAGAACAGTTTAGCTCAAGAACTAATATTAGCCTAAATGTGCAGCGCTCAGTGTTCCCAGTAAGCTAGCGTTAGCTTGGGTCCGAGGTAGCGGGGTGTGTTTCCAGAGCCTGAACAGATATGATAAATTCATGTTATAAACACCAGTTTCAATGATTTCAACTTCATTTCTGAGAAATCATGTTTGTCACGGCTCATACTGCAACACTACAATACCCATGAGCCTCAGCAGCTGTTGCTATGAAGAAAAAGACAGTCAGAGGTGTGAATCAGAGTGGTAGTAAAATTCAAAATTCAAAACACGTCATTGTTGCAACTGAGAACAAAACACATTACCATGGTAACTAAATTCATCCAAAACAGACCCAGAACTAATCTGCAGATTGTAAAATCAGTTTCTCAACATCATAATCTTCAGCTTTCAGACCTGTGAATGGATGTTTCTTGCTGAAATGCACCTTGGCAGTCAAAGCTAACTTCTGTCCTTCAGTTTTTATGTCTACAGGCTTGTAGCTTTGTCTTTTTTTCAAAGAACCAATTGTTTATCTTTTGCTTTGATGACTCAACCAGGAACATCGTCTATGAGAAAAATGCAGATAATCTTCCTCCTCTATGTGTTGGTCTGTCTTGCTATCATCTTTCAGCCTTTTCTTCATGATTTTCCGCCTTGTGTATGTGTGTTTTCTCATCATGTTGCCCGTCATTCATTAAGTCTTTTGGGAGTAAACAAGAAGCACTGAAAACCTTCATTTGTCCTTGTAGTCATCATAAGTTTGTGGCCAGGAGTCTGCTCATCTCGCTACTGTCTCTTCCTCAACACAACACAACACACACACACACACACACACACACTGCTGGCTGTCAAATGTCAGCAGTTACGGTAGAGCAACATAGTGTGCGGAGGCTTCACAGAGAGAGATGATTGCTTGTGTTATCAGTGTTGAAACAGACAAATCAATCCCGCCCTGACAACCAGACAATTAGCCGCTTTATTAGCCTGCTTGTAGACCAGCTCATCTGGAGGGGGGAGTCAAGTAGCTGCAAATAAATGTTCCAGCACACAGCAGAGAGGAGCGAAGGAGGAGGAAGTAAAGAGACGGAGAGAGAGAGAGACAGTGTGTGTGTGTTTAATATGGAGAGCGGGGACAGGGGTGAAGATTGATTGAGCTGATTAAAACTGTGAATTACAGAAAGGATCAGAGCTCGCTCTGCATATCTCACTTGTTGACCGTAATGAGGGCTGTCCTTCTTTAGTCACTCGCTGGAGCTGAAGGGGACACACACACACACACACACACACACACACACACACACACACAGATTGTAAAGACATGCAGTTTTTCATGCCAGCAGGCTGAATGTAACTTTGGTAAATGTCAGAGTTTTGAGCCGTACTGTATATTGAGTGTCAACTGTCCTAGAAATTACCATCATATACTAGATAGTGTATGAATATAGACGGTAACGGTAAAGGTAACGCTGTAAGAGTTATGTTTTCTGTCAACATGAGAAAATGTTGTTAATTAACTTATCTGGCAAGTTGCAAACACGTTGATACTGAATGTATGAATGAATCGTTTTCCACCAAAATATCTGGTGCACAATATCTGCTAGTAGTGACTCCAGCATCATTAAACTGTTGTTGTGTTTAAACTTGGTTAAGTTTAGACATCATGGTCAGATCATGGTGACTTCAGTCTGATTTATAAATGTAGCCCATAATTCATTCAAAAAAACATTAGCTGTGAACATAATCCAGGCAGCGTTTGCTAACATAATGTAGTTGGTAAAACAATTTAGTAGTTTATTAACTTCTAGGAAACAATGTACACCTGATGTCAACATTTACTGCCACTAGCGTCCACTTTATGTAACCTCTTTATGCTGGAATTATGCTTTTCTGAAGATGCACGTAAACATGTCTGTGAACCTACACAGAGAAGGGTGTTATGGGTAACTGTAGGCTGCAAATACATAAACACTTTCCAAATCTTAACAAGTGCTGTCAGGAGGCGAATCAGAAACTGAGACAAAAACCAACAAACGTGCTACAAACAAGTATAAAAGAAACAGCCACACAAACTCTCTGAGCAACTCCTGTGCACGTTCACCTACATGCAGCCTGGAGAGCCTTAAATCCACCTTGACCCCTACACCACAGGTGTAGGCACATTTAAAAGTCATGTGATTCAGCTATTAGCAGCTCCTGACTGCAGCGTCACATGGACGTACAGACAACTGTCACTGCATTACTGTGATACTGAAGAAAACTTAAAAATGTGAAGATTCTCAGGCAAGTTCTGGTTTTACAAGGAGCGTCTTTTTTCTGTGATTTCTAAGCAGATTTATGACCTTTAATTTGTGTTGGACATATAATAGACAGAGATAATAATGATATGTGTCATTGTAAGTTACACTGAATCTAAAAATATGTGTATCATGTCTGGATGTTCAGATCTGACTCTGAGAAGGAGGAGCAATGTTGATGCAAATCATGTGTCACAGTCACTGCTCACAGTGTCAATTCATGTGTGTTGTACCTGATGAATAAATAAATAAAGTCAAGAATTTTGTAGTTGAGAAACCTCTGACCCCCCACTTCTAAAAATCAAACCTCCACCTCTGGATGTTCAGCTCAGTCAGTGAAGAAACCTGGAAAACTGAAATATATCCACAAAATCTTTAGTAAGCAGCAGCAGCAGCAGCACATACGGTACATACAAGCATCGACCACACGCTGTTCTGTCGAGCTATTACAAAGCCGAGCTTATTGTACCAGTCTGATAGTTTGTGTATGAGTACAGAATGTATGTATGTGTGTGTGTGTGTGTGTGTGTGTGTGTGTTTGTGTGTGTGTGTGCGTATAGGGATAGTCATTGATTTCCCCCTCTGCAATTGTATAGGTAACTCAGCTGGACCAGAGAGGGAAGAATGAGGGGATAGATGAGGATTATTTGGTGGTTCCCCCTACACACACACACACACACACATATAAAATCAATAGGGGTAAGAGGAACATCACCCTGAAGACTGATTGTTTCCAGCCCAGATGCAGAAGGAGAGAAAATAGCTTTCTTATTGAATCAACACCAACCTGCTGCTCCCTTATCGCACACACTTTATGCTTTCTCACACCTGTTTGTTGTGTGTGTGTGTGTGTGTGTGTGTGTGTGTGTGCAGGCGAACAGCAGGCGGGGAGGGAAAGAGATAGAATAGGGGAGAAAAAATTATCAATCAAAACCATCAGACACTATCTAATGAGCCTGAAGCGAAATGCAACCCCGGGAAAGCAGAAGTTAGCTCCTCTGGTGCTGCCATGTTTGCTTTTCTTACTATCAGTCTCACTTCCACACACTGTTTATTCACACTCCACTGTGTGTGCAAGAATTTATCTCATCAAAACAAACTCCTGTTACCCAACGAAGGTTGAATCGAGGGCAACTGGACTTGGTTGTAGATTGTCTTGAAGACGAAGGCTCTTTCAGTTCTAACCAAGCAGGTCTGAAAAGTGAAGCCAATGAGGAAGTGACTTAAACCTGCATTCTCTCTAATGGCCAGCAGGGGGCGACTCCACTGGCTCCAAAAAACAGTCCGATTGTATGAAAGTCTATTACCTCAATAAACACTTTCCTGATTAAAGTCTCATTTCTCTAGTTTCAAGTCTTCTTCAGTACAGCATGATGTTCATTTTGTAAAGTAAAATAGACGATAAAGCAGGGTTTGCTGGTTGGTTAGGTAATGTAATCATGGCGTGTAGCCGTAGCCGTCACTATTTCAGTGTGTTTTCAGTTCATGAATGTTAATTGTAACATTTTGCCATTGGTGGCACTTTAAGGTACTTCAGACTCTGCTGCTTGGTCGTCTCTACTTTGTAAAGCAGGCAGACCCTCGCTGCAATATGGCAGCTGATGCACGTCCCACAGACCGGATACATACCTCTGGTCATTCCTAGGAAAGTTTCTAGAAAGTTGCTTGATATTGGATCATCCAACTGATAACTGTACATAATCAGAACAGTAAGCGTACCCCATTACCGAGTAGTGAACATAGATGCTTTCAGGTCCAGGTCCTGTGCAGTGTGCACCTGTTACAGGTTGTTTATAAAGAGGACAGCAGAAACCTTCCCACTCAGGAATTCGTCCACACACCTCTAAGTTGAGCCATTTTGACCTTTTAAAGGTTTTTTCCAGAGTTGAGCAATCAGTAAACTCTGTCTTATTAATCAGTGAAATTACAGTTTACCTTAATGTGGGAAAATGAAGGTGAGTTTGTCCCTTAATTTGAGTGTCTTTTTTCATCACTACAGGGACATCATCAACCAGAGAGATTTAACATGGCAGCTGATTACAAAGACTTCACCCGTACACCAGTGTGTAACACTGTGATGTGTGTGAAGGATTTCACTTTTTAAATGCTTTTTCCAAGAAAGTTGTCCGGCAGATCCTGTAAAAGCAGTTATATGTTAAACATATTGTCATTAAAATAAAGGTTATAATATATCAGCTGCTCCAACAACAAACTTGGACACTTTGGAAAAAAACACACAAAAAATTATTTAACTTTCATAAATCTCCATTAAATCCTCATGTTTCATTCTCAACTGAATATTTTGGGATTTGGACTGTTGGACAAAACAAAACATTTGATGACATCACCTCAGGAATATTGTGATTGGCATTTTTACTATTTTCTGATGTTTTTTAGATTAAACAATAAATCAATTAATTGAGAAAATACTTGTCAGATTATTTTCATCATTATTGATGAAAATAATCACTTTTTGCATCCCTAGTTTTATTATTTGTTGCTCGTTTTAATTAAGTTTCATTACACCATAAACTGAATATCGGTACGGTGCCACACTACATTTACAAAGTATCAAAGATTAAAGCTTATCTGAACACTTTTGGTTAACATGATGAAAACATGAGCACAATTTTTTTAGTGATTTTAGAGCTGAAACGAGTCGACAAAACATCAAAATTTTGAAAAGTAATCAAAGAAAAATCTATTCATCAATCATTAATGATGAGTAAATCATTTCAGGCATTTTCCAAGTAACAAATGCAAAATATTTCTCTGTTTTATATATTTATAAACTTAATATTCGGGGGTTTTAGACTGTTGGTCACCTTGGTTATCAGTCACATGTATTAATATATACAGTATATGCTAAAACAGCAGCACACATGCTAATATGCTAACATGATTTCACCTTTTCATGAAAAAGCAAAAAACCTCAAAACAAACAGATGCAGAAAAAAATTCCAAAATTGAGAAAATAAGGTAAAAATACATTTTGAGAAGCATAATAATAATAATAATAATAATAATAATAATAATAATAATAATAATAAACACATTTCAAATAAAATACTTAAGAGATTATTCAAAAGCCTTTTGAAAGAAATGTGTTTTCAGAAGTGATTTAAAAGAAGACACTGATTTTGCAAGTGTGAGTTTATTAAGAAGGAGTAATATGATGTCTTCTTGGTTTTTGTTAGTCTGTACTATTTGGAGTCTATGAATAGTTATCTGAACATGAGGAAATGAAAGCATGTATGATGGATTCTGTCTCTCTGAAGTGCAGATATGAACAGATTTTAGCCAGATTGGTTCTTAAGCTGAACAGAAAAGTTAAACATCCTGTCAGATCCTTTATTTCATCACTTTGACACTGTGAACTCCCAAAAATAAAGTTAATAAATAAAGTTTTGTTCCAAAACTGTATACTGGCGACTGTTCACATGATCTTAAAGTATTTTCACACTGTAGTTTTCTTTTAAATAAAGATGATTTCATACAAAACTTAAATTTAAATAAAGTCTCAAATCAATTTGAAAGGTTGGAAGCTTTCAAATATCTGCATTCATGTTCACAGAATTTTCTCATTATTACAACAGTGTTACATAAATATTCCAGTTTTTTGTTTTACATGAAAGAAACACACTTGATATAAACAGGTTTATACCCGCAGGTGAAGCGGAGGAGGAGTCACCTGTTGTCAGGTAGGTTATCCCTCACAAACGTAATATTAGCTACATAGATGTCTGGTGAACAACGCGTATCTAAACATACTAAAAAGAACATTTCTACATAAACAGTCCCGTTTCATGCTGAATGTATTTTTAATAATCAGCCAGTTTGGAAACTTCTGGGTTCTCAAACTTTCTGCTTATTTCCTGGTTAAAGTCGTTTGTGACTCGGTGGATTTTCTCCGTCTTCTTTCTTCGTCTTTCTCCGACTGTTTCAGTGTTTCAGACCTCCTCCTCTTTGCTCTCAAAGTTGCTTTCATGTCATTGTAAAAAGCAGAAATGTTAAAACATTTATGACGCTTCAGAAACTGATCTGTTCATGTTCCGTCTGTGCTGAAGTCAGTCTGACGTTGGCAGCGCGTTTCAGCTCACTGGATGTTTTTAAAATACTTCAGTACAATATAGCAAAAAGACATGAAAACACCTCTGTGAAGCATCTTTTACAGTTCAAAGCTGGGATTAATTTGGAGATATTTTAATGGTTAAAGTTAAAATTGTTGCTGTTAACATGCAAAACATACATACATATATAAACACATAATGTTCTGATAGTCCAGTTATGAGAATAAAAATGGTGAAAGTATTTTTTAAATATTATTTGGCTACTTGAATAACTTGTTGAGCTCATCAGTGGCAGAGTGTCAGAGAGGAGTTACAGGGAGCCATTTTGTTGTAATCTGGTCAGAACATCAGTGGCAGCAGGATGTGTTTGGTCTGTTATGACCCAGAGATTAATGAGGTCTTTGTTTAAAAGGACTCACACAGGTGGTTTTCAGACCTCTGCCCACAGAGAAACAGCTGAACCACTCTGTGATTTAAGATTTATACATTCATGCTGTGATTACAATATTCTCATACAAAATTCATTTTATTTACATGAAGGAGCTGGATCATTGCAACCAATCACACCATGAAACAATCAATTATAAGATAATTATTGATTGATCAGGGGTCAGCCACCCGCTGAGCTGCAGGCAGATTTCTATCATTTTAGTTGAAAGGTTATTAGTTTTTCAGCAGACAGCTGTATCTTTTTTTCTTTTCCAAACTTTATTTCCAAAACATTCAAATACACAAACAGTGCAGACATGTGTTCAACACAATGGTTATAAAGAAACAAGAATATACATTTAAATAAAGAAAGAAAGAACAATAATAATAATAATTTTATTGGGATAAATAAACTCCATCAACATAAAATCATGATGAAAAAAAGAACACGTTATTCTTAAAGAGTTCACAGTACAGTTTGACAGTTTTATAACTTTTTTAGTGTTTAGTGTTCAATTTTATATTTATCATGATCAAAATATGTAATTACATTTTTAGCCACCACAGGAAATATAACTTATATAACTTAGTTTACACAATAAGCGCTTCGGTCAGTGGATCAGTTTTAAATGTTGCAGAGAGGAAAGTTCAAAGCAGAAACAGCCACAGTGAGCTGGTAGATGAAGAGATGCAGAAAACCTGCTGTGACATCAGGTCTGTTTCAACACACACACACACACACACACACACACACACAGCAGGTAGCAGACAGGTGTGTCTCACCTATAAAAAAAAAAAAATGACATCACAGTTCATTTATTTCTCCACAGCTGCTCATGGTGCGTTTCCCAACCTGCTTCTGTCCGTTTGTTTGTGCAGAGACGTGTGTTGTATAAAGAAGCTCTGGAACTTTTTAAAAAGACGTAACAGTCCACACAGACGGACATTTCCACCTTATTGATCCCTGTCTAAGATAATCCAGCAGGTATGAAATATGACTCCTCCTTCCCTCTCTCAGTCATGGTATTTAACTTTTGTTTTCTTTAACACCATGTCGCAGACGTTTCTTCTCTGTATGGTAAGGTCATAACTAACAGCTTTCAGTGTTTAATGACTTCTCTCTGCTCTCACTGTTAGTTTAATCAGAGGTTAAGAAGCAGAAATTAGTTGTGTGTGAAAATCTTTTGTTTGTCTTCAGATCAGATCAGTTCTCTGTTAACAGTTTGTGTTCAGGATCAATAACTGTTCCAGCAGCAGGAGAGATGATGGTGACATAATGTTTTCAATGTTAATGATCCATCAACAATTTTTATGTGTTTATGTTTTATATTGATCCAGGTGTGTTTCTCTGTGCTGAAGTCAGTCTGAAGTTGGATATCTCTAAGTTGTCATTATGACCTTCGCTCTCAGTTACATAACAGGTAGGAAATTATTATTGAAAATAGTCTGTTTTATTTCTATTTGTTGTTAATATTATTATTAATGCCATTAATAGGATATCCACAGGCTCAGGCTCAATGTTGGTCTTTAAGCTGAAATTCACTTGTGAATGTAAATAAATGCCTGTGATTTGTGTCAGCTGACTTAAAATGAATGTTTAATGATGCATTTCATTTGTTACCAACTTGTGTGAAATTTGATTAAACACTTCTTTTATGATCATGACATTGTCTGACAGAATAAACATAAATCCAGGTTAATGACAGCAGCTAAGCTGTGAGATCAACTGTACCGACATTTAAAATGATCACAGAGAAAATCAGAGACGGAGAGGGTTGTCATATTCAAATGTAGCCACAAACCATCTAAACCAGCAGCAAACATGTATTCAGTCCGTTATAAAACAATATAAATGTCTTTAAAACTCTGAACATCAGGAGTTAGACACAACTATGAAACCAAACTTCTGTCTTTTTGTATTATAGGCCTGTCTGCATATGTGTTAAATATCATCCCACAGTTATATACACAGTGTACACTGATCTGTACAGTATGGATATTATACACTAACAATAATCTAAGATACTTAGATGAATATTTATTTTTTTAAAAAATCAGCAGGAATCTTTTGAATAACTTGTTGGTCATGTGACCAAATGAAAATTATGATTTTTTTCACACAGGTCACACCTCTTTATGTTGGATGTTGGATCGGTTGCTTTCCTCTGTTTAATTATATTTCTAAATATTTTTTTTCTTTTTTTTCTACTAGTTTCCATGTCATGTGACTCAATGAGTCCAAATAAATACCAGAAAGCAAAAACAACAAAATGTTAAGCCACACCTTGTGGCCTTTCTCTGTAAATGGAGCTATCTCAGTCATCATCACATGACCTCAGTACTGAACTTCCAACACATCCTCATACCAAACAGAATAGGTCTGTTTCAATGACTCCCAAAACAACATATATGAGTGTTTTCAGCACCATCTAGAGGACAGATGAGGACCAGAAGGATGACCTACAGGACCGTTTTATAATTTAATGATGTTTGATGGTGTGACAATGCTGTGGATTAGGGTCAGGGAAAGATCATGGTTGGGACACCTGACTCACGCTGTCTTTCGTGGGGAAAGACACTTTGTTGGAAGCGGGAGGCGAACAGTGGTCTCCTGCAGACTTTTTGCCCATCTGGCAGTTTTGGCAGGATCTTTACAGCTGGTTGAATATCAGGACTGGTAATCCATTTGGTATATTTTAAGTTTTGATTTATATGGATGGTCTCTATATAAGACAAATTAAAACATTTATGACACTTCTGCTGGGAGTGATATTAAAATGTCATGTGACTGCTTACCAAACTGCGAACTGCTTCACAATGAAAAGTAGTTAAACTACATCCAAACTACATCAGGGGAAATGATCACAATCTGAGTCTGTAATTTCATATTGTTACACGGAGATGCACTGAGTGAAGTGTGGGTGTGTTTGATTTAGGGACCAGGGCAGACCAGTCCTCACTTAGACACTCCAAGGATGTGTTTTAAAGAGAGGAGAGGGAGCAGTTGTTCAGGTGGAACCAGATATCTTGGTCACAAACCACAGGTGATTTTAATCAAATAGCAGGTGATTGTCATTAAATGACAACTGTGGCCAATGAGCTGTGACATTGTGACATATTGTATGACAAAAACATCATGAGAAGACTATTTTGATACAGACGTACTCGTAGAAGTGGTGCAGATATGCAGGCTGTATACAGGATTCACAATCAGGCTCCAAACAGTTGTGCCAATGACATGTTTACCAGCCAAATCTGCCTTTTCTGGCTTCTACTTCTGAAACTATTGTTTGCATTTCACCAGCAGTAAAGTTTTTCTACATTTTTACCATCACAGCCCTCTTTGCAATGAGTGACAGCTGTCTCCACTGCTGCACCGCTCCAACAGAGCTTTGCTTATATAGAGAAATGGGGGCATGGTAGTATGCTAATTACCGATAGGCACACACCTGTCAATTTAGAATGATTCTGATTCACTAACATACGCACGGTGGTAAGAACAACACGTGTCATGAATCCAACGGTAACTTTGTGCGTGCACTTATTTTGCGTGCAGAGTAAGAACATTTCTGCACACATATGAGGCCCACTGTTACTTTAATGAGAGGTTAAGAAGCAGAAATGAGCCTCAGTTGTTGAAAGTGTTTGTGAAAATCTTGTGTTTGTCTTCAGATCAGATCAGAGGCCTGTATCAATACTGGTTATCTGGACAGCCAATGTTAGGCTTAGTGACGCCAGCTAACGAAAAGATATCCTGGGTATGTTGAATTTGCTTCGTAGTACAAACCCCTGCTCTGTTAACAGTTTGTGTTCAGGATCAATAAATGCTCCAACATGATGTTGACATATAGTAATGTGTGAACGTGTTGGTTTTCAATGTTAATGATGATCCATCAACAACTTTTATGTGTTCATGGTTTATATTGATGCAGGTGTGTTTCTCTGTGCTGAAGTCAGTCTGATGTTGGATATCTGACCCTTAAACTGGCAGAGGGAGTTTTTAGTGAGTGTCACCATACAACAGGTAGAAAATTATTATTGAAAATAGTCTAATGTTTTATACCTATTGGTGACACCCTTATATGTACAATTCATGGTGGGACTTGATACATAATCAAGATAAAATACATTATCAGTGTCTTAAATAATCACAAAAACTGTCACATAATCCAAATATGATCAAAAAAACAACATATACAACAACAAATATATTAAAATATATTTAATATATTATATTTGGTTGTAAAATATACATTATTTAAAAGAGAAATACAGAATTGCAAGACTGTAGAAAATAATATCATACACCACCATCAACAACAACAAAATGATGCTTGAGTTTTGACTTCAGACCTCTCCACAGACCTTGGAAGTAGGTGAAGTTCTTCCTGACATCCTAACAGCAGAGACCAGACTCTCCTGACCCTGGCTGTGTGTCAATGAAGAGTCCATGGATAACCCTACACATTTTAATACTGGAAGGTATCAACTTAAACCTGACAGAAAGGCATTTCTGACAAAGAAATTTATTGTCTGGATTCAAACTTTTAATATTGAACATGTTAACATATTACATCACTATTTTATCCAGGAAGAATGTTATTCTGTTGTGAATTCATCAGTCCTGTGTTTGTTTCAGGGTCCATCAGAAGAGACCAGACTCTCCTGACCCCAGCTGTGTGTCCATGAAGAGTGACCGGTCCATGGATAGAACTACACATCTTAACACTGGAAGGTATCAACTTCAACTTGACGGAAAGGCGTTTCTGACAGACAGTAGCAGTGTTTCCATCAACATATTTTTATACACATTTTGATGGAAACGGCAAAATTCGAAAAATCTTCCTTAAGTTCACAAAAAAGTTTTTAAGCTCGCTTTTTGCTTTTTTCAAAAAAAGCACTAAATGGGAGATGGAAACACCTTTTCCGAATAAGTTCTGACATTGCGTACATTTAACTCACATGACTAATCAGCTGTTTTCACTGTTGGCGTCTTTGTGTTTGTCTCCAGACAGCATGAAACATGGCCAATACTAGCTGACATGAAAGAACAATTACAACTTGCCCAATTGAAACAAATTGCTGAAGACCTCTCCCCATTTTCTGTTGAAAATGGCCAAGGAGACTGGTTTTGTTTCCATTTTGCAACTTCTACTTCTTCTACTCTTGTTTATTACAGCCATCTGTAACATAGCCTATATCGGCAACTTCTGACAAAACTACGCTTTGCATAGCCTAGTAGCTCCAAACCAGTTGATGGAAATGTGCCTAATTCGCATTTTCTTTTCATTTCAAAAGTTCACTCAAATTCATTTGGTATAAGATGGAAATACAGCTATTTATTATCTGTACTAAAACTTTAACATTAAACATGTTCTTCATCACTATTTTATCCAGGAAGAATGTTATTCTGTTGTGTTTTCATCAGTGCTGTGTTTGTTTCAGGGTCCATCAGCAGAGACCAGACTCTCCTGACCCCAGCTGTGTGTCCATGAAGTCCATGGATAGACCTACACATTTTAACACTGGAAGGTATCAACTTCAACTTGACAGAAAGGCGTTTCTGACAAAAAAGTTGTTATCCATATTAAAACATATAAGACACTCAACATGTGTATTCATCAGTGCTGTGTTAGAGGTTCCTCTCCATGACTGCCTCATGGAGCTTCCTCTCCAGTTAAAAAGATATGATTGTGAAACAACACTCAAAACAACTCGATTTATTTACATTCCTTAAAACAGCATTTACAGTGGATTTAATGTTTTTATGATAGAGCTTGTTTGATAAGCAGCATTGAGTCATTAAATGTTCTTATACATGATGTTTTCTCCACAGTGTTCAGCAGGAGAACTCAGAGGTTCCCAGTGATCAGTCTTCCCAGCAGCATCCTGGTGACCTGGGCTCCATATTTATGGTGTGTACATGTATAAACACACCTTTTACTGTTAAATACTAGAGTACCCTTCAGGTCCTAACAGTGTCCATGCTGCTCTCTTTAGTCCAGCAGGCCTTCAGACTGACAGATGAATCACATGTTGTGTTCTACCAGTTTAAATTAAATGTTCAGTTAATCTTTCTTTTCCAGCTGCTGGAGGAGAACATTGTCACTTTTGTGAAGAATGAGCTGAAGAAGATGCAGAAGGTTCTGAGTCTAAATGACAAAGAATGCTTAGAGAGTCAGAGGGAGGATGAGGAGGTGTTGGACAGTGAGGAGGAAGAGCAGAGAAGGAGCAGCAGAGAGGCATTTCTGGAAATCACACTGCACTTCCTGAGGAGAATGAAGCAGGAGCAGCTGGCTGACTGTCTGCAGAGCAGTAAGAGGATTTCTATAAAGATTTGACATGCTGGATAAATGAGACATTTACTCATGTCTCAAGAGATGGAGGAAAATATGTTCATATATGCATTCTTTAGGGTAATTAAATGTTTGCTTTATACTTTATTGGTTGATCTTATTTGTTATTTGTTCATTCAGGAACTCGTGCTGCAGAATGTCGATACAAACTCAAGTCTAACCTGAAGAAGAAGTTCCAGTGTGTGTTTGAGGGGATCGCTAAAGCAGGAAACTCAACCCTTCTGAATCAGATCTACACAGAGCTCTACATCACAGAGGGAGGGACTGCAGGGGTCAATGATGAACATGAAGTCAGACAGATTGAAACAACATCCAGGAAACCAGTCAGACCAGAAACAACAATCAGACAAGAAGATATCTTTAAAGCCTCACCTGGAAGAGATGAACCAATCAGAACAGTGATGACAAAGGGAGTGGCTGGCATTGGGAAAACAGTCTTAACACAGAAGTTCACTCTGGACTGGGCTGAAGACAAAGCCAACCAGGACATACAGTTCACATTTCCATTCACTTTCAGAGAGCTGAATGTGCTGAAAGAGAAAAAGTACAGCTTGGTGGAACTTGTTCATCACTTCTTTACTGAAACCAAAGAAGCAGGAATCTGCAGCTTTGAAGAGTTCCAGGTTGTGTTCATCTTTGACGGTCTGGATGAGTGTCGACTTCCTCTGGACTTCCACAACAATGAGATCCTGACTGATGTTACAGAGTCCACCTCAGTGGATGTGCTGCTGACAAACCTCATCAGGGGGAAACTGCTTCCCTCTGCTCGCCTCTGGATAACCACACGACCTGCAGCAGCCAGTCAGATCCCTCCTGAGTGTGTCGGCATGGTGACAGAGGTCAGAGGGTTCACTGACCCACAGAAGGAGAAGTACTTCAAGAAGAGATTCAGAGATGAGGAGCAGGCCAGCACCATCATCTCCCACATCAAGACATCACGAAGCCTCCACATCATGTGTCACATCCCAGTCTTCTGCTGGATCACTGCTACAGTTCTGGAGGATGTGTTGAAAAGCAGAGAGGGAGGAGAGCTGCCCAAGACCCTAACTGAGATGTACATCCACTTCCTGGTGGTTCAGTCCAAACTGAGGAACGTCAAGTATGATGGAGGAGCTGAGACAGATCCACACTGGAATAAAAAGAGCAGGAAGATGATTGAGTCTCTGGGAAAACTGGCTTTTGAGCAGCTGCAGAAAGGCAACCTGATCTTCTATGAATCAGACCTGACAGAGTGTGGCATCGATATCACAGCAGCCTCACTGTACTCAGGAGTGTTCACACAGATCTTTAAAGAGGAGAGAGGGCTGTACCAGGACAAGGTGTTCTGCTTCGTCCATCTGAGCGTTCAAGAGTTTCTGGCTGCTCTTCATGTCCATCTGACATTCATCATGTCTGGAGTCAATCTGCTGGCAGAAGAACAAACAACATCCCAGAAGTCTCAAACAATAATAAACAAATCCAAACTCTTCTACCAGAGTGCTGTGGATGAGGCCTTGCAGAGTCCAAATGGACACCTGGACTTGTTCCTCCGCTTCCTCCTGGGTCTTTCACTGCAGACCAATCAGAATCTCCTACAAGGTCTGCTGAAACAGACAGGAAGTAGCTCACAAACCAATCAGAAAACAGTCAAGTACATCAAGAAGAAGATCAGTGAGAATCTGTCTGCAGAGAGAAGCATCAATCTGTTCCACTGTCTGAGTGAACTGAAGGATCGTTCTCTAGTGGAGGGGATCCAACTGTCCCTGAGATCAGGAAGTCTACCCACAGATAAACTGTCTCCTGCTCAGTGGTCAGCTCTGGTCTTCATCTTACTGTCATCAGAAAAAGATCTGGACGTGTTTGACCTGAAGAAATACTCTGCTTCAGAGGAGGCTCTTCTGAGGCTGCTGCCAGTGGTCAAAGCTTCAAATAAAGCTCTGTAAGTACACAGATAGTTGGATTTATTCATCTTTATCAAAATATTCTGCTGTCTTTTCAACAGGACAGAAAAATTAATAATTCTTTTTCCTTTTTATTTCCTCTCCAGGCTGAGTGGCTGTAACCTCTCAGAGAGAAGCTGTGCAGCTCTGTCCACAGTTCTCAGCTCCCAGTCCTCTAGTCTGAGAGAGCTGGACCTGAGTAACAACAACCTGCAGGATTCAGGAGTGAATCTGCTGTCTGCTGGACTGAAGAGTCCACACTGCACACTGGAAACTCTCAGGTCTCAGTCTCTGAGATATTTTTCTGAACTATAAGGTTCAGCCTCTCTAATGTCAAGATTTCTAATTCTCAGAAGTTTTCCACCAGGATTTTATTTTTCACAGGAAAGAAAATGTTTGAATTTTCCAGTTTTCTTTCTTTGATTCAGCTTCATAAACTTTACACATACATGAACTCTGGCTGAGATTGAGAAACTGATTTTTGCTTTGATATCATGTGATTTAGATCATTACATGTCTGTTTCTCACTGATTCTGTCATATTTAGCTGTCATATCTCCAACATGTTTAGAACAGCAAAGATTTTAACCAGTGCTGTGAGTAGAATGTCTATCCAGTATCACCAAAAGTCCAGAATCAACATTTTAACACAAAGATTATTTGTTAATTGATAATCTTCTCTCCAGGCTAAGTTCGTGTAACCTCTCAGAGAGAAGCTGTGCAGCTCTGTCCTCAGTTCTCAGCTCCCAGTCCTCTAGTCTGAGAGAGCTGGACCTGAGTAACAACAACCTGCAGGATTCAGGAGTGAATCTATTGTCTGGTGGACTGGAGAGTCCAGACTGTACACTGAAAACTCTCAGGTCAGGACTCATCAACCTGTTCAACAGATGACAATTTAAACATTAAACCTGTGTAGGATTGTCTCTGCTAATATGTTTTGTCAAACCAGTTTTTGCTAAATTCAGCAGTAGAGAATTACTTTCCATGCAGATTTTTCATCATCTTTTGTTTTTGCTTTTTTGTTGAATTAATTAAAAACCACAGATGATTTTTTAAAGATTTCTTCTAAATGTGTCTTTGTATGTAGCTTAGAAAAACATCAATATACCAAACCTGACAAGTGCACATAGCACTCAGTGAAAAGTACATCTTTATTCTTCCTTTTGGCAAAACCTTCACTCTTCATAAACACATTTCAATGTTTTTAACATTTAGATCACAATGACGAGGTAAAAACACGCCGTTGAATTATCCCTCATCTGGTGACTTTTCCCATCTGGCTAGATGTTCAACTTTCTGGAACTCCCTGATTCAGTTCACCTTTTAGTTAGTTAGTTTAGACACAGTTTCTGGTTGTATCTGACTGCACACAGCAGTACTCTCAGACTGCCTGATGTGTGTTGTTTTGTGTGTTTGCAGGCTTTCAGGATGTCTGATCACAGAGGAAGGCTGTGCTTCTCTGGCCTCAGCTCTGAGCTCCAACCCCTCCCATCTGAGAGAGCTGGACCTGAGCTACAATCATCCAGGAGACTCAGGAGAGAAGCTGCTGTCTGCTGGTCTGGAGGATCCACACTGGAGACTGGACACTCTCAGGTATGGAGAGACAATGTCTGATAGAGGAGGAAGAGCTGGAAACATTTTCTCTGTCAGAGCTGATCACAGATCTCAACTTTGAGTTTTTATTTCTAACTGAAGTTTCCTGTAAATGTTGAAAGTTAAACCTGATTAGATTCAATCAGGGTTTCAGAAGGATTGGGATACTAGATTCAGATTGGATAAAAGTCTATCAAAGCCCAACCCCACATTTGAACAGAATAATAAAACAGTAGACTAGAGCGATGTAACGTCCATGTTTGCATGCTGAAAGAGAACGTGCTGCTCTGACCCCCCTCCTCCTTTCAGGCTGCAGCCTGCTGGAGTCCGATGGTTGACACCAGGTCTGAGGAAGTGTAAGTGTGTTTTTCATTTCATTCATGAAAACAAAGCAAACTTCAAACTGTGACATCACTCATTCACATCCTACTGAGGATGAAGATGATGTCATCATCAAGCAGATGATAGATCAATAACTGCAGCTGTATTGTGTCTCGTTCTCTCCATCAGATTTCTGTGAACTCACACTGGATCCAAACACAGCAAACAGAGAGCTCCAACTGTCTGACAACAACAGGAAGGTAACACATGTGAAGAAGGATCAGTCATATCCTGATCATCCAGACAGATTTGATTACTGTCCTCAGCTGATGTGTAGAGATGGTCTGACTGGTCGCTGTTACTGGGAGGTCGAGTGGAGAGGAGGAGTTTATATATCAGTGACTTACAGAGGAATCATCAGGAAAGGATACAGTGGTGACTTTGGAGAAAATGATCAGTCCTGGTGTCTGAACTGCTCAGATCTTAGTTACTCTGTCTGGCACAATGACAAAGAAACAGTCATCTCCTCCTCCTCCTTCTCCTCCTCCTCCTTCTCCTCCTCCTCCTCTGTCTCTAACAGAGTAGCAGTGTATGTGGACTATCCTGCTGGCACTCTGTCCTTCTACAAAGTCTCCTCTGACAGACTGATCCACCTCCACACCTTCAACACCACATTCACTGAACCTCTGTATGCTGGGTTTGGGTTCTGGTCAGCTGGTTCCTCAGTGTCTCTGTGTTCTCAGTAGGAGGGAGAGTCTCCTCCTGTTAGAGAAACTTTCTCATGTTATTTAGTACCAACCTGATCTCTCACTGCTTGTAAATGCAGCGTCTAAACCCAACATGGTTTCCACATGACTGACAGTTTGTTTGTCCTCTTCAGTATGTCTTCCTCGGCTCTTCATCCACTCTTCGCCAGATCGTTGTTTCAGCTACTGTGGATCACTGCATTCCCGTTTCCCTTCCTGTCTAACCAGCCTGCTCGGCAATCTGCCCCTCACCTCTGCTTCACTCTAGCCATAACCCCCCCCCACAGCTCCCTCCATTACCTCTCATTCCTCCCATCTCCACCTTCCAACCTCAGTCCCAATGGGTAATAAATCCCATTCCTTTTAATCTAACTGCTTGTGTCCGTGTTCTGCATTTGGGTCCCCATTCTCTGATCGTAACAGATGGCTGTGTGTGCTGCAAATGTTCACTGATGCAATATTAGAGAGAGAGATGGTGAAGAGGAAAATAGGTTTGATGAAGAACCATTTAACTTTAACAAGTGGCTGAAATGGCCCGCGGGGATATCTGATAGAAATGTCCCAAGATGAAAGAATTCCTCCTTTACACATGTGTGTGTGTGTGTGTGTGTGTGTGTGTGTGTGTGTGTGTGGTTGTCAGTGTTTTGTCTGTCTCACCTGTGGGAAGTTTAGCTGAGCATCCTTCATGTTCTCTTTAGCTTTAGCCCTGGGAGACACAACAGAAAGCAGTTAAAAGAAAAGAAGAAGACAGAGAAGTAACTGCCTCACCTCGTTTAAGTAAACAGCAACATTGCTGGCATGAAACTGTTTTCATATCTTCTTTTCAGTATAATCTCAGACTTTACCCACATTTGCATGCATATAAGGCAGCACACACACACGTACATACACACACGTACATACACACACATGTGCCCACAAGATCAAAACCCAGTTTGAAATGACTCCAATGGGATGTGCTGAGATTAAGGGGATTAAAAGTCATGGAGCCCCAGCAGCAGTGAGAGAGGTAACACCGCTCGCAGCTTTCCTTTACCTGACAGTTAATCTGCCTCTCTGCATCAACACCGCCTCTCATTTTACCTTCTTTTTTTCTTTTGTAACACCTTCTGTCACCACAACGCTGAACTTTGTCCCCAGATGCTTCCTCCTCCTCCTTCTGCTCACACATTTTTGTCTCTTATCTGCAACTGTTTAAAGTCGAGTCAGGTTTATTTATTTATCACAAATCACAAGTTTACCTCAAAGCTTTTCACATCTGTATCTGTACAGCATACACAAAGTACAAAATTGTTATTTTCTTCATTTATATAAATGTAGTAAATAAATTCTGATTAAATAAGCAATAATGCTTTCTATAATAATGATAGTATACATCAAAATCTCACATAAATTGCTGAAATCTATATTTCCCTGATAAAGACGTGGTATTTTATGATAATTAATGTTGCCAGATTATACAAAAAAGTCCAAACTACTATCTTAAATGTCATCACTGAACCTTTAAACTCTGTGAATAAAGTTTTATTTCCATTGTTACTACAAAGAGCTCTGTCTTTACTGCTTTTGATAAATTATCAGTTCTGGCATCTTTTTAGGAGAATTATCTGTAATAAATACCTGAACATGCAGACGGCATGCTGGCATGCAGTTTTCATGCCAGCATGCCAGGAGGCAACAAATCCTCCAAACGACCAGATACGTGGTTTGATCATGTGACTGCAGAACAACACATAGCAGCGTTTTCTAATCTGGCGCCTCTATCAGCAGTAATCAGCAGGATGACATCATCTGTCTGTACTGTACCAAAACCGTCACACATCACTGTTAAACAGTAATGATGTTTATGATGTGACAGCTGTGGTTCAGGTCTGGTTAGGTTTAGGTAAAGATCATGTTTGGGTTAAAATGATCACTTTGTTAAGGTCAGAGAAACATGTGGTGGGTTAAAGTTACTACTTCCTTAAAGTTAAACCACCTTTGTCGTCACGGCTACAATAATAACCACAGGGTTAAGGTTAGGGGACGATCATAGTTACGCTTTTTAAAAAACTTTACTGACTTGTGGTTGGAAACAGGAAACAAACAGCGTCTCCTGCAGCAACGTCCACTGTTGGGTTAAAGCCTCCATCCACCCTCCTCCTCTGAATGAGGAGATCTGTCCACATATATATACGTCATCTGAGCTGCAGCACTGCTCCGACTCACAGTTACTACGGCTGCTAGATGCATCTGTCACTCAAACTAAGTATAGGTTGGTTTGACAATCCAATGTGTCATTCTGGAGTCACATGGTCATGTATTTGGTCATTGAATTTGGAGGACTTGTTGGTTTATTTCCCTGAACTTTACTCAAAAATTGCACTGACTACATGTCCTGTTGGCCTATTCTGTCGTTTCATGTCATATTCTGATTGGTTGGTTTGTGGTCGTGGGTTGTAGCAGCAGTCATATCGCCTGAATTTGGTTGTAAATTTCTGCAGCATGCTGTCTTTGATCAAAAAATTAACAGGACTTCCAGAACCAGGGGCGCCTGAAATATCTCCTTCCACTTCAAAATTAGATTTCTTCTTTGGAAAATGAGAAGGGCTTTAAAACACTGCAGGAAAACTGATTTAGGGTCTGGACTTAAAGTTTAGTAACGAGGACATTTTGCTTTACAAATATGGAACTGTCCTGTTTTTGTTTCCAGGTCTTTGAGCAAAGTAACCAGAGGCTTAATGCAGCAGAGTTGCTGCCCCTGTTTCTTTACATGTCAGAGTTTAGTGAGTGTGGATGCACGTTTCATCGTGTCTCAAAGAGTCTGATAGCATCAATAAACAGCAGAGGAAGGCAGACCTCCCCTGCAGCTGGGCCGGGGGTCAGAGGGCCTCATTAGCCGACCATCACAAGCTGTAACTCACGCAGAGACATCAGCGAGGCCCGAGAGCTGCCGTCCTCTGCGTCTCAACCTGCTCTGGGAAACGGCCCCGAGTGGATTCCTCCTGCACTCAATTACTCTCTTCTTCTTGTTTGTCTGAGCAGCCACTTACGTAAAGACGAGCCTTCACTCAGAGAAGACAACGTGAAGCACACTCGCCTTGTGTTTTTGTGTATATGTGTATATATTGTGTGTTTTTGTGTTTCTATGAGGATCAGCACTGAGGACATTTTGTAGGTTCATCTTTCTTTAAGTGACAAAACAGTACATTTTAACAGTACCCCCCCCCCCCCCCTTACTTTTACAGTTAATATCCGTAAACAGTAGCTTGTTTTCCATCTAAATGTAGCACAAATTTTAACCAAATTTCCAGAATATCATCAAAAGAAAGTTCTGCTGCTGCTGTGTGAATATCAGCAGATAAACTAATTCTCCAGTCGCTGCCATTAAACCGCTGCAGAAGAAGAGGACACAACGAGATGACGTCATTAAAAGAGCAACAGTCAAAGCTCAAACAATAGAACATCTACATAAAAGAAAACTCTCAATAAAAGAAATAAAACAAACAGCTTGTTCAGACAGGCCATTCTGTAAAACTCTGTTTAAATTTATTATTTAATATTTTGTAGCTTTCCAGCTGAGAGTTAGATGTTCAGATTGATTCCCCTCTCATGTCTGCATGCTAACTATGAAGTGCAGCCAGCAGCTAGTTAGCTTAGCATAAAGACTGGAAACAGGGGAAACAGCTAGCCTGGCTCTGTCCAAAGTTAAATAATTATCCTTTTAACAAATGTTTTTAATTAAATATGACAATGTGTATTGTATTTCACTTTAGAGTAATGAAAATGTGCTGCTGCATTTTGTTTTGTATTTTGGGAAATAACCAAACTGTATTTGTATTTGGCAAAATGTTGAACTGTTCCTTTAACCATAGCTCCAACAGATCAGAAAGCACTTACATGTGTCGTTCTGGAGGCAAATACAAACTACAGATTTTGTGGTTAAAATTGGAGGACTTGTTCCATTTCCTGTCCCTGCTAAACAGTGTAAACCAATAAAGTAATGAGGATACTGTACAGTATATACTGTATATGATAAGGTTTGGGTCAGATACATGCATCATGTGTGCCACACCACACAAAACAATCATATTATGACATTTCTGTCCAATTAGTCTTTCCTTATTCACCCCCTGCAGTTGTTTCCTCACTCTCTCTGCCGCCCAACATCCTCCTCACACATCGATATACTGCAATTGTTTTTCTCTGTGAGCTCGCCTGTTGAGTTCATCCTGTATATTCAATATCTCATTTATGTGTCTGCTGGGTTCTGTTGTGCGGGTAGTTTGTTTGTGCTCCCCGCTGAATCTTTAGCGCCGCTTGGACTCCTGCAGGGAGCTCCCCACTGAGAGGAGAACCCAAATACAACTGCAGCTGAGCAATAAATGGTTCCCATTTCGTGGAGGAGCATTTCAGACTGAAGCTGTGCAGCGATGCACACAAGTAAGACCAAATATCAGAGTCTGGAGTCCAGATCCAGACCAAACTCCAAATAAATGTGTACTGTACCATGATTCACTTTCTATGTTAGTTGCTTCTTGTGTTCTTGATAGTGGCCACATACTTAACCTATTAGTGCAGACATTTGTGAACTGAGACAGTTTCTGCCCTGGTCACTCCTACTGATATGAGTGTTATCACTAGTGCAGAAGTTTCCAAAGAAGAGAAAAACTGTGAACAGACAATTTGAAGAGAAATGACATGAGAAATACCTTTATTGTCAAAAAACAAAACACTGGTCACAGAGTCAAGCCCACCATGCTGTCTTGTTAAAAGTCAGATTTATAGAGCACTTTTCTGTGTACTCGGAGTCATTATCACACCAAAAATACAAGATAAGTCAAAGATAATACATATTAAAATGGTAACGGGTTTTGTTAGAGTATGTGTACATTTAATACAAAGAAGTTTAAGCTCCCTGCCATAGCTGAATACAGACAACGGGAAAAAAAGTTTAATTTGAGCAAGCCCTCCAACATAAAAATTAGTACAGTTTGTCATTGCCTTTTAAAACAGCACCATCGTCCTGCTGTGCCTTGTAGTACTTGTACTACTTCTACTACTGTAAACTTGTAGTTTTCAACCCCAACCGAAAAAAATTAAACTATAAATTTGTGAGTAATTTTTAAGGATTTACATTGTCAGTAGGAACCAATGGGCTTTGAGCGGAGAGCCACAGACAGAGTAGGGAAGGAGGAAAGTAACACTGTTGATTTAAGTCTGCACATGAAACCTGTGTACAGACTACGTGACTTCAGTTAACTTTAATCAGCATAGTGTCTTGTTTATAGTTCATTAACCAACAGGAGCTGCTAACAGCTGATTCACAGGACTTTTAATTGAGACTATTTGACTAAATGTGAACAACTCTGGTGTAAAAAGTGTCTAAAAGAGAACAGCAGCACCTACCTGTAGCTGACATTACAACAGCTCATCTGATGAGCTTTTATGGGGTCCACAGTTTTCTGATATCTTGTAAATTCTGTAGCAGAATACTGATGAGGAGTCTGAGAACACAGGTCATCCTGCGTTCTGTCACAGTATGTTTTTATTGCAAAAGTTGGAGCAGCGTCTGACTCTGGAAGCGCTTTGTTGTTGGGAGAGATAATTATCGTGCTGCCATGTGGTGTGCAGAGTTTCTGGCATCAAATGGAGTGAACACTGTCTGTGTACGTCCAACTTTGTGGATAAATCAGCAGCTTAATCTGATCACTGCTGTGCTCTCCCATGATGTTACACTGAAATGTGTTTGTTAATTTGTGCCTTGAAATGTTGGTGGAGAGGTGGGGGGGCAGAATCAATCAAACTTCAGCAGTTGTTATACTTTTCATCAGGAACAGCAGAGAAAATACTAATTGTTCTAAAATCGTTTTTCTAATCACTAACACTGTTAACACCAGTATCATAGAAGATACATCCAGGTCCAGTGTCAGTGCAGGAAGCAGTGTATCCACTGGTTCCCAACCCCCCCACTAGAGGTTACGAGCCCCACTTGATTTTAAGTGGTGTACCTGCACCGATCCACCACAGCCAGGTAAAGCCAGTCACATCACACCGAGCGCGTCCACTCGCTCTCTGACTACAGTCAGAGCTCTGCTGCTGCAGGCAAGACAGCTTCAAACACATGTAACAACAAAACAAACAACAGAAGCATATTTTGGGTGTAAAAGTCAGTGGATCCTGAGTCACTTATCTTTCTTTTAGTATAAAATGTGAACTTTTTAACTTTATTTAATTATTAAGGAGAAATATGAAGAAGACATGAAGCATTTTTAAAGCCTTTGGGACACTGTTTATGCACCGCAACACATGTGATCCAAACATTTTAACACATGGAGCGAGTGTGTAACTCACTTCTCCATATATCTATGATACATACTGTATGTGTGCCAACATCCTCCCACCCTCCAGCTCTCCACCATCCTCTGCTCCACCCTCTGCTCTTCTATCTCCCCTCACCAGCTTTCTTCATCCCTCCTAGCATCCCTCCAACCTCCAACCGTCACCGCTGCCTCCACCAGAGAGGCAGCAGCAGCAGCAGGGACAACCCATCTGAGTGACTATCTCTGCCATCTTTAAATCCTCCAGTGGGGAATTATTTCATTGTTTGATTTAGAAGTAAAAGGCTGGTCTGTGTTTGTATATGTGTGTGTGTGTGTATGCCTGCAGCAAGGCCAGCATACACACACATATATATACTGTGTGAAAGGGTGAGAGCATGTATGTGTGTGTGGGATTGAGGGGTTGCGGGTGATATCGCAGCCACTTTATCAGCAGCTGGGTCCGATTGGAGTTGGGCCTGAGGACAGCAAAGTAATATAGTGTTGAAACCGGCGACTGAGATCTCCTCACATCAGATCCCAGGGCTGTGTGTGTGTGTGTGTGTGTGTGTGTGTGTGTTTGTGTGGCCTCTGTTGTGTGTTTTATGTAGCAGGTCTGTGATAGGCTGGAATGGTTGCAATTCAAGCTGTGTGAGCAAAAGTCTTCATCTAAATCTAAACCAAAATCAACATGCTGCTAACTGAGATCTGAATCCAGAGGATATAATATGTATTATTCTCATGACTGTTTGATGTGTTTTTGTATGTCTATGAAAAGTGTCATATGTGTAACTGTATGTTTAATCTGTGTGTAAATCTCTAGAATGAATTGAGAATTTCAGTGTAAACTGACAATAAAAGTTGTATCGTATCGTATTTGTGTTTTCTGCACCTTGAGCAGTGGGAAACATATAAAAGCCTTTTATTAAAGGACATGGCCGGCCATTTTCTATATTTTTCTTCTTGTCAACAAATCTCATGTTTGGATCCAAACCAACAATGAACTGATCTACTAACAAGTATTGTGTGTGTATCAAAGCCTGATATATCTTATTCCTCTGTTGTGTCCAAAAACTATTAAAAACACGTCAGTGAGTCACACCGCTGCACTGGGTCACATGTTCCTTCATCATGAAGAGTTTGGTCACGTTAGTTTGTTTACAAATGGCTTCAAAGACTAATAACAGCATCATGTTTTCAGTCTCAGAGAGTAGTTCTGTGTAAATTTGTCACATTTATCAAATTTCGTTTATACTTAGAATTTTATGAGATACAGACAAAATTTACAAGTTCAGAGCTGTTACAGGAGTCATGAACAGACAGTCTGACCTTCTTAACACCAAGAAAAACAACCCTCAAGATTTTTCTTGTGTACATTTCTAGGTGTATATTTATAATGTGGAGCTTTACTGGAATATCTTTGCATGATTTACAGTTAAAAACTAAGTATTCAGGGCAGGTTGACGTCCTGGCTTTCGACTTGCAGGCAGCATTTCTACATACGTTCACTTCAAGTTTTGGAACTTTGACCATGTTTAACATCCAACATCATAACAGGATAAAAATAACAGAAAATCACAAAAAACATGATATGCCCATATCATCATTCTCATCCTGGCCGCCAGTTTCCTGATGTGACGATGTTTATGTCAGCAGTAGTAAACAGCAGCCTCAGGGAGTTTCTGCAGCTCTCTGTCCTGCATCATGTTGTGTTACAGCTGACAGTGTGACATCACCTACTGTATCTGTAATATTCTCCTCTAATATCTCTGTGACGGTCACATGACACCTCTCATGCAGCGCTTTGCTTTAAAAGATGTTTTTTAGCATCTAACTTCATGTCAAAGCGTTCCCTCTTTATTTCTGTCACAGTGCAGCTCTGCTCTGATGGATTCATATTTTCTATTGTTTCAGCTCCTCTAATACGACTGCTGACACTGATAAATGTGTCTGCTGCTTTCTGACAGCAGCAACTTCAAACTTTTCTTCTCACTTTTTGGGCACATTTTTGTGAATGAAACTCTTCCACAAACGGAGCAGAACAGGTCGTCTTATATGGACATTTTAGGGGCGTTGATGATGCTGATGATGAAATCTCAGGAACGTTCAGCTGCTCATGAACAGGTGACGTTCATCAGGCTGAAACCAGAGATTTACAGAGTTTAAGACAGTTTGTTGGATCAAACAAACCTCAGAGAGAAAAGTCAGAGAGGTTTAAGAGAAGAAAATGTTTTTTCATGAGGACCAGTGTGTGTGTGTGTGTGTGTGTGTGTGTGTGTGTGTTATAGTGCATCATTACGTAGCCTCCTTTGGGGTTGCTATTGCACAACAAATTTGGTAGAACATTTCCCTGATTACAGCCTTGGGGTTGAAGAGTGTGTGTGTGTGTGCCCGTGAATGTGTATGTGTGTGTGTATATATGTGTGTGTGAGCATAGGTACTTAGAGGAAGAAGAAGTAAAGGAGTTCTGACATGTCTTTCAGCGAAAGCATCAACAATAAAACTCTGCCTGCCCCCGTGTAACTCCTGACTCCACTGGGCATGCTCCTGTGCATGTGTGTGTGTGTGTAGGTCTGTCATAGGCTACTTTCGGAGACAATTTTCAGACTACAGATCAGTTAATTGGGGACGTCTTGTCCAATTGGGGACAAAAGCTGAGTCCCCAATTGGGAAAAAGCTGATTTGGGGTCAGTGGTTAAGGTTAGGGTTAGGGTTAGGTTTAGGCAAGTAGTGGTGATGGTTAGGGTTAGGGTAAGTCTCCAGGAAATTAATGTAAGTATGTAATGTCCCCAATAGTGGCGTAGGACGACATGTGTGTGTGTGTGTTATCTGCCGGGTCGGACCCTGCAGTGTCTCGCTGTGTTTGTTGTTTTCCTGGTGGACTTTGTTGGTCTCATCAAGCGGCAGCAGCTCTTTATCACCCTCTCTGTGTATCTGTCTCCTTCTGACTGCACTGAGAATAACCAATTAGTCTGGTGAGCATTACATCGCATGAATACAAACAGTCATATGAGTTATACACATAAAGAGCAGACAGTACACACACTTTCAGGAGTGTGAAGTCAACAGAGACACTTCAGATTATGATCCGCAACATAATTCTTCCCAATTTACAGTGTATCATGATACATACAGTACTGTGCAAAAGTGTTAACTTGATCCAAAGTTGAGTAAACAGCAGAAACAAAGTAAATCAGTATCTGCAGTGAGCAGCTCTGCCTTTAAAACAGCAGCAGTTCTCCTCGGTACACCTGCACACAGGTTCTCAGGCAGGTCAGTTGTTCCTGAATCTTGGAGAAGTTGCCACAGTTCCACTAAACTGGACCTCAAAATTAAAGGACACACCTTCCTATTCACTTGATTGAGAAAGTGTGTCTAAACTTTTGACTGCTACTGTATAAATATGTTAAAAAGAAAAATTTAACTTTTGTTTAACTTTCTCTTGCACTTGTACCTGGTCAGCTACTTGAGAATTTGTAGAATTTGTTTCTGAAGGCTCGTGTAACGTGTTTTTCTGCCGCTCAGGAAATAAATTCATTACAAGTGAAAAGGACGTTTTTAACTGCAGAAACACAGCAAGGACTGAATCATCTGTCAAACAGCAGAGAATTACTGCTGTCACAGATGATGAAGAGCTCAAACAAACAGTCTGAAAAATGTTAACTGCTGCAGAGAGTAGTGATCGCTTCCCAGAACCTGGTAGGAGAGTTTGTGAATATACTATGATGTATTTTTTATTTTTATCATTCATTAGGAGTCGTGTTTCTGTCCACCTGGTGAATGTAAGTCCAATATTCACTCTCTGTTAGCTGTTTTTGCTCTCTACCAACTCCTGAGGGAAATATCTGGCTCTTTAGCTGCTAAATGCTCCACTATGTTCACCAGCTAGTCTACAGCTAACTGTGTCTGTTTGCTGTTTGGTGCTGAGCAGGTAGTGTACAGTGGCTTTTTACAGCTTTTTCTCTGAAAACAGCTGCCTGTTGCGGCCCAAAACGACGCTATGAGAGCGCTGAGAGTGAACGAAAACAGTAAAGTTGCAGCCGGACAGATAAACAATAAGCTGAAACTCACTATAAAGCTCCGTAAAGCCGAGGGGAGCTGCAGAGTCACTGATAATTCTCTGTAGGTTCATCACTACGAGCCACGACCAACACATTACACACTGACAGATCAGACTGTCGAGTTATAGGAAATATAGATTATAGCTTCTTCAAGATTAGGGGACAATTGTGGTCATTTTCAAAGGAAACCAGGGTAAACTGTCGGTAGGAAACAGGAAACAAACAGTGGCCCCTAACCTCACCTAACTTCTTCCTTTGCTCCTGACTGTTCAGCTGTTCAGCAAAGTGTGTGTATAGGTTATGTATGCACAGTGTGTGTGATTGTGAGTGTGTGTGGGTGAAAGCAGGAAGGTGTTATGAATAAGCAGGTCCGTGGGAAGATAGAAAACGACAAACCTCAAGTGACTACTGTGCCATATCTTGTCCTTGGTCGGGTCCAGTCTTACAATCAATAATAACAACCACACATTACAGGCTGCACTGTGTTCTGTGTGCTGAGGAGACACTGGGACTAGCAACACAAGGCAATTAACCATAGCAGTCCTCTGTGAGTGTACGCTGGGAGACAGAACAGCATGAAAGGAATAATAACTCTGTGCTGCTCCCATCGGTTTCGTTTCCACCAGAATGAGAATCACAGGAGTGCATTAGCAGTCAGCAAACACGTAAAAATAAACTCTTATATGTGTTCCTGCAGCGACCTTTACACACACACACACACACACACACACACACACACACACACACATTTACTATAAGTGCATATATACCCTCTGATTTTACCCTTGAATGTAACTGTCCTCCTCCCTCTGAATGTGTGACCCTGAAGGGGAAAAGGGACACATAAAGAAAATGTAAAAGCAAGAGATTTAAAGTAAGACAGGGAGAAATCACTCATGTTTTTACCTCCATTAGGGCGTCTGAGGATGTTCCCCTGAAGGAGACACTCAACACAGAAGTAGAAATTAATTTTTTTTAAAAACAAACAAAAAAATGAACAGCAATTAAACTGAGGAATCTGATATCTCTGGCTGATTTCAGCAAAATGTCATTCTTCTTAGTATTGTTATTAGCTTTTGTAATTTTTTGAGCTGCAACCAACTATTATTTTCAAGATCAATTAATCTGACAATTATTTTTTTGATTAAACAATTCATTGTTTGTCTATAAAATGACAGAAAATAGTGAGAAATGCCTGTTATAATTTCTTAAAATTCAAGGTGTTTTGTCTGACCAACAGTCCAAAACCCAAAGATGTTCAGTTTATGTTTATGTATAACAAAAAAGCTTATTTAATTATTATTCAATTATCAAAATAATTGCTGTTGTTCATTGTTGCAGCTCCAGTGATTTTCCTTTTTTTTATCCTTCATAACAGTTTCACCTGGTTTTTAGTGTTGTTTTCTTTGTGAGCCTGATGTTATCTGAAACTTTATGATGCCATCCTGAACAGGTTTCCCTTGCAAAACAGGTTTCCGAGCTCTCTTACATGGTTGAATAAAAAAAGTAAAAATAAAATATGCTCAAGAAGGTTAAAAATCCCTGTCTGGCATGTTTAAAGATGAGAAAAAGAGAAAAAAAGGAAGTTCAAAGTTTAATTACCTCCTTCATGTAAAAATCCAGAATCTGTGAATCTGTAAATATATTTAATTTGTAAAGTTTTCCTGCTGGACACCAGATGTCTCCTCCTTCACTGTAAAGTCCATTCTCAGTGTTTGTGCACTGGAGGCTTCAAGTTTCCACATCACACTTGTGTAAGTTGCATACTGGACCATGATTGGCTCCAAACTAGTTGTGATGTCACAAATCCTGCTCATAGGTTAACGTGTTAAACTGAGATTTAAGATGAGCTCAGAGAAACGGTTCATCACCATGAACATGCCAGTTTAGACTGTACCAGTAACAAAATGGTGCACTTTAAAGAGGTCAGAACCATGAACATGCCAGTTTACATTGATATCAAACCAGTTTATAGTGGTCCAACTGAAGACAAACCAGATTATACTGACCCTAAACCAGTTTATACTGATCATAAACCAGTTTATACTGGTCATAAACCAGTTTATACTGGTCTTAAACCAGTTCATACTGATGGTAAACCAGTTTTTACTGATCGGATGTAAATATAACCTTCCTGGGACGTTTCCTTGGTCTTACAAAATAAACGTTATAAATGTTATTTGTAACGTTGTGGAAACATTACACCTTGGTTAAGATAAAGATGTTAGCGGGACGTCTCGGACCGTCATGTGACTGGACTGGGTGATGTAGCAGTTAGTGCTGAATGTACCAGCTGCTATTTTAATAAAGGCCACTACATACCTTTGGATTTGTAGTAAACTACTCAAATATCCCCCATTTTTTACCATTTATAACATATTCTTTAATGGTTTGCATTGAGCATCAGTAACTGGAGCTGCACATGCGTGACTGTTGAGGGGGGCAGCCGGTCTAAACCGGTTCATAGGTCGCAGAGTAGACAAAGGACAAGGTGATGTCTTCATGGGATTAAATTAGGGATGAGGGAACGAAGCTTTCTGAAGCACTGAATCAATATGAAGCTTTTGCACTCACTGTTTCAAAGCATTTGATAAAGTCAAAATGGCGACATCTGCTGGGCAACTATTGGTATTGCATGTGTGAATTAAGACCGAGATAAAACAGTTAGATTATAAAATGGTCTTCAATAAAGTTTATATTATCGAAAAGGATCACTTTTAAACAGTCTACAGCTCTGTTTTTAGACATCGTGGCGGATTGAGAAGCACACTTCTCTGATACAAGTGTGACGTAACGAGGCCTCGTTTGAGGTGGTCACATGATGTTGGCGTGGTTAAGTGAGGCATCAAAACATCTTGACACCATACTTTTGCGTTGAGAGGTCAATACTGTGTCGAGTAGTCACTAGATCACTAGATTAAACCAATTAAGTATTTTTGTCTTCTAACATTTTAAAAAGTTGGTTGTTGTATTTTTTATTATGTATATTTCTGAATCAACTCGGATGGTATTTTGTAGAAACTATTCTAAAAGAGATGATATTAGTGTTGTTTTGTATAGTTGCTATCTGTGGTGATCTATAAGTCACATGACTGATGACTGGGCTGTTTATAAGGAAACCTGAAACAGCCTCAGACACCCTGATGAAGTAAACGTTTGATGAAAGCATGTTTTGAAGATCACACTGATCAGTGTCTTTGTTCTCAAAGTTAGAAATTGCCAACAGTAAGATATTAATCAGAGCAAAGTATATAATTTTTTTAATAAAATGACTTCTCGTCTGCTGGCAGGAGAAGCACCGTGTCCGATATATTTTCCTGATAATTGATTGATCTGTTGCTGGAGGCTGCCATCAGAATCATAAAACAGTCTAATTATGAGTAAGTAGAGATCACTTTGAATGGAACTGATTTCAGTGTAAAAGGTGAAATCCTTCACTCTTTTTGCCCCTTGGCCTTTTGAAATAAACTGAAGAAAAAGGTCAAAGTTCAGTTCTCACTGTAACAGCACTGAATGATGAAGATTTCAGTCAATAACACTGATGTCACATGACACAGTGATGGACACATGTGACCACCTGCTGCCATCTGATAAATGTGTCCCTGGAAGATTATTATACTGAACCTCAAATATTAATATACACTATCAGTGGTGTAGCCAGGAATGAATTTTGGTGAAGGTCAAGTTATATCTGCACACTGATCTCTGCTCCCATAATGTTTCTTTTATTTAGTTTTTATTAGTTTATTTATGTTTCAGTTATTCATGTCCAGAGCTGATTTTTATTCCCACTTCACCCCTGGGTTACTATATTATTTTAAATTTTGTCCCTTAAATTTAATAATGTAGTGTTTATTCAGCAGCTGTCCAACACTAATGCAGCAATTCCAAAACAAGACGTCCAATAAAATAAGTCTAAACTGAGGCATGTTAAGTGAAATAAAAGCTGATTCACCCGACTTCATTCTGATAAAAGAAACTGTCATTTTTAGAAACCAGATCACATCCAGCAGTTTTTGTTGATTACAAAAGAAATATCACAATAGATCAGGCAGCAGAGACGTGGTTTGATTTGAGGAGACGATCGTTCTTTCCCTCAGTAAACATTGACACACCAACTGTCGAGTGTAAATCACAGCAGAGTGTGAAAACTGTCGCAGATGACGAAACACGAAACACTGAGCTGGCAATAAAGCTTCAGGGATCAGACTGCTGTGTTCATACAGATCATGTGACAATAACAAATATTCATGGAACTGTTGAAGAATCAGTTTACTTTCTGTTCTCCTGAGAGCTGCGTGTTGGAAGAAGTGATCCCAGTCAATACCTCTAATACCTGAACATACTGTACACCTGCGTTTTTTAAATAGGATTGACTCTATAACAACATCACCTGACTTCCTCCTTTGGTCCTGTGGTGTGAGGTCAGTCTCAAACAGAAATATGCATTTCAATTACAGGACAAATATGTTATGTGTGCATCTAAGTCACATATAAAAAAAAAAACCTAACATAAAACGTTATTATAGATAACGATGCTATGGCAGAGGGGACATAACGTGCCCGTTTCCAGGCCAGGGATCTGTATCTGCGACCAGATGGAAGTAGTGTGAAGAATGGGTAGAGGGGGTGCCTGGGGTCATGTGCTATGGTTCGTGCTCTGTGTGTAATGGCTTTGCTGTTGAGATCTGAGGAATTGTGTGGTGCATATGAGTTTGTTCCTATTGGAGGCAGTTAACATGGTGAAGAAACCGTGGGAACAGTGGAGGAGAATGGGTTGAATTATACTTTGGTAGAGCAACAACAGAAGGTGGTCGGCAACAGAAAGTGCTTTGAGTTTGCAGATGGCAGAGAATCTTTGTTGGCAGCGTTTGTGGATGTCAGTAGTCTGTTGTTCAAAGCTCAGTTTATTGTCCAGGGTGAGTCTGAGATATTTGAAGCGCTCCACTATCTCAGCAGTTTCATTATTATATACGGCTGTGGCTCAGGAGGTAGAGCGGGTTGTCCACCAATCAGAAGGTCAGTGGCTCCTCCAGTCCTTGGGCAAGATACTGAACCCCAAATTGCTCCCGATGGCTGTGCCATCGGTGTGCGAGTGTGTGTGTGAATGGGTGAGCATATAAACATTGTGGGGCGCTTTGGATAGGAAGCACCGTATCGCTCCTAATGAGCCGGTTGGCACCATGCATGACAGCCTCTGCCATCAGTGTATGAACATGTGTGTGAATGGATGAATGTTGGCATGTATTGTAGAGAGATTTGAGTGGCCAATAAGACTAGAAAAGTGCCATATAAGTGCAGTCCATTTACCATTTAGTAAGGTGTTGTCCTCCTGTTTTGGCCTCCAGAATAGCTTCAATGCTCTTTGTCAGAGATTCTCAGAGTCTCTGAACTCTACCGGAGGGACGAACATCAGCTCTCCAAAACATCTTAAGGTCAAGGGTCAAGGTCGCTTTTGTCTCCCGAAGGAGAGAATAATCTTGGATTGAATAAATTGCTGCACAAAAATAGACAATAACACCTAACAAATAAATTAATTACCCCCCCCCCCCCCCCCCCCATATTATTCCCTCACTTGGGGTTGATGGAGGTTGAGAGTGTTGTCGAACATGTCGCTTCAAATTCTCCCATACGTGTTCAACCATCTACAGGAAAATCCCTTAAAGACCCACTAGAACCTAGGACCTCTAAAACCTCCTCAGTGACAACTAGTGACCCAGTGACCCACAGAACTTCCTCATGGACTTATAGAGCCTCCTCAGTGACCACTAGATCCTCTACAAAGAACCTGTAGAACCTTCTCAATGACCACTAAAACAGCCTAAACAATCTGTAGAACCTCCTTAATGGCAACTAGAACCTCATAAAGGACCCTCAAGACCTCCTTTGGATTATCTTATACAGAGATCTGTGACAGATCAAAGTAAAACCTAAAAATAAAGTTTGTCAGTGAGGTGTTTTTCCACTACGAGCCTCCAGAACAGCTTCAGTGTTCCTTGTTGTGTGTGGAGCTCATCTGTTGTTTTGGTGAAGGTGGTGGAGAGTTCGGTCTATCTCCCACAGGGGTTCAGCTGGGTTGAGATCTGGAGACTGTGAAAGCCACAACATATGCTTTACATCGTTTTCATATTCATCGAAACATCCAGGAACCCTTCCTGACCTGTATGGAAACATCTGCATTTGTTATGTTCCTACACTAATTTATTCAGGATCTTCTTTCACAGGTCACACATATGTATATGAAACAAATATGAAGCCCCAAATAATGACACTATATAGTATGTATAATACATATAAATTATACAGCACCAAGATGTGTGCATGAATACTAACTATACTGTGTGTATTAATATTGAATGTACATTCATGCTTTATTATGTGGACACATACTGTATGCATGTGGACAGTGACACTGGACCTCATGCAAGAACCACTCGTACCAACAGGTTCGTTCTTAAGAGGCATGTACGAGTGATTTCAGAGAGTATTCATCAATTTTCTTTGAGGTACGAACGGGATTTACGAGTGGTCCAGATTTGTCGCACAAGTCATGAATAGATCATCTCTGCCTTTGTTCACAAGAGGAAAACACTTGTTTCACATATAATTATAATGTGTTAGTGTGAATGAATGTGGATGTTACGGGCACCAGGCTGCAGCACCCATAGACAGCTACATGTATCTGAAAGAAATGAAAGAAATGACCAGACAGGGAGACGTGGCTTGCTCCTGCTGAATTCTCCACCATTATTTTTATTAACAAAATTCAGTGTTCACTGTCTGCATTGCTCCTTTTTTTAGTATTAACTATTACTTTGCATCAACTGTCTCGCTAGGCACATTATGTACAAACAAAATATCAAACACAAAACAACATATTTTGTCTCTGTGACAATTTTTTTATATGTCTATATACCACTTTCCAACTTAGTTTAAGCTGTAATTTGCATCATAAATGCACTGACACAGATACTAATTAGTATTGCTTGGACTCACAAAACTAGTAAATCTTCCCAAAAACTGTACACTGTACAACAGTCAACAAATACATACAATACAGTACAAACACTTTAAACATCACTGACAACTTACATGGAGCCAGTTGGAGCATTAATTTAACAGAAATAGCGAAGACGTGCGGCCCAAGCTCACATTTTACCACTTGCATGTTCACTAATACGAGTACCGTCGCCAATACTGTTACTCTCAGCGGTTACTAGAAAGAACAAGAAAGAAAATTAAAGTTTTGCTTTCTCACGTAAACACAAATGGCCCCTTAGGATTAGAAAAAGGACAACAATAGTTTTGGTGAGGTTTTGACACATTACTAACCTGAAATAAATGATGCAACAGAGCTTGCCTCTGCTGAATTCTCCGCCGTCATGAGGAAAACAGTGGAGCATGCGCTCCTTACCAAGGTCACTGGGGTGAACCACAGCTCTTGCACTGCTCCCTCTGTTTAAAAAAATGCCATAGCAAGTACATTTTCTCCACTGTAACAAGGTTACACATATTAAATATAAAGTAACAATCGTTTCAAATGAAAAGAAAAACATACATTATCTCAAACTGTCAACGCACAACAAAACCAAATAAATATATTCACACAAATGTGATCACACATTAGTGCCATCACATGGAGTTTACATATGACACCAAACTAGAACTAGTTAATATTCTGTTCACCTTATTATCATAATCATGGATGCCAATTTACCGAAAGGGATTTCTATTGACATATTTTGGCACAGCAACAAACTTCTCTCACTCCGACAGCGGCCTCAGTGTCTGCAGCTCTCTGTCCTGCATCATGTTGTGTTACAGCTGACAGTGTAACATCACCTACTGCAGGTTGTAATATTCTCTCCTCTAAGGGGAAATATTTGTGTTCCCCGGGTCATTCTCTGGTCATTTTCTATCCTGGGAGCAGTAGGTCATGACCTGCCTGTTTCAGAGCGGCTCACCTCTCTGTGTACTGAGGTTGGCTGTGGTAAGCAGCTGTCTTGATAAGGCTGGCTGTCTCCTATGGTAACCAAGGTCAGGTGGAGATATGCTGTGCTTTGTGCAGACTGGTCTCTTCAGTTAACTTTAATCAGCATAGTGTCTTGTTTATAGTACAATACCCAATAGAATAGATGAGTGAAGAATAACCTTGTGTGGAGGTAGTAAGGGTAAGGATCTGGTGAAGGGTTTAAATACTCTTGTCCAGAAGTAGACAGCAGAACTGAGTGGCACTGCACAGTGTTTTCACTCATACTGTAACTCTGTTCTCCTCGATCCAGCTTCAATAAATGTTCCTGCGTAAGACATCCAGGTCTCCTGACAAGTTCTTCACTTTGGGTTAACCAGCTCTCCATCAATTCCTTCAAAACTGTCACATGACCGCCTCTTATTCAGTCAGAGAGCGCTTTGCTTTAGAAAGACATTTTTTAGCGTTCCCTCTTTATTTCTGTCACAGTACAGTGCTGCTCTGATGGATTCTTATTTTCTAATAGTTTCATTTCCTCTAATACGACTGCTGACACTGATAAATGTGTCTGCTGATTTCTGACAGCAGCTCTTTTTTTTCACTCTTTGGGAACATTTTTGTGAATGAAACTCGTCCACAAACGGAGCGGAACAGGATGCTTTATATGGACATTTTAGGTGCGTCGATATTGCTGATGATGAAATCTCAGGAACGCTCAGCTCCTTCTGAACAGGTGACGTTCATCAGGCTGAAAGTTAAAGGAGTTTGTTGAATCTGACTTGGAGCACACTTGAACGAGTAAACCTCACAGAAAAAAGAGTGTTAGAGTTAAATATGAAAATGTTCTTGCATGAGGCCCAATGTCTACTTTTACATACAATATATTATATATATTATATTAAAAATATCACATTATACAGTTTACTTCATGTCAACATATACAAATTCATCATATACTGAACAGTTAATGCTCACAGAATTATGTTACTCTCCTAATATGGATATTTTTAGTACATACATATTAGTTAATTGGATAAATAAATACAAACATGATCAAAATGAGCATGTATGTTCATTTCATATAATAAACCTACATGATAACAGTAGTTCAGGCTCTTCTTTATATTCACATGTATGATCGCACATGTTGTGTATAAGTGCTCATGTGATCATATATTTCCTTTCAAGTTTAAGCTGATTATTTGCAAGTCTGAAAATGGGTCAAATCAGTGTGTTGATGTTCTCGCCACAAGGGAGCTAAATTTGTTCCTTGTTTTTTGTTAACATTTTTCAGAGCCCAAAACAAAACCCAAGACCAAAAGAGCCATGATGCCTGAAGAGCTCAGGCTTCATTCCAGCTGACAAGGAGGTAAAAGGTTTGTGACATAGCCAGCAGCCAGACGCAGCTCTGCCTCAAATGTGATAAATGGAATTTTAAAATGAAGCTTGAAATAAAAGGGGAGCAGGGTCAAACACATAATTGGTTAGATGCCTTATTTTAGCATGTTAAAAATGAATAAAAATAATGTTTTCACTTGTTCCTGTCTAAGGTTTTAATTAGAGAGTGAGTTTAGGACAGCGGTGTCCCGTGAGTCAGTAGTTAGTTTGATGAATTCAGGCTTTTCTGTCCTGCTAGACCCACCTGATCACAGAGACCTTCAGGGTCTGCTTTAATAAAATACTAAACATAAAACAGCTAATCTAGCACGCAATAATGCAGGTGTGATGCTGAAGGATTCAAAACAAAGTTATATGGAAGGAAATGATGATTCTAACGAGACTGAAGGCGTTTTCAACTCTCTGGTGTGTTTGTTCTGGTCTGAATTAGTGGATGAGTTTGTTAATGTGGTTCAGTTTCTTTTCACACAGAAAAAAATCCAAGCAAACCAAAATCACTAAAAGCTGCTCCAGAATTAGTTTGTGAGGTCGAGACCACTACCTCTGTAGGGTCTCTGTGCCGTTGTTTTGATCTGATTGCTGAGTTCAGATGTGACCAAACGAATCATACCAAGGAGGAAAACCAACCAGAGTCCCATTCAACCAGACTAAGGTGTGAAAATGCCCTGAGTGTCTACAGCCATGCTAGCAGCTCTGTGAGGCTGTACTAAGTCATCGGGGAAGTTTTAAGGTCAAACATGCTGAGTTTGAACTGAATTCAGGTTATTTATAAATATGATGGGAGGGAGAAGATTTGAGTTGACCGTGTTTTGAAAGATGGCTTTAAAAAATGACACTGAAAGAGTAAAATTTCCTGCTTTGTTTTGAAGACGAAGGGCCAATCCACACAGAAAGTGTTTTTTGACGTCCATCACTCACGTGTCCCACAGATCCGTTTTATGAAATGTGTTAATCCACACTGACTCCCAGAGCTCTCTGGTGCGTTTAGTGAAGCATAATTTGCACAGACAACTGTTTAAATGACAGTAATCCCCCATTTTTTATGTGTTTTGAACTTGTTAACAGTATCTATATTGATTGATCCAGACTCCCAGTCTGCCTGTGAGCTCGTCGGTTTCCCTACAGGCAGATTCCCCTCGCCTGCTCTGTTGGGCGGGGAAATAAAATCAATGAATAAATAGTCTATAAACACTGTCTATTTCTTCCTGTGGAGCCATCAGGAAAACTGTTTTGGTTCAGTAACTTTCTGTTTGTCCTCTCAGCTCATCAGGAGCTGCTGCTGACAGACGGCTGCTTCTGTGAACAGAGACGCTGAACGCAGGTCAGAGTCGGTGTGGACTGAACGGACAGAACGCCTACGCGCCGCTCACGTCTCGCTTTCTATGTGGAAAGGCTGATTAATGGTAGGTCGCTCAATACTTTTGATAAATGTCGCTCAACAGAAATTAAAGAGTTGCACAACATTTTCAATTTATGCTTCGGTGAAAGGTTTCAGTCATCTCCATGGTAACCAGACACTATCCTCCAGCCAGCTTGTTTACATTATATCATCCCGACCGCCACTAATTAAACAAGAACGTTACAAGTTATCTAAAGTTACAGGCAAAAATATCAATAACGAAGTTCAGAGAAAACTGCAATCTCCATGGCGACGTTAGTAACACTACCCAATTGCATGGCACGAGAAAAAGTATGACCACAACTGTGACACAACAAAATTCTCCAGGTGTGCAACATGAAACGAAAGTGTCAAGTGACACTCTTTTCTGATGAAAATATGTCATATGGTAGGGTCGACCTACCATAAATCAGCCATGCTAGCAGCTCTGCGAGCTAAATGCTAACATTAGCATGCTCACAACGACAATGCTGATGTTTAGCAGGTATAATGTTTGTTAATGTAATAATAATTCATCTTAGATTAGTGTGTTAGCATGCTAACGTTTGCTAATTAGCTCTATACACAAAGTGCAGCTGAGGCTGTTGAACGTCATCAGTTTTGCAGAAATTTGAAACCAAAGTTTTGGACAAATGAAAATATTGACCACATGATGGCGCTAGATGAAAAGTCAGAGGATCACCAAAGTCATTACAATTCATCCTGAGTGTGAATGTGTGAAACCCATTTCATGACAATCCATCCAATAGTGATATTTCACTGGAGGAAAAGTCAGTAAGATTCACTGTGTGACAATAAATGTCTGTACAAGTTTAGTGCAATAACTGTAGTAAGTCAGTCTGGACTGAAGTTTATTATTATTATCATCATCATTATTATTATTATTATTACCATTTTTATTCTTAATTCTATTTTTATTGTATTACATTTTCAGATTTTGTTATTTCATGCATTAGTCTCAAATTGTTTTACTGTTTACTGTCAACATTTCTTCTGTCTTGTTGTCAGTCATTTGTGAAGCACTTTGAACTGCACTAACCTGTCAGAAAAAGGGGGTATACAAATAAAGTTTGATTGACAGACTGACAGATATTGCCATCCCTAGTTAAAAATACAGCGCTAAACAAAACACCAAATATACATTAAAGCAGCTATTAAACTCGATATAATGCAGGTGTGATCTTGACTAAATTTAGCAAAACTGCAGTAATTTGCAGTGGTACTGAGGGGAATTACAATTCAAAGAATCCCCAACAAGATGCACATTAAAAGAAGTTAGATTAGTTATTTAGACAACAACTTCCTGTGAAAAATGTCACCTTTGTGTTTAAAGACAGAATGTGGAGCTTTTTAATTGAATTCTCTGCAGTCGTTTAGCAGACATTAATGGTAATATAGAGCACAGAGGACACATCTGTGTTGGCTCTGCATGCTGCTTGTTTCACACTCACAGTACCAATCAAGGGTTTATATGGGCTTATTGTGCACAGCACGCAGGATGTAGTGCTCGCTGGCCGGTGGCCCGGTGGAGCCATCTACATCTACAGCGCTCCACCTTCACTCTGACTGCTGTGTTACTGCGCTGGCAGCTCGCCAACAGGAAGGCTCACTGCATACAGTTTTCAGACAACCTAAATGTTTCATCCCAGGCTGCCAGAGACCTTTATATGATTACCTCTCCTTTTTTCTTCCATGCCGAGCTTCTGCTGCCAAGGTTCTGCTTTTAGTACAGAAAACATTTTGACATGTCACAGCGGGAAAATACGGAGGCACATTGCATACACCAAAGGAAAAAGACATTGTGATTATGATTATGAGATAAGTCATAATTATGACTTCAGTATCTCATAATTACGAGGTAGTTTTCTAGTTATTATAGTTTTCTCGTCATTATCATTAGTTTAATCAGACATCCTGATGACATAATGCTGTTATATACATGAGGTTAATATGTAACTTGCGGATGTGAAATAAAGCAGTTGTATCCTGCATGTCATTGCTGGAGTGATTATGTCGGCTTATTTGAGACTAGTACATTACAAGCATTACAATTAATAATACAATT
>CM076463.1:1100585-1180870 GCA_038419695.1 Scomberomorus guttatus
ATAAAAACAAAATGTGCAATATGAAGGCAACAGAAACAGAATATACAGTAAATAAATATTTTATTTGCACAAAAAGGCAATAAACAGAATGATTAAAGTTTAAATAAAACTGTGAAGTTTAAAAATAACTATAGAAAGAATATATACATAACACCATCATTTTGTGCAAAAATATATTTAAAAGTAGATGTGAAGCTTATATGAAGCTTCAGCAGTCTGAGTTAGTCATATCAAGTGGATATCTGCCACATTTACAGAGACCGTCCTCCAAAGAAAAATGACAGGTCGTAATGTCAGTCGCCCCAAAACGACATATAGTTGCGTTTGAGTGACAGATGCATCTAGCGGCCGTAGTAACTGTGAGTCGGAGCAGTGCTGCAGCTCAGATGACGTATATATATGTGGACAGATCTCCTCATTCAGAGGAGGAGGGTGGATGGAGGCTTTAACCCAACAGTGGACGTTGCTGCAGGAGACGCTGTTTGTTTCCTGTTTTCAACCGCGAGTCAGTAAAGTATTTTAAAAAGCGTAACTACGATCGTCCCCTAACCTTAACCCTGTGGTTATTATTGTAGCCATGACGACAAAGGTGGTTTAACTTTAAGGAAGTAGTAACTTTAACCCACACCACATGTTTCTCTGACCTTAACAAAGTGATCATTTTAACCCAAACATGATCTTTACCTAAACCTAACCAGACCTGAACCACAGCTGTCACATCATAAACATCATTACTGTTTAACAGTGATGTGTGACGGTTTGGAAAGAACAGACAGATGATGTCATCCTGCTGATTACTGCTGATAGAGGCGCCACATTAGAAAACGCTGCTATGTGTCGTTCTGGAGTCACATGATGGGTGTCTTTTTAGGGGTGTCAAATTCCCTCTTTGTGTTTCCTCGGACAGTGTTTCCCTGTTGAGCTGCGGTGGAAGTATAGTAACAAAAAGAGGGACTTTGGCACTAAAAAGACTGTAACGTTGAAAGATATCTACTTGATTTGACTCATTTGGACGCTGAAGCTTCATATTAGCTTCAGATAAACTTTGAAATCCATGTTTGCACAGAAGGAGGACTGTGGATTTTGTCCCCCATCACTTCCATTGTAAGTGCATTATGAAGGGATCTTCTAATGGTCAGTATGAACAGGAGGAATGATTACAGCAAGAAAAACAGGTTTCACTCTTCATTTGGGCTCCTGACTGTTGTTTTAAGACACAAAAATTGTGAAGAGAAAAATTATAAAGCCATCCTTTAATGAATATAGTGCTATATAATAGTATTTTTAACCATTTTAACCGTCACATTCTTCAGTCATGAAATTGTCTTGAGTTGCCCAATAACATGATTGCTCTTAAAGCGTAAAACAACGCGGAAATCTTTTGCATCTCCATCATAAACACCAAATGATGTAATGATGGATGATAATAATAATGGACGAGGAGAGGACAGAGGACATGTTTGAAGAAGCTAATTCTCTCTTGTTTGCTTCGTCTCAATATCTCCTCCAGCCATCAATCCTCCTCTCCCCGTGGACTACAATCTTCCTCCGTCTGATGGAGTCAAGAGGGGCCACCTGTGGCCGCTTCCCCCCTCCTCTCCCTCCGGTTATGATTTCTTCTTATGTGTCGCTCTGCTTTTCTTAACCTCATTCTCTTCCATTTCCCTCTTCTATTTACTCTCCATCTTCTCTCAGACACCCAAACCATTTGGTTTTAATAACCTTCCTCTTTCTTATTCCAGACTCTCCTCTAAATGCTTGTTTTCTCTCCTCTTTCATCTTGTCTTTATTTTCTGCTCACCCACAGCACTCACCCTTTCATTTTCAGGGCTGCCGTCATCTTCTTCTCTCTGCATCATCACACCAGACAGTACACACAGGCAGCAGTGTGTTTGATTCACATGTAGAAATCAGCTGACTTAAACTCCTCGTGCATGTCTGTCTTCTCTCTCTGCCACAAACAGCATCCTGCAGAAAGCCTCTATTTTTAAAATAAATAACCAGCGTGAACATGAACATATACACCTGCACACACACACACACACACACACACACACACACACACTGTGAGAGGCATGATGGACATATGAACATATTAATGTCAGGTTTATCATGTGTTTGATGCTGTGTGTGTGTGTGTGTGTGTGTGTGTGTGTGTGTGTGTGGTGTACCTGATCCTCCACTGCCCCCTTAAGGAAGATGTTGGTCACCACTGATGACATCAAGTACTCAGACTGAAGGCAGGTCCCGTTCTTCATATGTGGATAATCAGGTTATCCAGAATAAACTGTTGACAATTTGACATGAGTCTGGATTTTTGGGGTTTTTTTTAAGCTGTCTTTAAATTAATGTGAACTGTTGTCATAGCAACACGTCCTTGAACCCAAACCTGCTAAAGTGCAGCTTATTGACAGTCAGCTGATCAGGACCAAGACGTTTTAGGGTCAAAACATGAACTCATTCTCAGATACAAATGTCTCACTGTCTCAGATTTATAATAAAAGAATCATGGTATAATTATGATTGTAGATAAGAACATGCAGGTTATTGACAAATAATTAGGATTTATTAGTGTAATTATCACAATTTAATTTTATAATGAAGTTACCTATAATCATACATGATAAAATATACAACTAAATAAAAGTTTGGGCACCAAAAAGAAATCAATCTAAGTTTAGTTTGAGATACTGTGAGAAAAAAGACATAAACTGACCTGAAAGATTCTGACTGTTAAAGGACCAACAGAGTCAGGATGTGGAGATTTAATTTGACATTTAAACACTAAATCTAGTGATTAACTGCAGAACTCGCTTTGCTAAAAGTTGTTTATGCATTTAAACTTTCTTAAGTTTTAAAAGGTTTCATTGTGTGTGATGAAAGTGTGGAAACAGTAGAAACATTGAGGAACAAAATAACAGCAGGAACACACATAATCAGACTTATGTTCCCAACACACCGACCTCATTTAACAGCAGTCACATGACCAGCACTCAGCCAATCACATGAATGCTGATCATGGTTTCAACTCTCTACTCATTCTGCCTTCGTTATCCAAGATAACTTCATCCAGGATCAACAAATCAATCCTCAAACTGCCTTCAAAGACCCAGATTAGCTGGATAAGAGAATTAGTTTGGAGTTCAGGACTCTGTTCATCAAACTGGACTAATTCAGGCTAACGTGCTGTTATCAGGCTAAAATAATCCTGTCAATTCTCATCCAGCTAATTTGGTTCTAGTGATTTAGTAAATCACTAGTTTGAAACTAAAACTGAAGACTTTACAGACAACCCAGTTCTAATGCAATGTTAGTGACGTACTGTATGTTTTTGTGTACTTAAGCCGAGTTCAGTATTTCTAGTGCAACAGTGAGTCCAAACTCACATCAAAGACAGATTTAGATACAGCTTTACCTCAAACACTGGCTGTGTGAGCGTGAGGAAGAGCCTCTTTTATGATGATGAAATGCTAAACACAGCTGAGCAACGACATACTGAAATACAGCCAACAGGAAGGCGTCTGTCAACAAAAGGTCAGCTCTGAGTCGACGACTATTCTGCTTTTTACAGCTGCTGAGTGAAGAGCCAGAGCTCTACAGAGACAGACCTTTACTCTGTGACAGATCAGATACTGAGAAAGATCAACTGAAGCTTCTCTACACAAAACTGTGATCACTGTGACTTCAATAACTTCTTCTCAAAGAGGAACCTCTCCTCACATTTGTTAAAGGCTGTTTTAATACAATACTGATGTGTAAGTGGGAATGGGTCTTGGTCACTGTTACAGTTCCTGCTCTCCATACTGACCCTGAAGATATTCTCTCTACACTGTAAGAGATGAGAAAGAGATGAGCCCTTGTTCCAAAGTTCAGCTGACGCTAATATGAAGCTTCAGCAGTCTGAGTTAGATAAAGCCAGTCGATATCTTCCACAGTAGTAGTGGTAGTAGTGGTAGTAGTGGTAGTAGTAGTGGTAGTAGTGGTAGTAGTGGTAGTAGTGGTAGTAGTGGTGGTAGTAGTAGTGGTAGTAGTGGTAGTAGTGGTAGTAGTGGTAGTAGTAGTGGTAGTAGTGGTAGTAGTGGTAGTAGTAGTGGTAGTAGTGGTAGTAGTGGTAGTAGTAGTGGTAGTAGTGGTAGTAGTGGTAGTAGTGGTAGTAGTGGTAGTAGTAGTGGTAGTAGTAGTGGTAGTGGTAGTAGTGGTAGTAGTGGTAGTAGTAGTGGTAGTAGTAGTGGTAGTAGTGGTAGTAGTGGTAGTAGTAGTGGTAGTAGTGGTAGTAGTAGTGGTAGTAGTAGTGGTAGTAGTGGTAGTAGTGGTGGTAGTAGTGGTAGTAGTGGTAGTAGTGGTAGTAGTGGTAGTGGTAGTAGTAGTGGTAGTGGTAGTAGTAGTGGTAGTAGTGGTAGTAGTGGTAGTAGTAGTGGTAGTAGTGGTAGTAGTGGTAGTAGTGGTAGTAGTGGTAGTAGTAGTGGTAGTAGTAGTGGTAGTGGTAGTAGTGGTAGTAGTGGTAGTAGTAGTGGTAGTAGTAGTGGTAGTAGTGGTAGTAGTGGTAGTAGTAGTGGTAGTAGTGGTAGTAGTAGTGGTAGTAGTAGTGGTAGTAGTGGTAGTAGTGGTAGTAGTAGTGGTAGTAGTGGTAGTAGTGGTAGTAGTAGTGGTAGTAGTAGTGGTAGTAGTGGTAGTAGTGGTAGTAGTAGTGGTAGTAGTGGTAGTAGTGGTAGTAGTGGTAGTAGTAGTGGTAGTAGTGGTAGTAGTAGTGGTAGTAGTAGTGGTAGTAGTGGTAGTAGTGGTAGTAGTAGTGGTAGTAGTGGTAGTAGTAGTGGTAGTAGTGGTAGTAGTGGTAGTAGTGGTAGTAGTGGTAGTAGTAGTGGTAGTAGTAGTGGTAGTAGTGGTAGTAGTGGTAGTAGTAGTGGTAGTAGTGGTAGTAGTAGTGGTAGTAGTAGTGGTAGTAGTAGTGGTAGTAGTGGTAGTAGTGGTAGTAGTAGTGGTAGTAGTGGTAGTAGTAGTGGTAGTAGTGGTAGTAGTGGTAGTAGTGGTAGTAGTGGTAGTAGTAGTGGTAGTAGTAGTGGTAGTAGTGGTAGTAGTAGTGGTAGTAGTGGTAGTAGTAGTGGTAGTAGTAGTGGTAGTAGTGGTAGTAGTGGTAGTAGTAGTGGTAGTAGTGGTAGTAGTGGTAGTAGTAGTGGTAGTAGTAGTGGTAGTAGTGGTAGTAGTGGTAGTAGTAGTGGTAGTAGTGGTAGTAGTGGTAGTAGTGGTAGTAGTAGTGGTAGTAGTGGTAGTAGTAGTGGTAGTAGTAGTGGTAGTAGTGGTAGTAGTGGTAGTAGTAGTGGTAGTAGTGGTAGTAGTGGTAGTAGTGGTAGTAGTGGTAGTAGTAGTGGTAGTAGTGGTAGTAGTGGTAGTAGTAGTGGTAGTAGTGGTAGTAGTAGTGGTAGTAGTAGTGGTAGTAGTGGTAGTAGTGGTAGTAGTAGTGGTAGTAGTGGTAGTAGTGGTAGTAGTAGTGGTAGTAGTGGTAGTAGTAGTGGTAGTAGTAGTGGTAGTAGTGGTAGTAGTGGTAGTAGTGGTAGTAGTGGTAGTAGTGGTAGTAGTGGTAGTAGTGGTAGTAGTAGTGGTAGTAGTAGTGGTAGTAGTGGTAGTAGTGGTAGTAGTGGTAGTAGTAGTGGTAGTAGTAGTGGTAGTAGTGGTAGTAGTGGTAGTAGTAGTGGTAGTAGTGGTAGTAGTGGTAGTAGTGGTAGTAGTGGTAGTAGTAGTGGTAGTAGTAGTGGTAGTAGTGGTAGTAGTGGTAGTAGTGGTAGTAGTAGTGGTAGTAGTAGTGGTAGTAGTGGTAGTAGTAGTGGTAGTAGTGGTAGTAGTGGTAGTAGTGGTAGTAGTGGTAGTAGTAGTGGTAGTAGTAGTGGTAGTAGTGGTAGTAGTGGTAGTAGTAGTGGTAGTAGTGGTAGTAGTAGTGGTAGTAGTAGTGGTAGTAGTGGTAGTAGTGGTAGTAGTAGTGGTAGTAGTGGTAGTAGTGGTAGTAGTGGTAGTAGTGGTAGTAGTAGTGGTAGTAGTAGTGGTAGTAGTGGTAGTAGTGGTAGTAGTAGTAGTAGTAGTGGTAGTAGTGGTAGTAGTGGTAGTAGTGGTAGTAGTAGTGGTAGTAGTGGTAGTAGTAGTGGTAGTAGTGGTAGTAGTGGTAGTAGTAGTGGTAGTAGTGGTAGTAGTGGTAGTAGTGGTAGTAGTGGTAGTAGTAGTGGTAGTAGTAGTGGTAGTAGTGGTAGTAGTAGTGGTAGTAGTAGTGGTAGTAGTGGTAGTAGTGGTAGTAGTAGTGGTAGTAGTGGTAGTAGTGGTAGTAGTGGTAGTAGTGGTAGTAGTAGTGGTAGTAGTAGTGGTAGTAGTGGTAGTAGTGGTAGTAGTGGTAGTAGTGGTAGTAGTAGTGGTAGTAGTGGTAGTAGTGGTAGTAGTAGTGGTAGTAGTGGTAGTAGTGGTAGTAGTGGTAGTAGTGGTAGTAGTAGTGGTAGTAGTAGTGGTAGTAGTGGTAGTAGTGGTAGTAGTAGTGGTAGTAGTGGTAGTAGTAGTGGTAGTAGTAGTGGTAGTAGTGGTAGTAGTAGTGGTAGTAGTGGTAGTAGTGGTAGTAGTGGTAGTAGTGGTAGTAGTAGTGGTAGTAGTAGTGGTAGTAGTGGTAGTAGTGGTAGTAGTAGTGGTAGTAGTGGTAGTAGTGGTAGTAGTGGTAGTAGTAGTGGTAGTAGTGGTGGTAGTAGTGGTAGTAGTGGTAGTAGTGGTAGTAGTGGTAGTAGTAGTGGTAGTAGTAGTGGTAGTAGTGGTAGTAGTGGTAGTAGTGGTAGTAGTAGTGGTAGTAGTGGTAGTAGTGGTAGTAGTAGTGGTAGTAGTGGTAGTAGTGGTAGTAGTGGTAGTAGTGGTAGTAGTAGTGGTAGTAGTAGTGGTAGTAGTGGTAGTAGTGGTAGTAGTGGTGGTAGTAGTAGTGGTAGTAGTGGTAGTAGTGGTAGTAGTAGTGGTAGTAGTGGTAGTAGTGGTAGTAGTGGTGGTAGTAGTGGTAGTAGTGGTAGTAGTGGTAGTAGTAGTGGTAGTAGTAGTGGTAGTAGTGGTAGTAGTGGTAGTAGTGGTAGTAGTAGTGGTAGTAGTAGTGGTAGTAGTGGTAGTAGTGGTAGTAGTGGTAGTAGTGGTAGTAGTAGTGGTAGTAGTAGTGGTAGTAGTGGTAGTAGTGGTAGTAGTGGTAGTAGTAGTGGTAGTAGTAGTGGTAGTAGTGGTAGTAGTGGTAGTAGTGGTAGTAGTAGTGGTAGTAGTGGTGGTAGTAGTGGTAGTAGTGGTAGTAGTGGTAGTAGTGGTGGTAGTAGTGGTAGTAGTGGTGGTAGTAGTGGTGGTAGTAGTAGTGGTAGTAGTGGTAGTAGTGGTAGTAGTGGTGGTAGTAGTGGTAGTAGTGGTAGTAGTGGTGGTAGTAGTGGTAGTAGTGGTGGTAGTAGTGGTAGTAGTGGTAGTAGTAGTGGTAGTAGTGGTAGTAGTAGTGGTAGTAGTGGTAGTGGTAGTAGTGGTAGTAGTAGTGGTAGTAGTGGTGGTAGTAGTGGTAGTAGTAGTAGTAGTAGTGGTAGTAGTAGTGGTAGTAGTGGTGGTAGTAGTGGTAGTAGTAGTGGTAGTAGTGGTAGTAGTAGTGGTAGTAGTAGTGGTAGTAGTAGTGGTAGTAGTGGTAGTAGTGGTAGTAGTAGTGGTAGTAGTGGTAGTAGTGGTAGTAGTGGTAGTAGTGGTAGTAGTAGTGGTAGTAGTAGTGGTAGTAGTGGTAGTAGTGGTAGTAGTAGTGGTAGTAGTGGTAGTAGTAGTAGTGGTAGTAGTGGTAGTAGTGGTAGTAGTAGTGGTAGTAGTGGTAGTAGTGGTAGTAGTGGTAGTAGTAGTGGTAGTAGTGGTAGTAGTGGTAGTAGTGGTAGTAGTGGTAGTAGTAGTGGTAGTAGTGGTAGTAGTAGTGGTAGTAGTAGTGGTAGTAGTGGTAGTAGTGGTAGTAGTAGTGGTAGTAGTGGTAGTAGTGGTAGTAGTGGTAGTAGTGGTAGTAGTAGTGGTAGTAGTAGTGGTAGTAGTGGTAGTAGTGGTAGTAGTAGTGGTAGTAGTGGTAGTAGTAGTGGTAGTAGTAGTGGTAGTAGTGGTAGTAGTGGTAGTAGTAGTGGTAGTAGTGGTAGTAGTGGTAGTAGTGGTAGTAGTGGTAGTAGTAGTGGTAGTAGTAGTGGTAGTAGTGGTAGTAGTGGTAGTAGTAGTGGTAGTAGTGGTAGTAGTGGTAGTAGTGGTAGTAGTAGTGGTAGTAGTGGTGGTAGTAGTGGTAGTAGTGGTAGTAGTGGTAGTAGTGGTAGTAGTAGTGGTAGTAGTAGTGGTAGTAGTGGTAGTAGTGGTAGTAGTGGTAGTAGTAGTGGTAGTAGTGGTAGTAGTGGTAGTAGTGGTAGTAGTAGTGGTAGTAGTAGTGGTAGTAGTGGTAGTAGTGGTAGTAGTGGTAGTAGTGGTGGTAGTAGTAGTGGTAGTAGTGGTAGTAGTGGTAGTAGTAGTGGTAGTAGTGGTAGTAGTGGTAGTAGTGGTAGTAGTGGTGGTAGTAGTGGTAGTAGTGGTAGTAGTAGTGGTAGTAGTAGTGGTAGTAGTGGTAGTAGTGGTAGTAGTGGTAGTAGTAGTGGTAGTAGTGGTAGTAGTGGTAGTAGTGGTGGTAGTAGTGGTAGTAGTAGTGGTAGTAGTAGTGGTAGTAGTAGTGGTAGTAGTGGTAGTAGTGGTAGTAGTGGTAGTAGTAGTGGTAGTAGTAGTGGTAGTAGTGGTAGTAGTGGTAGTAGTGGTAGTAGTAGTGGTAGTAGTAGTGGTAGTAGTGGTAGTAGTGGTAGTAGTGGTAGTAGTAGTGGTAGTAGTGGTGGTAGTAGTGGTAGTAGTGGTAGTAGTGGTAGTAGTGGTGGTAGTAGTGGTAGTAGTGGTGGTAGTAGTGGTGGTAGTAGTAGTGGTAGTAGTGGTAGTAGTGGTGGTAGTAGTGGTAGTAGTGGTAGTAGTGGTGGTAGTAGTGGTAGTAGTGGTGGTAGTAGTGGTAGTAGTGGTAGTAGTAGTGGTAGTAGTGGTAGTAGTAGTGGTAGTAGTGGTAGTGGTAGTAGTGGTAGTAGTAGTGGTAGTAGTGGTGGTAGTAGTGGTAGTAGTAGTGGTAGTAGTGGTAGTAGTAGTGGTAGTAGTGGTGGTAGTAGTGGTAGTAGTAGTGGTAGTAGTGGTAGTGGTAGTAGTGGTAGTAGTAGTGGTAGTAGTGGTGGTAGTAGTGGTAGTAGTAGTGGTAGTAGTGGTGGTAGTAGTGGTAGTAGTAGTGGTAGTAGTGGTAGTGGTAGTAGTGGTAGTAGTGGTAGTGGTAGTAGTGGTAGCAGTAGTGGCAGTAGTGGTAGTAGTAGTGGTAGTAGTGGTAGTAGTAGTAGTAGTAGTAGTAGTAGTAGTAGTAGTGGTAGTAGTAGTGGTAGTAGTGGTAGTAGTGGTAGTAGTAGTAGTAGTGGTAGTAGTGGTAGTAGTAGTGGTAGTAGTGGTAGTAGTGGTAGTAGTGGTGGTAGTAGTAGTAGTGGTAGTAGTAGTGGTAGTAGTGGTAGTAGTAGTGGTAGTAGTGGTAGTAGTGGTAGTAGTGGTGGTAGTAGTGGTAGTAGTGGTAGTAGTAGTGGTAGTAGTGGTAGTAGTAGTAGTAGTAGTAGTAGTGGTAGTAGTAGTGGTAGTAGTGGTAGTAGTAGTGGTAGTAGTGGTAGTAGTGGTAGTAGTGGTAGTAGTGGTGGTAGTAGTGGTAGTAGTAGTGGTAGTAGTGGTAGTAGTAGTGGTAGTAGTGGTAGTAGTGGTAGTAGTGGTGGTAGTAGTGGTAGTAGTGGTAGTAGTGGTGGTAGTAGTGGTAGTAGTGGTAGTAGTGGTGGTAGTAGTGGTAGTAGTAGTGGTAGTAGTGGTAGTAGTAGTGGTAGTAGTGGTAGTAGTGGTAGTAGTGGTAGTAGTAGTGGTAGTAGTAGTGGTAGTAGTGGTAGTAGTAGTGGTAGTAGTGGTAGTAGTGGTAGTAGTGGTAGTAGTGGTAGTAGTAGTAGTGGTTGTAGTAGTGGTAGTAGTAGTAGTAGTAGTAGTAGTAGTAGTGGTAGTAGTGGTAGTAAGCTTGTTGACCCTTGATTCGATAACTTGTATGAATCTGGAGCAGTGCTTACACACAGATCACAAATGGTGCCAGTGCCTCTTCTCCCTAATGATTGTCACTTGAAATGCGCCTGTCATTCTATATTTTCTTTAAAGGACACATGATTTGCATGATTTCCATTTAAAAACTCCTTATTTATCTTATACTGGCCCTTTATGCAGCCCCTCAGTTCAGCCTCTGTCTGAAACAGGCCGTTTTAGCTCCTGTCTCTTTAAGGCCCCCCTCCTGATGAGCCCGCTCTGTTCTGATTGGTCAGCTTCAGGAAGCTTCCTCCGGCTCCAGAGGCTACGTAAACAAACTATAGTAACCAAGGCTACAGAACAGACGGCCATTTATGAACATGTGCGACGAGCTGACATCAGCTCATCAGCAAGGTAGAAAAAAAAGGTGTTCACTCCTTACGAAAGAGACAGAGAGAGAAAGTCCAGTTATAGTCAGATATGATCAGATAGTTGGTTCATCAGACAGGTCCTGAGTTTATATTTGAAATTCTTCAGAGAAGTAAACTGAAATGCAGTTTGAATATAACTGTTTCTTTTATCACAACAATCACTAAGAAAACAGTAAAAATACAGAACTGTTCGTGTGATATATAGTTAATAGTTGTATATAGTTAATGTACCAGGAAGGTGCACTTGCATGTTTGGCTGGATGACGTCATGTTGCTTTGCAGCAGAAGGTGAGTTCAGCTAACTTTTTTTTTCCACTGGATGACCTTCCTTTTTTTTCATGTGACAAATAAAACTTTGAAGTGTATTTTTTAGGTACTTGAGTATTTAAAAGGTCTGCTACTCTCTACTTGTGCTCCACTACATGTATTGTGATAGAAATAGTTACTGATAAGATTTAACAAACAAAAGATTTAACAACAATTTACAAAATATTTAAAATTAGCTCCAGCTGAAAAGATACAACATTAACATGTTGCTTATTAATCCATAAATTAATATAATAGATTTAATAATATAACTGCTTTTGACACTTTCTGTACATTAAGCTGATGATAACATTATGTCAGGACTTTTACTCAATTAAAAATGTGGTTTTTTTTTTTTGTAGTGCAGTATTTTTACACAGCTGTAGTGGTACTATTATTTGAGTAAAGATGTGAATACTCCCCCCCCCCCCCCCCCCACCGGACTGCTGCCTGTGTTCATTCTGTTGTTTTGAAAGTCATCACAGGAAGTGTGGGCAGGTGCTGACAGCTGTTTTGAGTCACTGACTGTATAATGTTTAGATGTTTGTGATCATGAGTGTTTGCTGCCCCCCAGCGGCCACAGTGAGGAACTACAACACAACGTTCTGTAGATAATGTGCATCATGATCTGGATCCGCCATGATGTCAGCCACTAAAAAACTTTATTAACAAATTGAACATGACAATTTACAACACCAATGGCACTGAGAATGAAAAACAAAGAAAAAATCCACAGGCACCAGACAGACACAAGTTTATTTATTTATTTATACAATAAATAGAGTAAATAAACGGATACAAATCTGCGTTTAAACTTTACAATATACACAAAACATAACAAAATGAAATAAAGCTGGGAAATTAGAATTAGCTACAAGTAAAATAAGAAAAACAATAAACTGTGAAAAAGATGAAGGTGTCCAGTGTGTCCATAAATACCACCTGAATACAACTGAGGGGGCAGCACATTATCACTGGGGCAAAAAAGCAAACACCTCCTATTATGTTTCTTCCTTTATTCATGTTAAAAATTTTAATTTTAATTAAATACATACAAAATGAAGAGTAAAATAGACAAAATAACGGATGTAAATAGCCAACTGGAGATTTGGGTTCAGTTATAAAAGGAAATTACAAAATTCTTCATTAATGAGAAATGATGGTTTAATTTTCCTGAATCTTCTTGTCTTGTGCAGAAATCATTTACTGAGTGAAATAAAAGTGCTTAGATGAGTTTGTGCCCTTTTTATTTCATTATTTATCAAACAACTTCTTCTCTTCTTAAAGGATCCTGCCAGTAATTTACTTTTAACACAGGTTTTAATACGAATACAGTCGTAACACAAGTGATCTGTTGTTTCCATGTTGTCCTTACAGAAAAAGTCCAAATTAATGTCCCTAACCGTATAGGAAGGTTTTATAATTGATGTACTGATTTTTTTTCCCCCCCAAATTAATATTTAGCAAAAACTGAGAGACTGAACTCTGGTTTGAAAGATCTCTGGTTTGAAAAAAAGACGCAAAAGAGCATTTTGAAAGTTTTAAATCAGTAAGATCATGTTTGCTCTTTATGGTCTAGTCCTTCATTATTTTATATGTTTATAAAATTATATATTGAAGAATTTACAACCAAGTTTGAAACAAAACAATATAGATCTGGTCAGGAAATTTGTTAAAATTTTAGATTTTATGTCTAATCTTCCTTGTGTTTCTCCCTCATCGGTTTAATGTCTTTTTTTTATCTGTTTTATCTGCTTGTCTCAAACTGTGTTACTGTTTACATTAGTTCTGTCTTATTATCAGCTTGTCAGTCATCAGTGAAGCTCTTTGAACTGCACTCCCCTGAATGAAACAGCTGATTCATGATTGATTGATAGCCATGTGTATTATTATTATTATTATTATTATTATTATGCGTTATTCCTGTATATGTGACACAGTAGCTGTTTTTCCGAGCGTACTCGAACGCACCAGCATTACAAACCGCTGTTCTCCTGACGCCCGTAAACATCACAAATCTATTCTATTATTTTCACGAACAGGTTATTTATTATTAACGCTTTACAGTCTGTTAACAGACAAACGACGATCTGAACATGTTTTGTGTTTGAGTTTTTTGTTCTTTTCTTCCGGAACAACAAACAAAAATTAAATATCGCCCAAAAAATACTGAAATACAAGCCTATTATAGACACTGTAAGCCTACTGCAGTTATACTTTTGTTTAAAGTTTACATTAGTGCAGAGAGAATTGGTCATTCACAGGAAAAATAAGTTAAAAGGTAAAATTCAGTTATTAAGCAAAAAGGTTTATATTGTAGTAATTTTAATATATTTGGGGTTTGGACTGTAAGTTGTTAGTTGGACAAAAGATTTGAAATCTGGAAAACTGTGATGGGCATTTTTCACGATAGACTACATGATAAATCAGTTAATTGAAAAAAATAATTAACTTTATTCAAGTTTAATTTTCAAACAATTACAGCTTATTTTCTATGATAATAAATAAAAACAACATGAAACATTTGTCATCTCCTTTTTAACCTTACAATAGTGAAAATATATATATGTATAATCACAGGAGCAAAGAAAGTAGAACACAAATAACTTTACTATAGTACATAAAATAAAACAAAACAAATTAGTTTCTGTTATTATAACACTTATTATAATAATAAAATATAGATATAGTTTGAACTTCTTGATATATCAGGATAAAGGATGAAACTACAGCTAATTAAAGTTTACACTGTTTACACTGTTTACACTGTTTACACTGTTTATACTGTTTACACTGTTTACACTGTTTACACTGTTTACACTGTTTACGCTGTTTATACTGTTTACACTGTTTACACTGTTTATACTGTTTACACTGTTTACACTGTTTACACTGTTTACGCTGTTTATACTGTTTACACTGTTTACACTGTTTATACTGTTTACACTGTTTATACTGTTTACACTGTTTACACTGTTTACACTGTTTATACTGTTTACACTGTTTACACTGTTTACGCTGTTTATACTGTTTACACTGTTTATACTGTTTACACTGTTTACACTGTTTATACTGTTTACACTGTTTATACTGTTTACACTGTTTACACTGTTTACACTGTTTATACTGTTTACACTGTTTACACTGTTTACGCTGTTTACACTGTTTACACTGTTTACACTGTTTACGCTGTTTACGCTGTTTATACTGTTTACACTGTTTACACTGTTTACACTGTTTACACTGTTTACGCTGTTTACACTGTTTACACTGTTTATACTGTTTACACTGTTTACACTGTTTACGCTGTTTATACTGTTTACACTGTTTACACTGTTTACACTGTTTATACTGTTTACACTGTTTACACTGTTTACGCTGTTTATACTGTTTATACTGTTTACGCTGTTTATACTGTACATATTGTTTATTACTTAACTGCTGCTTTGTTACCTTTTCGTACTGTATGGGTTCTGTTGCTTCATCACACATCTGAGTTGTATTACTTACTACTGCCGGTCACTGTTCATACTGTTCGTCACTTTATTGCCACTTTATTGCTATTTTATCTTACTTGTTGTACTATTGTTACCTTATTTATATTTATTTATTTATTTATCGTATCGATACAGAAGTCGCAAACTTAATCTCATTGTACCTGTACAATGACAATAAAGATATTCTATTTTATTCTAAAAATCAATCACTAACTGCATGACAAAAATTTGGTATGGTCTGTAGTTTTAGTATCATTACAGAAAATACAAGTTTTACCATTTCTAATCTTTAAAATGTGTCTCTTTTTTATTTGGGGGGATTTATGGAGAGATAAATATATTATTCTTATTCTATAATGGAGCATCACAGAGAGAATATCGTTATTGTTAGGATACAATGTGCTTCATGAAACATGAAAAAAAACATGAAAACCTGCAAAAAAATATTTAAAAAAGAGATAAATCAAAGAGAGATTTAAAAATGAAGACTTAATTATATTAAAATGACGTTTAATATTCTAGGTGAGGTTAAAATATAGTATAACGTTTCTATGCTAAATGTTGAGTTTTACATTTTGTGAATTTAATAGAGCCTCTGCCTGATTTTTCCATCCAATCTGCATAAAACAAGGATTTTTTAAAAAATAAAGTAAATATAATTTTTTAAAAATTGTGACAGTATTATGTGAATTGTTGTGTTTCTGTGTATAACATCTTCCAGTATAACAAAATTTGCTCATTGAATTCTGAGGTCATCAACTTAAATCACAAAATGTTATCCACCGAGTTTATTCAACATTTTTATGGAATTGTACCAAAAGGAAAACCTATATTAATCCTAAAATTTTACTTTTAATATTCCATTTACACAAAGTTAATTGTTTTCATAACACTGTGTTTAAATTCTTAAACCATGTTTCTTCTTTTTAAGCTTTGTGTTGCATTTTATTTGGTCATCTTACAAATCCAAAGTACCCCACATAGTTGAGACAAAAGCGGAATGAACAAAGTCTAAAAATGTCCCAAAATTAAAAATATGTATTCATTACAATTTGATGGAATATATTTGATAATTATTTCCATTTCCAATAAACATGTTTACTGTATTTTCATGAAACAAGTCAAAATGAATGGTAGAGGAACACAGAAACACTCAGAAAGAAACAGATTTACTGGATTTAATTAGGATATTCTGGCAGAGTTATGATGTTACCCTCTGTCAGACATAAAAACACCTCATGCTGCTGAACCAGGTTTCCTTATTTAAAGGACAGGTTTACAATTCTTCAAGTGTGTCTTAAAACAACAGTCAGGAGCCCAAATGAAGAGTGAAACCTGTTTTTCTTGCTGTAATCATTCCTCCTGTTCATACTGACCATTAGAAGATCCCTTCATAATGCACTTACAATGGAAGTGATGGGGGACAAAATCCACAGTCCTCCTTCTGTGCAAACATGGATTTCAAAGTTTATCTGAAGCTAATATGAAGCTTCAGCGTCCAAATGAGTCAAATCAAGTAGATATCTTTCAACGTTACAGTCTTTTTAGTGCCAAAGTCCCTCTTTTTGTTACTATACTTCCACCACAGCTCAACAGGGAAACACTGTCCGAGGAAACACAAAGAGGGAATTTGATGCTAAAAAGACTGTAAATGTGGCAGATATCCACTTGATATGACTAACTCAGACTGCTGAAGCCTCATATAAGCTTCACATCTACTTTTAAATGACTGTGTGGACACACTGTGGATTTTGGCCTCCATCACTTCCATTAAAGCACATTTGAAGGGGATCTTTTAATATCCAGTATGAACAGGAGGAATGATTACAGCGAGGAAAACCTCTTTCACTGTTCATATGGACACCTGACTGCTGTTTTAGGACACATCTGAAAAATTATGAACCCGTCCTTTAAAGTTTATCTGTTTTCTGTGTGTTGATCTGTTTTCTGTGTGTTTTCTGTGTGTCCATCTGTTTTCTTGTGTATTGATCTGTTGTCTGTGTATTGATGTTTTCTGTGTTTTAGGTGTGTTGTGTTTAATGGCAGTCTGAAATGATAGTTTTCTGCAGTAGCGAGGCGCCGCCAGGAGGGGCGCTGTTGCCTCGGTCCATACCCATAAGCGGGGGAGTGAGAGGTGCATGAAATGGAGAAAAATGGCGGATCATGTGCAGGTAAGCAGAGGTTTCATGTTTTTGTAACCGACAGTTTATCCACGTGTGCGGGAATGAGTCGGAGCGCGGATCCGGCTGCTGTGTCCCCGGCACGGAGCCAGCAGGCGGCCGGTGCCTGCAGGCGGCCGCGGTGCTCCGGCTGTCGGCGGTAAAAGACAAGGATGTGTCCGCCTGCTTGTGTTGACTTGTGGCCTGCTGTCATTGCTCAGGCTGGGGTTGTTGCAGGGTTAGCCTGAGTTAGCTGCGAAGATGATTTCAGGCTCCTTAAAGGAAAAGAGAGGCTCCAGAGCCGGCTGGTTGTACGGCGTGTAACCGCTGGTGTCCGTGTCCGATAGAGGCACTTCATATCTGTGGTGACGGGCGGGTTTATTGGTGTATTTTACTGAAGTAAACAATAAAACACTAACGGAGCTGGCGGTGGACAAATAGCTGTCAGGCTAACACGAGCTGCTCACTTTGGCGCCAGTGGGACTATAATGTGAATATTGGTTACGTTTAAACTTTTATTTTCAGCTTTTTTCGCCCAAACGGTTGAAATATTTACGTGTGAAGCTAAACGACTCTCTGTTAGCATGCTAGGCTAACGTTAGCGTCAGCATCAAGACGTCAACTTCTCCCGCCCGAGACCCGGTTTGAAAACACGGTTCGGTTTGTTTATCTGTTTGTCTGATAAACACGCTTCATGCCGGTGGATGTTATCACCATGTCGGTTATTCAACAAGCAGTGGAAAGAAAGCATCCGGAGGATTTTTACTCTGGTGTTGTTTATGTGCGTAACCAAGCGGTGCTGTTGTTTAGCTGGCTAACGTTAGCTTCGTGCTGCTGGACACATGTTTGGGGATGTAGCTACAAGGCGAAGAGGAAAGGGGTTTAATGGATGAAGTCAAACTGCGAGATGAATGTATAAGGCTTATATTTCTCCCTGCTGGTCCTCCATAATGTCCTGAGAAAGATGCCTCTGTTTTAGTTTAGATGCTAACCCCATGCTCAGTGTTATTGTTGTAGTGATAGCTTCGGTAGCTTTGAATGCGGCAGCTAGCGAGGAAATATTAACTGTCAGCTTTATTTTAACCACCATAACAGCCTAAATCAAAAAGTGTGGATGTTAAATGAAGTACTTTTGTTGTCAGTTGTCAACATGAGCAGCAGTTATCCTTCATGCTAGAAACAGGCAGCAGCAGGACTAACCGGTGCAGCGTGGAGGAGCTGCATCACTGACATTAACTCTGGATCTTATCCAGCTGTACTGTAGGTGGAAGTACTCACATCCTTTACTGAAGTAAAAGTACCAACAGTATTGCAGTAAAAGTACATAAGTATTATGAGCTTGATGTAGTTAAAGTATTGCAGTAAAAGTAGTGGTTTGGTCCCTCTGACTGATATATTATTATATATGACATCATTAGATTATTAATACTGAAGCATCAGTGTGTAAGCAGCATGTTACTGTTGTAGCTGCTGGAGGTGGAGCTAGTTTCAACTACTTTATATACAGTTAGCTAGTTTAGTCCAGTGGTTCCCAACCTAGGGGTGGGGCCCCTCCAAAGGGTCAGCAGATAAATCTGAGGGGTCGTGAGATGATTAATGGGAGAGGAAAGAAGAAAAAACAAAGTTCTGATACACAAATCTGTTTTCACTTTTTGGACTTTTTCTCTAATCTTTGATTTTTGCTGAAATATTGGATCATTTGAACATTTATTGAAATGAAACCATGTGAGAAGTTTAGAGGGAAAAATCACTATTTGGTGGAGCTGTTAACAACTCATAGACATCTGAAATGTGACCCCGACTACACACTGCTTTTTGTAAGACGTCAAAAGCCAAAAAGGTTGGAAACCACTGGTTTCATCTTTAACAATGTGTTGTATTTTAAAAGCTTGTTATATTATCCATTGTGTCAAATCTTCATCTGAAAAGTAACTAAAGCTGTCAAATAAATGTAGTGGAGTAGAAAGTACAATATTTCCCTCTGAAATGTAGTGGAGTGGAAGTATAAAGTAGCATCACATGGAAATACTCAAGTAAAGTACAAGTACCTCAAAATTGTACTTAAATACTGTACTTGAGTAAATGTACTTAGTTACTTTCCACCACTTGTGGTTTGTCACATGAGCTTCAAAGAAAGGCGCTCTGATGGAAAAGATTCTTGGATAAGGTCAAATATTTCATCTCTTACAGGTGTTTTTCAACAGAACTGAACTTAGCATCATGCAGTGAGGGAGACGATGATGCAAACTATTCTGTTATGTTTTTGTCACTGGAAACAGAAATCTGACCAAAAACTAGCCTCAGTTTATGCATCTCATGTGTTACCTTAAAGTCACGGAGGTAAACATCTCTGATAAATAAATACCTGGCAATGTTTCAAAAACTCAGGTCGTTAAACAGAATTTAACTGCTGTTGTTCTGAAAGTGTTTCCAAAAACTTGAAATACTTCTAACCATCTGGAAGAAAAGATAAAGATTTTACTTTAAAGATTTTAAGCTTATTTCTTAAATTATAGCTGTATTTCCTAATCCACGTTGCAGGAAATTTTAACAACAATAACTTATATTATACCACATGAGAAAACACATTATTTTGTATTTTTTTAAAAATCAAATATTAGAAACACAGATAAAGACAAAAATAATTGAACATTTTAACACTTTTAAAATTTTAGTTCAAGGTGTATGAATTAATCAACAAAATGAATAATTTCCAGCTTTCATCTTTGTTTGGATTGGGGTAAAAAGAGGCAAAAATTGCAAAATGGGTTTAAAAAATCTTTAAAAAGTGCATCAAAGTGAATATTTTTTCATCCAGATGGTTTCAAGAGTGTTTTAGGATTCTAGGAAATACCTTCAGAACAGAAGAAGTGTTGTTTAACAGCCGTCTAGGTTTTCAAACATCACCAGGGATTTATTTTTAGGAAGATCAAATGCTTTCGGTAGTGACTCACATGTAATGGTGATACAGCAGACTAGAGCTACATTTACTTTCATTATCGATTAATCTGCCAACATTTTTTTCCTTGATTAATCGTTTGGTTTATTAAACATCAGAAAAGAGTGAATAATGCCAGTCACAGTATCCACAGCACAAGGTGATGTCATCAGGTGTCTTGTTTTGTCAGAGCAACAGTCCAAAACCCCCAAATATTCAGTTATTACGTATCAGAATAGTTGCAGATTAATTTTAATTTTGGTGAACTAATTGATTAATTGACTAATCAATGCAGCTCTACATGTAGAGCCCCAATTTGTGGCTGTAATGAGATGAGTTGAGACGGTGTTCCTGTTAAGAGGAAGCTGGACTCCATAAAGTTTGCTTTGCTTTGCTTTGCTGTAATGAATCACAGACTGGCTGCTTTAAACATGAGCCTGCTGTACACACTTTAACGTAATCTCATCACACTTCTGTGTATTTAAGTGTTTAGTTATTTCTTGCTCCACTCTTCCTGGAGCCGCCCTCATATTTGCTCAGTAAAGCTTTAACTCATGTAGTTTCATGTTTCCACAGCATTATTTCACGCAGCTGTACGTCCGTTCCCTCGTGGTTGTTGAGAGTGAAAGTAGTAACTCGTGTGAGGAAGGCTGGCAGAAATGCTGCCCATTTGTAACTCACTGAAGGAGGGGGGGGGTTGTAAAACCGGCTCCTTCAACACAGCGACAGGTTTAAATACGTCATGAGCATCAATTCACAGAATGTCAGCAGGTTGAGTAAAAGGTTAAAGTCATTTTCCCATTTAATGACCTGCTTGGTTTGTGTAGCTAATTATAATAGAGAAGAATGGCTGTTGTAATTTCCCAGAGTCCAAGATTAAATCTTTTTGTCTTTTGTCTAACCATTCATCTAAAACTCAAAGATATTCAGGTTGCGATTATATTGGAGCTGCAATCATAGATTATTCATTTTGAGTCATTCTTTATAAAAAAAAGGTTAAAATTCTCTGATTCCAGCTTCTTAAATGTGAATATTTTCTGGTTTCTTCAGTCCTCTGACAGTAAACTGAATACATTTGGGTTGTGGGCTGTTAGTTGGGACAAAATATGAAATTTTAGGCATCTTGGGCTTGTTGAATTGTGTAAGCAGGTATTTTACCTGGACAAGTACCTGGACCTCGACTTTATTAGATACTACAGTAACATCTCAGTCTTTCTGAACATGACTTGTACATACAAATTAGGGCGGCACTAACGATTATTTTCCTTATTGAAAATGAATAAATGCATGGACAAGAAAAATCACTTGATGCAGAATCTCTGGAGGGATTGTTCGCAGAGAAACTGCGACGGAGCTTCACGTGTGTGGTAAACAGTGTTTATGAGCGCCGCTGTATAAATGTCACACAGTCATTAATATCAGCGGGCTACTAACACTTTGAGCATGAGAACATCCTACATTATCATGGAATTGTTTTGAATCAGCGACTAGTACAGAGGTCACTAATAGGAGGAATGTGGTTCGGGTCTGGACCCAGACGCCGTCCGACCCGGACCCAGACGCCGTCCGACCCGGACCCAGACGCCGTCCGACCCGGACACCGTCCGACCCGGTCCTATAACTGATAAATTATTGAGAATTATAAAAATTTTGATGGAGCGTTTCTATTTTCACTGGCACAGCCTTTACAGCACTGGTTCAGCGGCCCAGGAAACTCACAGACCAATTGCATGCGTTGTAAATCATCTCATGTGATGCTATTCAGCCAATCAAATCTGTGCATTCCAATAAGCATTACAACTCGAGTCAGTGAGATATACACACACACACACACACAGGGAGGGACAAGAGACAACAGTCAGAGAAATAAGCGAGTCATAGAAAAGTATTTTCACATGGCGTGCTCTAAAAAGAGAAAAGCAGACGGCGAAAACATCAAGAATGGACTGACCCTCGTACCGCAAACCCAAAGCTGTCAACCTAGCAAACTGCACATATGGAAGTAAAATAGAAGCCGAAATGTAAAAGACTAGAAACCAACAAACATGTCTGCTGTCAGGCTGCACATGTAAAAATAGAAATGGAAGTGGTTTGATTTTAAATTAGAAACCAAAAACGGCGGGCAGACATTATGTTGGGAGCAGCACATCTGGATGTGTGCAGTGGATCCAAAGCTCAGTGTTTTCACATCTATTCAGAGCTGAAACAATTAGTCGATTGACAGAAAATTTGCCGGCAACTATTTTGATAATCGAATTATTTTTTTATTTTTTTTAAAGCAAAAAAGCCAAATATTCTCTGGTTTCAGTTTCTTAAATGTGAGGTTTGCTGCTTTTCTTTGTGAGTAAATTAAGAAACTTAGCTTTTGGACTGTTGGTCAGACAAAACAAACAAATTGTTGGACTCTGAGAAATTGTGAATGTCATTGACGTTTTCTGGAGCTGCAACGCTTAGTCAATTAATCGATTAGTCAGTTGACGGAAACCTAATTGGCAACTATTTTGATGTCATTGTCATTTTTCAAGTAAAAAGGACAAAGATTCTCTGGTTCCAGTTCCTCAAATGTGATGATTTGCTGCTTTTCTTTGTCACATGTAGGGCTGCAGCTAACGACTACTTTAATCTGGTGATTATTTTGTTGATTAATTTTAATTTTAGTCGTTTGGTCTATAAAATGTGGATCAAAGTCCAAGCTGATGTCCTCAAATGTCTTGTTTTGTCCACAATCCAAAGATATTCAGTTTACTGTCACAGAGACTAAAGAAACCAGAAGATATTCACATTTAAGAAGCTGGAATCAGAGAATTTGGACATTTTTTCTTTAAAAAAATTACTCGGATTGATTAATCGATTATCAAAATAGTTGGTTGGTTGGTTGATTAATTTTCTGTTAATCGACTTATTGCTGCAGCTCTACAAAGATGTTGAGTTTACTATCATGGAAAACTGGGAAACCAATGTGCAAATATGTTTCCAAGTAATTTTCCAACTAATTCAGTGTTTCCCACAGAATTAGAGTCTGTCTGTGGTGGTAGCTGACTAACTTATCAGAGATAACTTCTTGCGGGGTTTTCGCCAGTGTCGGCAGTCGGTCCTGAGCTGTTCCCCAGCTGGGCCAAAGCATCAGGGAATTATTAAAAAAGTATTTTAATATGTTTTCTAAACTAAAATATGTTATAAAAGTAGGGTAGCTACTTTAAGGAATAGTTCAGTGTGTAGCGAGTGTGCAGTCGAGAGAGAGAGAGCGTGTGTCTGTGTGTGTGTGTCTGTGTGTGTGTCTGTGTGTGTGTCTGTGTGTGTGTCTGTGTGTGTGTCTGTGTCTGTGTGTGTGTCTGTGTGTGTGTCTGTGTGTGTGTGTGGGGCTGCGCTGACACCGGTCTGCAGTGCACGCAGACATGGGGACGAGCCAGAGGGCGACCGCCGCTTAGAACCAGAACCGGAGCAACCCGCCTGCCATTTGGAGAGAGACTCACCGAGAGCAGGCTGAGCAGGCAGAGCGGGAGAGTTTCTGCTGTAAACGAGCACCGAGACCCGGAGAGACGCGTCTTCTCTGTGGGGAAAAGCCAACAACAATCCTTTTGCCAGCGCGTGATTATGTTTTGATTCAGAGTGCGCACAGAGAGGAGGGGCTATTCACAGACGGGTCCGAGAACGGAGAGCGAGCGTGGGACAGGTTGAGCGAATAATGCGCTGTACGCAGCTGTACTAGGAAATAAGATTTTACCCATTTTAAATAGTAAAAAAATAAATGAATAAATAGAAAATCAATATGTGACGATCAGTGTTGATGTTGTGGCAGGCCGCCACAAATAAATAAATGAATAAATGTGTGGGAAACCCTGTAATTGATTAATCTAATAATTTCAGCTCTAGAGTACTGCTATGTATAATGGGGGTCAATGGGGGCCCAACAACAAACCTTTGCCCCGGGGCCTCACAGGAGGTTAATCCGGCTATGGCTGTGGGGAATTATAATGGGCAATATTCTCTATTTTATTTCACTTTATCAAAGAAATTATTAATCAATTAATTGAGGGAGAAAATGATCAATTCTGACACACTTCCTCCTCTCTCAAGCTTAAAAAAAACAATTATTTTATCTGTTAGCCATAAATAACGCGGTCTGATGCAAGTTTATCGCTGTGAATTATGAAGGGAATATTTTTAGTCTGGCTTCATCTGGTGCTGCAGACGGCTGAGTGCTGGCAGAGTTTGGTGCTGAGCTCTTATCAGTGGTCAGCAGAGTGTCGGACATGACAGATAACACGTCTCACCTCAGACACTTGTTCTCATACTGCATCCCAAAACACTCCTCACACACTCATAAGTAATCAATACATCACAGCCAGAGAACACCCTCAAAATCCAGACCTGCACAGATCTTTAACCTGGCTGCGCCGCCATTTTGGATTTATCAGTAACTGACATCTCACTGTGACTGCACATGACTCAGCACTTTTTCCTGCCGGCCACATTATCAATAAATGTATGAGATTAAAAGTTGTTTCTTCTAAACATGTTTTTGTTTACATGACAGGAAATATTCACCCATCTGACTAATCTGCTCCAAATGTACAAATATAATGTATTAAAGGGTAATACCACATGTTTTTATTAAGAGATGAGTCAACAAAAAAGTCAGTAGGGCTGCAACTAACAATTATTTTCATTATTGATTAATCATTTGGTCTATAAAATGTCAGAAAATGGTGTAAATGTGGATCAGTGTTTCTCAAATGTCTTGTTTTGTCCACAACTCAAAGATATTCAGTTTACTGTCATAGAGACTAAAGAAACCAGAAAATATTCACATTTAAGAAGCTGGAATCAGAGAATTTAGACTTTTTTTTTCTTAAAAATGAGTCAAATGATTACATTAATTATCTGTATGCAGGGCACAAAATTAGCACCAGCCAAATGCTGGTAAAATATGCACGTGGCTGGTAGCCCTGAAAAAACGTTGGTAATCTATTGAGTGGATGGTAATTTGTCCATTTGGCTGGTGGTAAATTTAGCACCGTGTCTGTCTGTCGTCCATTGATTATTTTCATTCTCGTTAATCTGTCACTTATTTTCTTGCTGAATCTTCAGTCTATAAAATGTCAGAAAATAGTGATAAAAGTCTGTCACAATTTTGCAAAAGTTGAAATATTGAAGTGTTTAGTTTACAGCTAAAACAATTAGTTGATTGACTGACATGAATTATTTGCCAACTATTTTGATAATTGATCATTATGAGTCATTTTTAAAAGAAAAATATTAAAATTCTCTGATTCCAGCTTCTTAAATGTGAATATTTTCTGGTTTCTTTAGTCTCTGTGACAGTAAACTGAATATCTTTGAGTTGTGGGCGAAACATTGAAGACATCTTAGACTTTGGGAAACAGTGATCGACATTTTTCACCAAACAGCTAATCAATTAATCAAGAAAGTAATCAACAGTTTCATTGATAATAAAACCAGAAATAAATCACGTGAGATGTTGTATTTTGTTTGAAGAATTTTTGGGGCATTTTTGCTCAAAGAATTACACAAACAATTAATTGATTAACTAAATAGTTACCAATATCAATGTATGTCTATCAACGATTATTATTTTGTCTGGTAAAAGTCCAAAACCTAAAGAATAAAATCACACAAATCAGGCAGAGAAATAGAAGAGAGAATGTTTGGCATTTCTGCTTGAATTAATGTAATAATAATAATAATTAATTATAATAAAGTAAAAAATTGATTATCAAAATGTTTGCAGGTTGATTTTCTGCCAAAGAATTCACAGTTGAGAAGCTGGAAATGTAAAGTTTGAATTTTGTAGAATCTTTGATGAACAGGAAAACTAATTGATTATCAAAATAATCAATTTATTAGGGAGGGGTGTATGTGTAGTGGGATGCTGAAGCATGTTGTAAAGAACACGCTGTGCTCTGTGTTCTTGTGTTCTTGCATTTGTTCCTTGTAATACAATCGTTAACATTTGGCACATCTGTCTGTCAGATGAGCCTGCTGCTGACTGATAAGCTCTGTGTCTTCCATGTTTCTGTGTTTATCTAGGGCCTTGCCCAGCTGGAGATCCTATGTAAGCAGCTGTATGAGACGACCGACACCGCCGTCCGACACCAGGCAGAGAAAGCTCTGGTGGAGTTCACCAACAGCCCCGACTGTCTCAGCAAATGTCAGCTACTGCTGGAGAGAGGCAGTGTGAGTAGTCTCAGGCACAGTGTTTGACCTGTAACGTCCCTGGTGGCTCAGGTGGGGGTCTGTGTCACCTGTGTGTAACCTGCTGTCACGTAATCATGGTTTTAGTTTGGTTTATTTGACAGAATGAAAGAGACGAGCCCAGATCACACACATCTGCAAAACGCCACCACAACACAATATAATGTCCAGAAGACTTATTTCCACTGTGGTCCTCGACGTAAAGACAGCACTGATGCAAGAGTGTGGTTGCCTAGGCAACATCTTCTGCCATCCAATCAATAACAACAAATACAATATGTATACATACACACAGGGGTACTAAAACTTTTTTTTCCCAAACCTAGTCGTAGTTTTGGCTGCACCTAACGATTATTTTCGTTAACGATTAATTGTTTTGCCTGACCAACAGTCCGAAACACAAAAGTATTCAGTTTATAATGAGATAAAACAGAAAAGAAGCACATCCTCACAGAGGAGAAGCTGGAACCAGAGAATAATGACTGAAACAATTATTCAATTATAAAGTAGTTTCTGAATAATTTTCTGTTGATGGACTAATCCATTCATTGACTAATTGTTGCAGCTCTAGATATTTCACTCTGAACCACAAAAGTCCACCTCATGGTGGCGCTAGAAGAAAAGTCAGGATCATCAGAGTCAGTAAGATTCATCTTCTGGGGAACACGAATAACAATCCATCTGACAGTTGTTCAGATATTTAAGTCTGAACCAGAGTGGTGGACCAACAGACAAACATTTCAACAAGAAAACACCTGAGCTGATGTTTCTTCTCTTCTGTCTTCACAGTCGTCATACTCTCAGCTGCTTGCGGCCACCTGTTTGTCTAAACTGGTATCTCGAACCAGCAACCCTCTTCCCCTCGAGCAACGCATTGACATCCGTGAGTATCTGTGTCTTTTTTTTTTTTAGGCATCAAACCTCCATCAGAACAACATGTGCTTCTGAGCTTTGCTTTTACTGCACCTTCAGTTTCTTTTCCTTAACGATCACACAGAGCGCTTTTTAGCAGCCTGCGGCGGCTTTTTGTAATTGTTTTCAACAAGAGTGAAGCTTTTTGCTCACTGCCTGTGTGTTTCTGAGCGCCTCGCGTTTTTGCAGGAGCGCCATGAACACCTCGAGTTGAAAAAACTTCAACTCAGAGCTGAAAAGCGCCCATCATTTGCATTTTTCCCATTGTCCAATTGGATGAATTGAGAGACGGACCTTCTGTGGTGGTGACGACAACAGGTGGAGAAAACCAGACGGGTCTGAGATGAACTAGTGGTGGCTGTAACTGTAGTTACCATGATCTGAACAGAAAACAGCTGGAGTGACTTTACTTCACAGCAACAGTTAGGCTAAGGACAGGTGATTCGGTGGTTGCCTAGCAACAATAATAAAAAAAAAATGTATGCCCCAACAGAAAAGGCAGTGTGGTGTGCCACGTGTTTTGCAACCTGCATAAAGTGCTCTGTCTGATCTGTAAGTCAGACTGTTCACATGTTGTCGTCTGGTGGGACGCACCGTCTCCCTCGGGGGGGGGTGCACACAGGCAGATTCATTTTCTTGACTAATTGATTAATTGACTGAATCTTTCAGGTGTGTTGCTCCGCTCTCATGAAGCTCTTGTTTTTTGTTTTTTTTAACTTGCAGGGAACTATGTGCTGAATTATTTGGCTACACGGCCAAAGTTAGCAGCATTCGTGACCCAGGCGTTGATCCAGCTGTACGCCAGGATCACCAAACTGGGCTGGTTCGACTGTCAGAAAGATGACTACGTCTTCAGAAACGTCATCGCCGATGTGACGCGATTCCTACAGGTGTGTGTTTGATCATTTAGTATCAAAGTAAGAGTGAATGTGTCTCTGAGCTTGTTTGTCACGGTGTTGATGTGTAACTGCTGTGTTTACAGGATAGTGTTGAGCACTGCATCATAGGGGTCACCATCCTGTCCCAACTGACGAATGAGATCAATCAGGTAGGTTCATCTTCCTCTCTTCACTTCATTTCCTTCTGTGTTGTGTTGAATTAAAAATGTTTAACATGTTGTGTTTTCTCTGCAGGCTGACACAACACATCCTCTGACCAAACATAGGAAGATCGCATCATCATTCAGAGATTCCTCCCTCTTCGACATTTTCACTCTTTCCTGCAACCTCCTCAAACAGGTAAATGTGCTTCAGGTGTTAACGAATCTCATTTATGTAAAATGTGTTTGACAATTTAATAACTAAATCAAAAACTACCTCAGAACTTTTCTTTAATGTTTTTCTGTGTTTTTAAAAAGAAGAACAATAGAAACAAACTAGAAATCATAAGTAAATATAAAAAATAATGATAAAACACTCTTAGAGAATACCAAAGAAACTTTTAAAACTTACCATGTTGGATCATGTGGAGAACATGATGACGATACTGTCAGAGCGCTGAGCTGCTTTCTGTTCCTGTTTTAAAATAATTCCCCACAGCAGACCTTTTTAGGTGCTTAATTTCTGCCAGGTCACGCCCTGCAGCCACAAGTTGTGGATAATAACAGTTTAATGACACATGTTGGCACAGACGGAGCAAAATAAACAAAGGATCAGGATTTAATGGGGCTTTAAAAAAAGAAGCCTAAATTACATTAAGGCTGATCTGAGGAAAATATCTTATTGTGATTTTTCTGCCCAGTATTGTGATTTAAATTGCTGTTATTTGGCTGTATTTGTGGTCTATATCGTTTTAAACAAGATAAACTTGTACCAGGCATAATCCCTAATTTATCTTGTTTCTACATGAACAGAATCAGATAAAATAATACAGTTACATCTCTCAGGGTTCAAACCAGTCAGAGATGTAAATCTGTCTCACGTTTATTAACATATTACATTAACTGTATATTTAACATTCTCAGTAAACATTTCAAAGATTCAAAAGTGGCGTTATATTTATGGTTAACAGATGGTAATGATGGTAACTGCTGGAAAATGAAAGTGTTTCATATCAGACTGATGACCTTTAATCAGTGTGTTTACATGCACTGTAGTAATCAGATAACTCAGAGACACCAGGTTACTGTAAATCTACGTGTACATGCAGCAGATCAGTAACCAAATTTCTCCTCCGCCCCTGACCTTATTGCTAACAGAGTTTAATTATTAGTGACAGAGGACGCTGCTTCCTGGCTTTTGTTTTTGGTGTGTGTCTGTCAGAGCAGACTGAGAGAAATCGGCGTTCTCCAGGAGAAATCTACCTGTGGAAACCAGGTTTCCTTAATCCCCTTCCCTGATTATGGAAACTAGGTTTCTCTTTTACATGATGATTAAGAAATCAGCTGTCTGGAGAACGCCGACTGTAACCTGGTTACTTAAATACATGTGAACGCAGTGAATGATGCTGTCGACAGCTCTGCACTTAAATTGTTATCATTATTGCACAGACTGACACGTTCTGAATCCTGCAGGTCTAAATCCTCAGGTTTTAATGGTACTAAGTTTAAATTGATGACATGATTATGGTTTAATGGTTTAACCAGGGATTAGGGAAACTACCAGCTACCTGCTAGCTGACTGAAACTGATGTAGAAAAAGACTCTTCACTCTGTTACTCTTTTGTCGACAGTAAAAAAAACACACAAGCATGAAAATGATGCAGAGTGACGTAGTTTCACATACAAAAGCATCTTTTTCCAGGCTTCAATCATTTAGCCTGCAGTTTGTTTTTGTTGTTTTTGTTTCACCAACTCACAGAATTAACATAAATGATCCACAGCTGAATACATTTCTTGGCAACAGATGTCATCAAAGGTCACAGGTTTCACATCCTTCAGCTACACCTTGTTTAAACACTTAACTGTGTAATTTGCATTTAAAATCACAGCAGTTTCAAAACTCTGCTCTTTCTAATTGCAGTTTTGGTATAAAAACAATACTTGTTCAGACTTTAGATGGAGAACGTCTGTCAGCTGACTGATGAAGTTGTACCTCGACTAAAAAACTTGTCTTTGTTCCTAATGTGGCTGAATCTGCTGATTATTCTGCAGCTGCACACTTAAACCAGCTTCCTGCTCCCAGTTGAAGCCGTATCCCAGCCAGACAGCACAAAGAGAAATTAAACCACTGCAGGTTGAATGAAGCTGTTTTTATGTGTTTGTTTTTTAGGCTTCGGGGAAAAACCTGAACCTGAACGATGAATCTCAGCACGGTCTGCTGATGCAGCTGCTCAAACTCAGCTACAATTGCCTCAACTACGACTTTATAGGAACTTCCACAGACGAGTCGTCGGACGACCTCTGTACCGTACAGATCCCCACATCATGGAGATCAGGTAGCTGCAGTGAATGTGGAGACGTCTTATTTAGACTGTGAAAAGTATTTTATCATATAATCTAATCCCATGGCTATAAAACATATTGGTGTAAACACTGAATTTAGTTTCAGCCTAATACTCCTCCCCAAACACTGGGTGCCTTAAGGAAGAGCCAACGGTGCCGCAATATTTGTTCATTTCCATTTGTTTATTGTATATTTTAGTCACATTTACCACATTTTTATATTATGTTTTCAAAAATGGCAAAATGGAAGAAATGAGCAACTAGACAGGGCTGAATGAACACGTCTGAAAATGTGAAATATTGTAAGCTGAAGCACCTAAAGGAGTTGAAGTTGAAGCACTGAAATGTTTTGAAGTATCAGTTGGACAGTTTAAATCAGTTAAAGTGTAATTTTTGAACAAAAGCAAGTGAAAGAAAGTTCAGCTTAAGCTTTGTAGGAAGTTGGATTGACAGTTTGTATTTAAGAGATGAATGAAAGTATTAGAAATGTCAGTTAAGTGTAAAAGATACTATTACGAGAGAAGGTGTGAAATAAGCAACAAGCACTGGAATCATCATATTAAAACCCAGTTAAATATACATTTAAGCTGCAGCTAAGATTGATTTAGTCATACAAAACTATATTATGATATTTGTAACAATATTAGTGTTTAATGTTTATTTATAATTGGCACTAAAATCATTTTATGAATCTTAATTTGACAACTTTAACAATTCAACTATGAAAATTGCTGACTTGAACCCTGTGTGATCCTGAAGTCTTTGATAAAAACTTAAATATTAGCATGTGCAGCAACTGTAAAACTTTATTATTATTATTAAAACTGTATTAACTTCTTCTGTTTTGTCCCCTGCAGCGTTTCTTGATTCCTCCACCCTGCAGCTCTTTTTCAATTTATATCATTCCATCCCTCCATCCCTTTCCCCGTTGGTAAGTGAAAGTAGAAACGTGGTTTAGTAGCATGGAATAAACTGAAGCTTCCTGTTTGACACTGAACATTGCGTGTTTTGTGTGTGTGCAGGTGTTGTCATGTCTAGTTCAGATAGCCTCTGTCAGGAGGTCTCTCTTCAACAACGCAGAGCGAGCAAAGTTCCTCTCACACCTGGTGGACGGAGTGAAGAGGATACTAGCGAACCCTCAGGTTTATAACACGCCTCCTTCATTCACACAAACACAGTTTTCTGTTTTTTACCGGCTGGTTGTTGTGAACTCGTGAAATGTTTTGTGCTTCAGTGTTTGCCGGATCCTAATAACTACCACGAGTTCTGTCGTCTGCTGGCGAGGCTGAAGAGTAACTATCAGTTGGGGGAGCTGGTCAAAGTAGAAAACTACCCTGAAGTCATCCGCCTCATAGCCAACTTCACCGTCACCAGTCTGCAGGTGGGTGGTGTTCATCGCTGTGGTCTTCTGAGCAGCACAGTGGTTCCCAAACCACAGAGAGGGCTGATGGTGCTACAGCAAGTCACGATGGAGAATTTTGTGAAAGGACTGTTGAGAAAACGTTAAGCAGATGAACCAACTCAGACTGCACCAAACCAAACATACAAAAATTAGAAAATATGAGTCTGTCGGGTAAAAAGTGTCCAGCAGCTTAAGTTCTGTTTTTCCTCACACATCCTCACTTTAACCTGTAGAAACTCAAGTTTTCTTTTTTCACACTGTTGCAGTCTGAGGTGTAACAGCAGCTGTGAGGATAAAAATCAAACATAAACAGACTGAGTGAATAAATGATGTCGTACATGAATCATGTGACTTAAACGTCACTGAAGAGCTGAAACATCAGATCTGTGTGGAGCGATGAGGAGACTGTAACCTTCCTCACATCAATACATGAAACTAACACAAATGTCATATTTCCATCATGTTTTCCATCGTTTGAGCTTTGACTGCTGCTCTTTTAATGACGTCATCTCGTTGTGTCCTCTTCTTCTGCAGCGGTTTAATGGCACCGACTGGAGAATTAGTTTATCTGCTGATATTCACACAGCAGCAGTGGATGGAAACAAACATCACTACATTTTCCTGTGTAGTTGCTAGTGTTAATAGTTTTCTGATCAAATATGAGGCCTTTGATTTAGTGTCTCTGCTTTTTCCCCCTGAAGCTTAATATTTGATAAAAATGTAATAATTGATTCTGGGGTTAGTGTAGGTGGTCTTCATCACAGCCAAGTTGTTGCAGTAACATGCTGAAGGAAGTCCTGTCAGTAAAAAGCGTCATTGTGGATACTCAATAATCCGGCTCTGTGTAGGCAGGCCTCTGTGGTCTTCATCTTTGGTTGGTACTTTGTCAGCATGCCACTTAGAATATTAGTATTGTTTACATTTTATCATTTTTATAACCTAATTTTGATGATCAGTTTTTTATTTTATTTGGAACTTTTTTGCAGTGTGCCGGCATGTTTTTGACTGACTGATTTGATCTAAATGCTTGGTTACTAAATTAGTCTAAATTTGAGGTGCGTTTCCGACAGAAATAATTTTGATAGATTTTCTATAGAAATTTTTCAAGATTCCTCACAGATGTGACATTAAATTAACACACTAGAAAGTTGTTATTTGAGAGTTTCAGTGGTGGTTTTGGAAGGTTGTGGAAAATGTTTTGAACTCTGGCAGTATGCGGTCCTCACCTGTTCCTCCTCTCCTCCTCTGTGTGTCAGCACTGGGAGTTTGCCCCCAACAGTGTTCACTACCTGCTGAGTCTGTGGCAGCGTCTGGCAGCTTCTGTCCCCTACGTTAAAGCCACAGAGCCTCACCTGCTGGAGACCTACACTCCTGAAGTCACTAAAGCCTACATCACGTCACGGCTGGAGTCGGTCCACGTCATCCTCAGGTAACATCTGCTGCAGCCTCCATCTCTTTATACTGTTATACCAGATAAACTGGTACCATGTTAGTCAGTTTCATTCTTCTGTTGTGATGATGTGATTCTGACTAAGGCTGTATGCATAAACATCAATGCATCAACAAAGGCAGAGAAGAAGAAGAAGATGACTGGTAGCACGTAAACATGGACTTAAACAATGCAGGTTCCAAAAATCTGTTTAGCAAATGTATTATGATGAAGGAAATGCACTGGTGAGAAACACTGAATGTAAACCTTTAGGAAACAAACTGTCCTGTTAACAAACTGCGTGTCCACATGTTTTCTCCACAGAGACGGTTTGGAAGACCCTCTAGATGACGCCGGGCTCGTCCAGCAGCAGTTAGACCAGTTATCCACCATCGGGAGGTGCGAGTACGAGAAGACGTGCGCTCTGCTGGTCCAACTGTTCGACCAGGCAGCTCAGACCTACCAGGAGCTGCTGCAGTCCACCAACTCCAGCGCTGCAGACATCACTGTGCAGGAGGGTACGTTCAGAAACACACACATTAACACGCACATTAACACACACACACACACACAGGGGCCAGCATCACTTTCAGACATAAGACAGATACGATTTTATTGAACCACAAGGGTCAATTCACATTACAGCAGCACAGAGACAGACTGAGAGTTAATGGATGAAATGGACAAAAAATAAAATAAGAGATTAAACAAATTAGAGAGGTGACATTAAGATCACTATATATATATAATCTACATTACAATAATAATAATAATGTTTTTTACAAAACACTTACAGATATGCATCTCCAGCAGCCATGTGTGAATTTAAGTATTTAGGTTCAGGTATGAATAACAAGTACAATATACATATTACTGTAATAAATACATTTTATATATGTGCAGTATATGTAATAGAGCTGCAACAATTACTCGATTAATCCATTAGTTGCCAAATATTAAATTAATCGCCAACTATTTTGATAATCGATTAATTATTTTGAGTAACTTTTTTAATATGTAATATACACTCACTGTACAGTCATAATACAATACTATGAAGTATATATTTAGGAAATATGATACATCATATGATGTAATATAAAAGCACAACAGTATTATAGTATTGTTATATTGTGATGTAAGTAATATAATGTAAAGGATTTAGATTTAAAGATGCATATTTTATCATATCTATTTTTTTTTCTAGTTATCTGATTATATAATTAGCTTTACTTATTTTGCTCAAAGTTTTGAGAACAAATCAACATGTGGCTACTTGATGAGTAAAATGAGTTGAAACTGGACACAGTCATTTCTGTCTGCTCTTGGTTTATTTTTAGGATTGAATATATCTGACTAACGGTTCCTCTCGCTCCTCACGCAGGTCGGTTGACATGGCTGGTTTATATAATCGGGGCGGTGATCGGTGGACGGGTGTCGTTTGCGAGTACAGACGAGCAGGACGCGATGGACGGAGAGTTAGTCTGTCGGTAAGAACTCGAGAGGTGAAAATATGTTTTCAGGAACTGGTGAAAGAAAAGCATATTTTAAGCTGATTGATCTGCAGTTCGTCGTCGAGGATTTAGAGACGTGAGGCGAGAGCAGCAATTTGTATCGAAACTCGTCCTCCCTGTTTGAGTCATAACATGAAACACATATTTCTAGATTCAGTGGCACTTATACTTTCTGAAGATATCATCATCTGCTTAGAAGTCTTAGAAAAAAGTCGTAACTATATACCTATAACTGCAGAACTTGCTTGATAATCAAGTTTTCTTCAGTATCAAAGTAATCCAGTGATAGATGTCTGTTCATCCATGTTACACTGCAAACAGGAGCTGCTAATAAATGACTAAATGTAAACAACTAACTCACTGAATCTGTGGCAATGTCGTACTTCATGTGCACCAAAGCATTATGGGAACTGAGAGCATGATTATCCCCCAAATCGAAGTAAGAAGGAAAAAAGAATAATAAATAGGAGTGATAAAATCCATAATTTCAGTATTTTTATGACATCACTATTGCTCAAAATATTATATTCCTGAAACACTGACACTGTCCTCTATCTATTCATATACAGATATTTGTCCTGAGTTGAAAACCAGTGGACATGCAGACAAAAACTCCAGCAGTTGTCTCAGTTTTGCCTGATGACCATAGTGAAAACTCACTAACTTCATGGAGGCAGAACTTCTCTGATCCACAGAAAGCTTCATTTATGTGCAGTTGTTAATTGATAGAAATCTTATATTGTAGTAAACTAAACATCTTTGGGGGGTTTTTTCAGACACAACAGGACGTTTGAAGACGTCATGTCAGGTTCTGGGAAACTGGGATGAACATTTTTAATTTCATTAAAGACCAAACGATTCATGGAGAAAATGAATCAATAATGAAAATAATCGTTGGCTGCAGCCCTAAAACTGACTACATGTGTGTTTGCCCTTCAGGGTGCTCCAGCTGATGAACCTGACCGACTCTCGGCTCGCGCAGGCCGGCAACGAGAGACTGGAGCTGGCCATGCTCAGCTTCTTCGAACAGTTCAGAAAGATCTACATCGGTGACCAGGTGCAGAAATCCTCAAAGGTAAACGCTGCTTTCAAACTGTGTTTGCATCAGAGAGTAGATGTCTGTAGCATGTGTTCACCCCCGTCCCTCCCCTCCCTCGGTAACCCTTCGCTGTCCGCTGCTGACGGGGGGCCAGGTTGATGGGACTGAGCAGATCTTTTGTCCTGAGCACCGTGGCGTCTGCTAGTGCTGACTGCAGCAGTTTCTATAGAGCCGCACAGTCTCACACAGTCGTGTTTTACTATTGTGCAGTTTGACTTCGGTTCATGCTGACTGACGGAGTGTGTTCTCTTTGTTCTGGGGCAGAAACTGCAAAATGTGACGTCCCAGATAAGTGGTGCAAAGTAGAATCTGTAGTTTGTCCCCACGTGTTCCCGTCTGGTGTCTGGTTTGGTTTTAGCGCCCCCTACCTCTCTAAAAGTGTCATCACAATTTAAATAATGTTTTGTTGTTTAGTAGAAATGTGCTTTATTTTACAGGTCCTACAAATTTGCAGGTATTTAACAGTTAATTTTCAGGGCATTTTACAGGGAGCAGAGTATCTGCAGGTCTTAAAGTCTTAAGAAGTCTTGATTTAGGTTTAAAAGTCTTAAATTTCATTCACAAAGGTCTTTTTCTAGCCTGCCAGTAATGTTTTTTAATGTGATCTTAGCAAAACCTGGCTGGAAAATCTCCAGTTTTATTGTTCCAGACCTCTGAGCTTAATCAAACCAACCATTCATCCATATTTCTGCTGCTTATTCACGTCATGACTAATTACTTATATTATTGAGAATGATTGTTATATACTGCCAGGAAGTAATAACAAAAATGTGAAATAAATTTGAATAAACTGACATTTATTTCACATTGAACTTGGTAAACTGAGTATTTTCTGTCAGCTAACGAATTGATAAGAGTCTAAATTTATCAAGATTTTTTAGAAAATTAACAACTATGAACCCAAATATAATGAGTCGTCACTTACCAACTAAAGCAACATAACTTTTTCAGTTTTTTCTTTTAATTTGCACCAGCGTGTCTGTAAAATGTCCTGAAAATTAACCGTTCAATACCTGCAAATTACTCAGAAAAAGTACCTGTTAAATAAAGTGTTACCTAAATGTGTTGGATTAGCTTCGTTAGTATCAGCTCAGCAGTAACCTCGCAGCTCTTTGTGTGCATGAGTTTAGCTGCTAATAAGCTGGATCAGTGTTTCAGGCCTTTTTCACTGTGAGAGCCTAACTACCTGTAACGAAACATACTGCATATCCATCATCACAGCTTCTGCTTTCATTTCCACTGTTCTCCACCTGCTTTGAGTTCCTGGAACTAAACTGTGTCTCTGCTCAGGAGCTGACACTAAATCCAAGTTGTTCCAAGTACTCTCGATGCATTTTCAGAGGCAGCACAGCATTAATAAAACAGGACTGGTGTTTAGATAAATACTGCAAGGAGGCGTGTTTCATTAAACATGTTCTAATCCAGAATATCTGCTGCCGTGTTCTGCATTTGTCCCTGTAAGTAAGTAAGTAAAGATTTATGAATATAATTAATAGTACTTCTCAAAACACACATCATATTAAAAGCGTTAAGCAAACATGATAGTAACAAGAATTATAATGTACATAATAGAACATAAAACAGAAACAATATGAACAACAAATAAATCCTGACTGAGCTGTTTAGAGGAAAACTGTTTGTACAGTGTTGGAGTTTGAATATTTCCCAGCTGCGGGTCAAAAAAGAAACTCAGAAATGATTGATATGTTTACATATGCAAACATATAACCAGGAATCTCCAAAAACCTGATCCTAACTGCTGCACTAACATACATGTGAATATGCTCAGTATTAGTGGACACAGCTTCTCTTTAATGATGCACAGTCCTGTACACAAGTTTTACTTTAGATGTTTCACAAAAACGGTTTTTATATCTTCTGCATTAATGTGTCAACGGGAAATATCATATTTTAGATTTCCAAACAATGGCAGCAGGTACTCTGGACTGATGAGTCAAAATGTTTAAAATATTTGATCCAAGATGTTTGGAACAACCTGCCTGCAAAGTACCTTTGAAAAACTGCAAGTTTAGTTTTGTGTGTTTCTTTTTTTGTTCACTGCACTTTGTACAAACTTGATTCACAAATAAAAAAACTCTTCATGGCATTATCTTTGAAAGCAACCGAACTTAAACTTTTGCACAGTCCTGTATGTCCAGAACATTGTGGTGGAGCGGAAACACCAAGCAGAAGATGTTCTAAGTTATGGGAGCTCCAGGTTACGGGTTGTTAAGCTCCTGCAGTGGGAAAGTGGTTTCATTGAAGCGAATGACCAGAAACAACAACTACAGTCAGCACAATAAGCAGCATTAGCAGAGCTGTTGGATGTGTGACTCTGAAGTCAGTTTCATGAGGGAGGGGCCCCACTTCCTGTCAACTTAACCCTCTGTTCTCCAAACTAGCGTGAGGCCCCCAGTTCTTTATCTTGTGCTGCAGATCTCAGTCTCTTCATGCTTTGTGTGTCTGCGCGGAGCGAGAAAGCAGAGCTGAGAGTGTTACTGTAGATTACTGGCTTTGTGTTAGCCGTCTGCATCCTGTCCATCAGTTCTCTGAAAATCCAGCTGATGTAGTCGTAAAGCTGTGATTAAATTTACTGACCCTGTCAAAGAATGTGTAGAAAAGCACCTCTTACACCATCGAGTTACAAGGGAGTGCTTAAAACTAACAGCTGGGAGATGCATTTACAAATACAAATCTGCCAAAAACTCTTTTTATTCTGTTGTTAAAGTTACTACATGGAACTTTTAACTGGTTATGAAACAGTCTCATGATGCCTCTATATGACCTACATAAGCAAACGATTGCTTACAATTATTAATCTCACACAGCTGCATTACCTCATCAATATGCATCCTGCAAACAGCTGTTTAAAAAAATTAAAATATTATTAAAAATAAGTAGCTTCTTTCTTTCACTCGCTTCCAAAACAAATGCACACTAACCAAGATCTTTATGCCACGAGGCGGTGGTGCTCATGGGAAATGCAGTGTTCATCCTGGGAAAACACTGCTGCTTTTGTCCACAGGGGGCGCTAAAATCAACACAACATGAAAGTTCCTTGTAGTAACTTTAAGCAGGTGGGAAAAAATACTGTTTTTTAAGTTTAAAAGAAGAAAAAATGATGGACAGGTAATGTAACGACTGGCCAAACAGCTCGATGTCCTCTAATAACAAAAGGTCTGTGTTGTTGTACTTCCTGTGAACATGTGTGTTTTTTGACTGTTCACATTGACAGAGGTGTGTGTGTGTGTGTGTGTGTGTGTGTGTGTGTGTGTGTGTGTGTGTGTGTGTGTGTGTGTGTGTGTGTGTGTGTGTGTGTGTGTGTGTGTGTGTGTGTGTGTGTGTGTGTGTGTGTTTATTGCAGCTTTATCGACGACTATCAGAGGTTCTGGGGTTGAATGACGAGACGATGGTACTCAGTGTCTTTATAGGGAAAATGTGAGTATCAAAAATAAAGATTAAATTTATCTATTAAAGGTTCTTTTTGACGTTTGTTTGTTTTGTTTGTTTGTTTGTTTATGCGTTTATGTTGGTCACCAGAGCAGTAAACTGTGAGGATCATTTAACTCAGAATTAAAACAAGGCCATTTAAAGTTCTTTACATAAAACATAAAAGGCATCAAGAAAAGAAACACAAGCTGATCAGAGCTGCAACCATAAGCTGATTAATTAATTTCTAACTATTTTGATTTCTAACTAATTGATTAATCATTGAGTCATTTTTTAAAGACAAAATGTCCAAATTCTCTGATTCCAGCTTCTTAAATGTGAATATTTTCTGTTTCTTCAGTCCTCTGAAAACAAGACATTTGAGAAACAGTGATCAACATTTTTCGCCATTTTTTGACATTTTATGGACCAAACTAATCGATTAATTGAGAAAACAATTGACAGATTAATCAATAATAAAATAATCATTAGTTGCAGCCCTAAAGGTGATTTAAACATAGACGTGTATAGATAGGATTTAAAAAGGGTGAAAGGAAAAATTTAAATTAAGATAGAAAATGCAAAATAAAAAATTTTACTTCTCAGTTTATTTGGTTCATAAATTAAATGTTAAAAAGGAAATTTGCTGAAATGATAAATTGATATTGTGAAATTGTAAGTTGTAAATGGAAAGTGAAATTTAAAATCCTGAAATGAAAATTGCTAAAACTTAGATAGAAATATTAACTATAAGAAAATTTGAAGAGAAAATAAATGTTTCATTTTCTCTCCCTTTTGCATTTTCAATCCTCTGTAGAAAACTAACATTGTGAAGAAATAATCATTTATTTCATCAGTGGAGGGAGTTTGCTGTTGTCATGGAGACGGCTCAGGTATCATCATGTGACCTAAGCATGGCTCTTCGGTCAAGTGATGACAGGTGGTCGTATTTACAGTATCTCCATGACAACTGAGCAAACCTCGTGCTGATGAACTTAAGAATGAATCTTTATCATTTTCAGGTGAATTTAACTAAAATGTGTGTTAAAACATTTTTTAATTATTAAAAGTAATAGTGCAGTTTTTTTAACTGCATAGAAATAATTAATGTAGATTATTCTAATAATAATGATGATTATTATATTAATGAAGCAGGTGAGCGGTTTCATATTTCATCTCAATCCTTTTCTCTCTTTCAGCATCACAAACTTGAAGTACTGGGGCCAGTGTGAACCAATCACCTCCAAGACACTCCAGCTACTCAACGACCTCTCTCTAGGATATCCTTTGTGTGTGTGTGTGTGTGTGTGTCTGTGTGTGTGTGTGTGTGTGTGTCTGTGTGTCTGTGTGTCTGTGTGTCTGTCTGTGTGTCTGTGTGTCTGTGTGTGTGTCTGTGTCTGTGTCTGTGTGTGTCTGTGTGTGTGTCTGTGTGTCTGTGTGTGTCTGTGTGTGTGTCTGTGTGTGTCTGTGTGTCTGTGTGTCTGTGTGTCTGTGTGTGTGTCTGTCTGTCTGTCTTGTCTGTCTGTGTGTGTCTGTGTCTGTGTGTGTGTGTCTGTGTGTGTCTGTGTCTGTGTGTGTCTGTGTCTGTGTGTTGTTCAGAGTGTGAATGTGTCTGTTATGCAAAGATATTCCAGTAGAGCCCCAGAATATAAATATCGAGCTGGAAATGTGCAGAATATGTTCTTTAAATGAATTGTTGCTGTTTAATGGAGTTATAATAAAGTTACCTTGTTAATAGTGACAGCAGTATTTATACAGCCACACACAGTCATATACCTGATGATGAAGCTTTAGCAGACTGAAATGTTATAGATTAAGTATATCAGCAGTATTAAAGTTCCTATGATGCACCTGTCACATATTAAGATGTGAAAGTTGAATAAGTACCTGGATCTGTACGTTTTCTCCTTGACTTCACGTTGTGCACGTACAGCAGTGTGAGGAAGTTGGTGAAGCTCAGTGCTGTCCAGTTCATGTTGAATAATCACACAGTGAGTACAGCACTTCTACTTTACATTATACACTCACTGATATGTTTTAAATGTATTTTTAATGAGAACTGTTATCGTGTGTCAGAGCGAGCACTTCTCCTTCCTGGGAGTGAACAACCAGTCTAATCTGAGCGACATGAGATGTCGGACCACCTTCTACACTGCACTGGGACGCCTGCTGATGGTCGATCTCGGTAAATCTTTTTATACTTTGAGAACACAAACGAGCTGCAGGTCCATCAGAATGAAAACTGCCTTATTCACTAGATGTTTTCATCAGGGTGTCTGAGGCTGTTTCTGGTTTCCTTTATATATAATTAACTGATTAATCATGTGACCAACAAATCACTATAAATACCATATCCACAAAATAAACCCTTTTCTTCAAAGTTACTATATGCAAAATATAATTACTCTTAATTGATACAATAATTATAAGAGAAATATTGAAATCAAAGCAGAAACTAAACTATTAGACAAATGTTAAAACTGCAAATGACAAGATAAAATGTTGAAAAGTGTTTTGTTAACCTTAAAGATCGAAATGAAATCAGGTGATTGAAGTTTATAACGTCTGAGAGGAGTTTTTAGAGCTCAAAGGCAGCTCGATGCTTCTTCTTCGTGGCTTTTCTCTTGTGTCGTATCTCTTCAGAAACTGATTGGTGGACGATTTAAGACTTTTTAGATTCGACCAAATTTCCAGAGCAGCTCTTGTGTTTGAATATCAGAAACTCAAACCAGTGACGGCTCAGAGAGGTGTGATGGAGTTCATGTTGATGTCAAAGTGAAAGAGAGCATTCATTCAGTCATTCAGTCATTCATTCAGTCATTCAGTCATTCATTCATTCAGTCATTCATTCATTCATTCAGTCATTCAGTCATTCATTCAGTCATTCAGTCATTCATTGTACTTGAAATGATGCCTGTTGAGCTGTGCACAAACAAATATGTGTGAACTCAAACCTTTCACATAGAAATGTGCACACTGACACAGTATCTGGTCGGTTGGGTTGTGGTGCTGTGATAATTGTTGCTGTCATCTAGAAAATAAAAAGAAATGTATTAAAAAAAGCCTCTTTGTTTGTTTGTTTATTTGTTTGTTTGTGTGTGTGCAGGCGAGGACGAGGACCAGTTTGAACAGTTCATGCTGCCTCTGACGGCGGCGTTTGAAGCTGTGGCTCAAATGTTGAGTACAAACACCTTCAATGAGCAGGAGGCCAAGGTGAGACACACACACACACACACACACACACACACACACTGCAGGTGATTGATTTATTGATGATAATGTATGTTTTAAAGGAAACTCTGATTTTAGCTCTAATCTCAAAGATGCTTTGTTGTAACAGAATTCTTCTTCTGCTGTTTCTTGCAGAGGACTTTGGTGGGTTTGGTGCGAGACCTGCGAGGCATCGCGTTCGCCTTCAACGCTAAGACCAGCTTCATGATGCTGTTCGACTGGATGTATCCTCACAGCTGACAGGCTCACATGACACTGTGAGATATAACTGAAGTTATATTTATTATTCATCACACTCTCTGTGAGAACTGTCCTTAACTCAGGCCTGCAGATATCCAGCGTACATGCCCATCCTGCAGCGGGCCATAGAGCTTTGGTACCACGACCCAGCATGCACCACTCCTGTCCTCAAACTGATGGCCGAGCTGGTTCACAACAGGTAAAGATTCTCAGTCTTACAGATGTGTGTGCAGAGGCTGATGGGAAATACTTTTATACTTTTTTATACATAACTTTAGCTTTCCAGCTTCACAGGAGTAACAAATGTGACTGGATTTTCCCTTATAATGTCATTTTAAGCCTGATTTAAAGCCTTTTAACCCTGATGGTGATTTTTTTATTGTATTGTTTCTCTGTAGATCCCAGCGGCTACAGTTTGACGTGTCGTCACCAAACGGCATCCTGCTGTTCAGAGAAACCAGCAAGATGATCACAACATACGGTACTTTGATCAGCATACAGACCTTCTCTTACAGTTCAAGGGTTCAAAAATAAGACATTACTAAATAAAAAACCTGACAAAATATTTATTGTACTGATTATAATCTGACTGAAACAGTTTTGTAACTTCAACTTTGATTATTTTATCGCTTTAATCACTGAAGGGTTGTAAAATCTCAGTTTCCACTAGATTATAAAACCTTTAAAAACTGACCACATAAACAAACATATACAGTATGTATGACCGTTTTTGTGATGTATTTAAAAAACATGAGTGTTAGTATCATGAAACTGTTTGTTGAATACACAGAAGCCTGTAAGGAGACTCACAGAATCATAAATACACTAAAAAGTTTTTAATTATTTGATTAATTAATTGGTCGACTTACAAAATGTCAAATATTTTCTCCAGTTTCTCAGATGTTGGTATTTTCTGTTTTTCTGTTTTATATCATTGTAAATTGAATCTATTTTATTATTATTATTATTATTATTATCATCATTTGGACAAAACAACCTATTTAAAGATGTCTGCAGGTTCTGGAAAACAATTTGAAGACTATCAAATCATTAAAATAGTATATAGTAGTGTAATGAATCAGAAATAAATAGTCATTAATTGCAGTCAGCTGTTTCTTCTTCCTTTCAGGGAATCGTATCCTGACGCTGGGAGAAGTCCCGAAGGACCAGGTGTACGGTGTGAAGCTGAAGGGCGTCAGCGTGTGTTTCGCCATGCTGAAGGCGGTGCTCAGCGGAAACTACGTCAACTTCGGGGTCTTCCGTCTGTACGGCGACGACGCTCTGGATAACGCCTTACAGACCTTCATTAAACTACTGCTGTCCATCCCTCACAGTGACTTACTAGTACGTTCAGTCAGATTAACATCTTATATACCAGGAACAAGTTAAACCTGCTGGTGAAAACATTTAGAAATGTTTTTGTCTCCAGTTTGAAAACGCCCCACCTGACACAAACCCATCTGTTACCACATTTATCTCCAAATCCTTCCAGACCCAAACTGTAAAAACTGAGGCTCAGAGCTGCTGCTGGGCGTCATACTAAACACAAAGATATTGTACTGTAGGTCTGCACAACAACCAGGGGAAATAAATAGATTATAAAAATAAATAACATTTGAAAAACTCACTGATACTTGCAGATTTTAGTTCAGACTAGGGCTGCAACTACTGATTATTTCCATTATTGATTATCTGCTGATTAATCTCTCGATTGCTTAATTAATCGTTTGGTGTGTAAACTGTCAGAAAGTAAAGAAAAATGTCCGTCACAGTTTGTTAATCCAAAGGAACATTTTCAAATGTCTGTTTGACCTGCAGTCAGGTCAGATATTCAGTTTACAGTGATCGTATCTGACAAACTGGAACTAAAGGGAATTTTTTCTTATCGATTATCAAAATAGTTGTAGCTTAATGATTAATTATCTATCAATCAACTAATCAATTCAGCTGTATTTTCCACCCTTAATTCAATACATCACAAATACCATCAGGACTTACATGAGCACAATCACAATCATCACCACTGAACTATAAATTAACTATATAATCAATGCTAACAGCATCTCTTCTGACTCCTCGCATGTTTTAAACGGAGAACTTCTGCCCTCTAACAGGTGATTTAGAGTCTCTCAATTTAAAGACAGGCTGAAGAACTTTTATACATCAGTCTATCCAGGATCAGTGTGCTGCTAACTGAGATCTGAACTCAGAGGATATGATCTGATGTGTATGATTGTTATGATTGTTTGCTGTTTTATGTGCGGCTGTGAAAAGCGTCAGATGTGTTACTGTGTGTTTAATCTGTGTGTCAGTGTCTTACTGCCTAACGACGCAAAATGCCGTATGATGTAGGAACTAACCCTGACTCTCCTCTCGTCCCTGCAGGACTATCCTAAACTCAGCCAGTCGTTCTACTCTCTGCTGGAGGTGCTGACGCAAGACCACATGAACTTCATCGCCAGTCTGGAGCCTCATGTGGTCATGTACATCCTGTCTTCAATATCAGAAGGGCTCACCGCGCTCGGTAACACTCTCACTGTTCAAACTTTATTTTTTATTTATGTCTTAGTGTGCACGTGGCTGTAGTTGTTGACTGTGTGTGTGTGTGTGTGTGTTTCAGATACGATGGTGTGCACGGGCTGCTGCTCCAGTCTGGACCACATAGTGACCTACCTGTTCAAGCAGCTGTCGCGCTCCACAAAGAAGCGTCCCACTCCGATGGCGACAGACGATCGCTTCCTGCACATCATGCAGCAGCACCCAGAGATGATCCAACAGGTCAGATTATTATTACTTATATTATTACATCTGAAGCCCCGTTCAGACAGGATGGGAATGAAATAACTGAAGACATTGAGCAGGACAAAGACAAAAGCCTCCACAGGGGGAGCCGGAGAGTTGAAGGTGAGGCAAAAAATACGTGAAGAAGAGTCAAAACTCATCCTCCTTCTCAGACTAGTTGCAGACCTAATTTTTGGTTATATTGGGTCCCAAACAGGCTGATATGTTGGTGTTAGCATGTTTCCAACTGTCAGATTAGCAAAAACATTTTGTTGTAGAAGGAAAAAACTCAGAGATCCACTTTGAAATAAGAAGTTGCTCCAGACGGGATTTAACTGACAGGAGGAGCAGCGAGTTCACTGAAAAACAGTCGCTCATTGCAGCTGTAACTGTTACTGAGGTGAAAAATGAGCCACAAACAGAGAAGGAATGAATTAAAATCACTGACCAGCAGGTGAAGTTCAAATCTCCACACACAGAAATCTGAATGAGACCTTGAACGTGTTTCCTCTCTCGTCTGCGACCACACGAGAAGTTTAAATCAAATGTTTTTTGTCTTTATTGTTTAGATGCTGTCGACAGTTTTGAACATCATCATCTTCGAGGACTGCAGGAACCAGTGGTCAATGTCACGACCTTTGTTAGGCCTCATCCTCCTCAACGAGAAGGTAAAATCACACAGATATGACTCACGCCTGAAACATCAGTGTATCTGTGTGTGTGTGTGTGTGTTAACATGTGTTTGTCCTGCAGTATTTTGCTGACCTGAGGAACAGCATCGTTAACAGCCAGCCCCCAGAGAAGCAGCAAGCCATGCACTTATGTTTCGAGAACTTGATGGAGGGAATCGAGCGAAATCTACTAACAAAGAATCGGGACAGGTAGGTCACAAATATCTGAATATGAACGTATTATTGTCCTTCATTCAGTCAGGATGCACCAGACCTGAGTACTGAATATTTACTGCAGGATTCAACAGCTACAGTACTGCAGTTTTTGCCATATTTCAAGACTTTTTCAACTTTTTGGCGTTTCCACTCAGAAATTGCATTTTCATCATTGATTAATCTGTTGATTATTTTTACAATTAGTTGTTTGGTTCATAAAATGTCAGAAAATGGTGAAAAATGTTGATCAGTGTTTCCCAAAGCTGACGTCATCAAATGTCTTTTGTCTACAACCCAAAAATATTCAGTTTACTGTCACAGAGACTAAAGAAACCAGAAAATATTCACATTTAAGAAGCTGAATCAGAGAATTTTTCTTAAAAAATGACTCCAAATGATGAATTGATCATCAAAATAGCTGATTAATTTTTTTTCAATTGACTAATTATCGTTGCAGCTGTAGTCGGTTAATGGCTCTGTTTTATGTGTTCGACCACATGAACACACACACATGAACTTCTCTCTGTGTGTTTCCAGGTTTACTCAGAACTTGTCGGTGTTCAGGAGGGAAGTTAACGACAGCATGAAGAACTCAACATACGGGGTCAACAGCAACGACATGATGAGCTGACATTCCACACAGCCGAGTCTTATCCAGCTGCAGACAGAGTTCACCCCTCCCTCGCCCCTCCACAGCCCCCCTGCCTCCCCCCTCTGCATCAGCCTCTCTCCCCCCCGGGCCCGGATGCCTCGGGATCATCTCCTCACCCCGACACGACTCGCTGCTGCGTGTGCAGCAGCTTACGGGGTCGTTGATTAAATTCAGCGAATAAACACCTCTGCGTCACTTCTACGTTGCACCTGCTCCCCCCTCCTCCCTCCTCCTCCCCCCTCCTCCTTTTTGATATAAGCATATATAAATATATACAGATCTATTTTAAAGCCAGTCTGCTTTGGTCTGACGAGCCGCTCGTCTGGCTGTCCTGAGAGTGGAGGGGTGAGGAGGTGAGAGCGAGGGAGGGAGTGCTGTGGATGAAACAGGAGGTGAGGAGGGGGAGGGAGGGGGGAGGGGACGAACGCCGGTAAACGTAGTAATCCGCTTCTGCCTGCCTTGTATAGAAAAACACACAAAAACCAAGTGTACATTTTTTTTCGTAACATTTTGAACAATGTTTATAACGATCGAATTTAAAACACAAAGATGAGTTGAGGAAAAACAAACACAAAAATAAAAACCGTGTGATTGAGCTTTTTACAGTGTAGTGAGTTAGTGCAACTGTCTGTCTGCGTGGGGAGCGAGCTTTCCACACGAGAGAGAGAGTACGGGTGAGGAGGGTGGGGGGGGGGGTTAACGGAGCTGCAGGGTGGCCACAGGAGCACTTAGGCGGCAGAGGTGTCGATGAACGGAAGAAGAAGGTACACACACTAACAGAAAGGGAGAGTCAGAGCATCCACGTTGTACATTTTTCTCAGTCTCTGGTTGAAGTGATGTAAATAGCCACGTCCCTCGCGGCAGCAGGTCCGACGAGCTTTAAAGGGAAATGACACCATTTTTCAACCTGATACTTGTCCTCATAAACGTGTCTGTTCATAAAAACTTGAAAGATTCTGCTGAAAACGAGACTCCGTCAAAGCGTCTGTCAGGACAAGCAGCACTTAAACTTTACTTTCACTTAAATCATTTCAAACTACAGCTGAAATGACTCAGTCAATTATCAGCTAGTTGTCAACAATTTTGATAATAATTTAATAATTTCAGTCACTTTTCAAGCAAAAATCAAATATTTGCTGGTTCTAGCTGCTACAATGTGATTATTTTCTTCTTTTTTCAGTCATGTTTCATTGTTACCTGAATATTTTTGGGTTGTTAATCACACTAAACAAGATATTTGTAGACGTCACCTTGGACTCTGGGAACACTTTAATCTTTAAAATATACCAAACATATTGGCTTATAATTCCTTTTAACAAAGCAAAATTAATACTATAATAATAATTTAATAGTTTCAGTCACTTTTCAAGCAAAAATGGCAAATATTTGCTTGTTTTTCTTCTTTTCTCAGTCATATATTACTGCAAACTGAATATTTTGGGGTTTAGACTGTTAATCAGACAAAATGAAGACGTCATTATTGGCTCTGGGGAATTATAATTGGTGTATTTTATAGATTAAATCAGTGTTTCCCAAACATTTTGGTTTTTTAAACCCCTTAAAATTAAAGAAAAAATAAGAATATTATAATAATAATTTATAGTTTCAGTCACTCTTCAAGCAAAAATGACAAATATTTGCTCTTCTAGTTTGTCCAATGTAAAGATTTTCTGCTTTTCTGTTTCACATCACTGTAAACCAACATGTCATCACGTCAACACGTCATCCATGACATAAGATTTGTTTTGTTTGATTAAATTCTTAAAGGCTTAAAATGATCCAGTAAAAAGCAAATATTAGAGGAAAATCTGTAAAAACAAACAGATTTAACTTCGTGGTACACGATTAATTGATTAATCAAGAAAATAATCGAAAGATGATGAAAATAATTCTTAGTTTTAGCTCTGAATATTTCAAACACATCTCTGCTGCTGTAATAACAAACATGTATAACTTATCAAACACACTGGGCTAAGTAACGATTATTTTCATTCATCGTCGACTAATCTGATAATTATTTTCTCAATTAATTGATTAGTTTATAAAATATCATGAAATAGAGAAAAATGTCTGAGCTGACGTCTTTAAATGTCTCATTTTGTCCAATAAAACAATCCAAAACTCAAAAATATTCAGTTTACAAAGCAAATTTTCACATTTATGATGCTGTAACCATCAAATATTTGGCTTAAAAAATGCCAAATATAAATAAATAAACTTAATAGTTTTTGTTGATCGACTAATTGTTGTATTTTGCAGTGATTTGTGTGAAATAGAAGTTAATTTGTGAAGTTTTCGGAGACTTGTGCTGCTTTGTTCAGATGAGTTTTGCCACCTTCGTGTTTCCCAAATCTGAGTCAGAACAGACGCAGCTATGAGAATAAGACTGTTTAAGGCTGATGGAAAATAAATGTGTGAATGTCCCTTTAAACGTCCCGTCCGGTCTGCCAGGCTCCGCCTTTCTCCTCGAAGCAAACGCGACACATTCGGCCCGGTTGGCGGGTCGTCTGTGCACACGCTGCCCTGCGATAACTGACGTGTAAGCAACATGGTAACGGCTACATTTTCCCCTCTGGTAGGCTGGGTGCAGTTTCCACCATTTTGTTTACACTCTGGAGTCCTCGGGCCAGGTTTTGGGACTGCCTCCCTTTTTAGGTCCTGCAGCGGAGTCCTTTTGGTGTGTGATTGTGTGTTTTGAGTGTGTGTTGTTGTCTGTGTGTGTGTGAAGTGGCTCTCTGTTGCCTGGTGTGTATGTGGCGTCTCATGGTGCTGCGACGGCTCGAACACGTGATGGAGCTCAAGGTCTGTGCCACCTTAGGATAAAATAATGATGATAATAATAATAATAATAGAGGGAAAACTAGTTCCCACTGATTGAGGCATCTCGTCATCAGAGCTCCCTTGAAGGAATCCAGTTTAGTTTTAAATATCTGAAGAAATATCGCATCAAACCTTGGTAGAAGTCAGAACAGTGTAAAGAGAAGCAGGAATGGAGTATATTAGCAACTTGTGTTACTCTCTACGATGTTGCTGCTAACTGTTTGTGACAACTAGCTCATCTCTAACCATGTCAGCACTCATGGATGTTTATTGAGTTCCTAATTTTTTGGTTTGTGTCCCTGATGTGAATGTGTTGGGTCCATAGAGTGAATAGCTGTTTGAGTTGTTTGGATGTCTGCTACATATAGTGTAAGCATTGTGACTGCAAATAAACCTCATTGATTTTTATATCGCTGCTTCTCTGTCTTATTCTGTTCAGCTCAAATGTTTTTAATCAGATTTACAAGGTGATTATACTTAGTAACGTGACTTAAAATGTTTTCATGTGTTTATGACCCTCTTGGCTTTCCGTACACCGAGGCACATTTGACCTCCCTGCCTCTTAAAGGATGAGTTCAGTTTTTCAAGTGTGTCTTAAACCAACAGTCAGGAGCCCAAATGAAGAGTGAAACCTGTTTTTCTTGCTGTAATCATTCCTCCTGTTCATACTGACCATTAGAAGATCCCTTCATAATGCACTTACAATGGAAGTGATGGGGGACAAATATACTTCCACCGCAGCTCAACAGTGATGAATGATTACAGCGAGGAAACACCTGACTGCTGTTTTAAGACAGTGAATTGTGAATAAAAATTGTGAACCTGTCCTTTAATAGAGTGATTTGTGCAGAGGGAATGTCTCTGCATGTATTATCCACATTATTTGCACTCATTGATACACAGATGAGTGAATGTGCAGATGTTGGTTACTAAATAAAAATCTTGACTTTCTTAACTGAGCCAATAACAAACATTCATTGACTGATTGGAGCGTTTAAAAAACAAATCGAGGTGATCAACTTAAAACTGATGTAACTCAGTGCTACTAAAATATTTTCCACGTGGTGGTTTAGATGAATCCTGACGGTTGGTAAAATGCAGCTGACTTTATTTTTTAGTTTCCTCTGTTACAGGCAAACAAATGTAACTTCAGCTTTCATAGAAAATAAACAACCGCTTATGATTGGCACAATAAAACTTTACAGTAAATACAAAATGCAGAAGTGGGACTGAAGAGTCCAAACAGCTGCTGGCTGTCTGGTGACCAGAAACATGGATGACACATGACTTTAAATTAAACTGATAAGGTGCACCCTCAGGAGAGACGGACAGTTCATCTTGGGTTTTCCTGGCGGGACTCTTCAGGTGATGTTTGCAGGGCTGGATGCTTCATCTTAAAGCTAACTCTTTGAAGACTTGGACGTGTACACGGCGTCGTTGAAGCCTTCTCTGTTTCGGGCGACCTCGACAGCAAAGAACTGAGCTCTGGTGGCTGAAAAGAAGATTAATCTTAATCTTAATCACTTTTTCAGATCATCTTCAGTTTTTCTTGTTGTGTAATAAAAACTCACCAAATATAGTGTTCTCCTCGGTGTAGTCCTTCTCACAGTCCAGACGCAGCAGCGTCCCGTAGTTGAAATCTTCGATGAGTCCCTCAAACTGGTTACAGAACGGACGCCACGTCTGCACACAAACAGTTCACAGTCTCACTGCTGCAGCACCACATACAGGATAAAGTCAGTTATCATGACGACTGTTTGGTGCTTAACGAGCTCCTAACTGGCCGACAGTTCGCAGCTGTCAAAAATGTCCCCTTCAAACTCCAATATGTAGGACTTTTTTTTTTTTAAATGTAAATTAAATAATCAACTAGAGCTGCAACGATTAATTGATTAGTTGGCAACTATTTTGATAATCAATTCATCGTTTTGAGTTATTTTTTAAGAAAAAAAAATGTCCAAATTCTCTGATTCCAGAGATTTGTGGACAAAACGAGACATTTGAGGACGTCAGCTTTGAGAAACATTGATCCACATTTTTCACCATTTTCTGGCATTTTATGGACCAAACTAATCAATAATCAAGATACTAATCAACAGATTAATCGATAATGAAAATAATCGTTATTTGCAGCTCTATAATCAACAACCGCAATAAATAAAGCTGATTTTACTGCCATTGATTGTTAAATTGTTAATTGATCAACTGTAAAAAATATCACAATATATCAACATGCAGATGTTTGATAAATCTTCTTGATGCATCAATATTTGACTTCATCACACGTATGAAATCTGTGACAGATTTAATTATTTTATATATTTGAATCAGTAACACTGTTGCTTCTTCTCTCGTTACAGAAAAGTGTTTTTTGTGTTAATAAATGTTGGTTCTGTCAAAGTTTTCAGATTATTTACTTAAAAAGTAAAGTAGTGATACATAACTATAAAAATACTAGTAAAAGTCCTGCATTCAAAATACTTAAGTATTAGCAGCACAAAGTACTTATAGAGCTTATTTTAACTACTACTAATTTAATCTGTAACATTTTATAAAATAAAGCTGTGAGATAAATGAAGTGCAGGTACGTCTCGTCACCTCTTTGGCTTCGTCAGATTTCAGGTCGTCGGGTTTCAGCAGCTTTATGTCGAGATCCTTGAAGGTTTCTCTGAAGGACGAGTAGATTTTATCATCCAGCTTCGTCAGCTTCAGAAACTTCGGATCGACGGATGAAATGAGCTGAAAACAGAAGAAGATGAATCAACTTAAAATGAGTTCATATTTAAACACATCGATATTCTCCACAGCATCACCTGCTTCTTCTGACTGCACTAACATGGGTTCAGATTAGAGCTGCAACAATTAGTCAAGTACAGAAAATTATTCTGCATTTATTGATCGTGTTGTATCTTTTTTCAAACAAAAGTGCCAAATATTTGGCTTCAAAAACTTGAGAATTTGATGCTTTTCTTTCTGTTTACATCATATAAACCGAATATTTTTGGAATTTGGACAAAACAAAACATTTGAAGAAGAGATTGTGATGAGAATTTTCATTAATTTTTATTTAAGTTTTATAGAGCAAACGATTAATTGGTTATAGAGAAAGTTGCAGCCCAAGTTCATCCTGTATGGAGCGCCTGAAGGGTCAAAAATGATCTGATTAATAAACTGTGAGGGGAAACAAAGACTTCCAACCTCTGACCCTCACAGTAACAGCTGTGACGTGGTCAGAGGGACAATTTTTACAATTTCTGACACAAACTCACTGAATGTAAACATGGATTCATAATCAGCATCAGAAAACTGGAAAAGTTTAATACCGTCCTCTGGTGTAGACTGACCATCAGCCAATCAGAGCAGAGTATAAATTAAACACTGAGTCGTGTTTGATTATGAATCCATAATTGATCCATGAGGATAAAGTTCAGGTCAGAAGAGGAATTCTGAGATATAAAGTGAACAAAGATTAGAGAATTGTCACTATTGTTCTGACACCAGTTATGCATCACTTAAATTAGATCTGCGACTAACGATCATTTTCAATATTATTTTCTTGATTAGTCGATTAATTGTTTAGGCAATAAAAAGATAACAGTAAGAAATGTTCGTTATAATTTCACACAGTGCAAATTAAACCCAAAACCCAGAAATATTCAGTTTACTGTCATATTAAACAGAAAAAGCAGCAAATCTTCACATTTGAGAAGCTGGAATCAGAATGTTGAACATTTTTATTTAAAAAATGTCTAAAACTATTAATCAAGTATCAAAATTGTTAATTTTGATTAACTTTCTGTTGATCCACTGAGCGATGATTCGTTGCAGCTTTAACTTAAATTAGTATTAATACACTTATTCTAAACACTTTTTTCCATATTTTGGAACTTTATTAATATGAATATGATCATTTACAACCACGATGTTTTAAACTTAAGCGTGCAGATTTATAGGAACCAGAGCTCAATAAGAGTTCAGTGAAAGTAAATAAAGTAATAATCATTTTTTAAAAGACAAATGAATAAATACTAAAGGACTAAATAGGAGGTTAAATTGAATAGATTCTGCAGTCTGGTCAGTTTTTCTTCTTAAAGTTTAGAGATGAGAAGAAGTGACAGACGTCTTTATGAAAGGTGAGAAAAGAGCTTTTTGTTTTCCTGAATCTTGACTTATTCAAAGAGAATCTGTTTCCCTCAAAATTTATGGCAACAAGGAAATAAATTAAACTTTTTATCTTCACTGACTACGTTTATATGCACACTAATATTCCACTAATATTCCAAATTTGAATATTATTCAAATATTCTGAATTTGATACGGGTAAACAGCAAATTCCATTTGGATATTATGAGTTTAGCTCTTTCCGATTAAGACATGCAGGATATGCTGATATTATTCAGGTTTTCGGAGCATTATCTGGACGTATACAGAGCATCAGAATATCTCTGTTGGGGTTTTTACAGCAGTTTGCGACACACGGCCCTCCTGCCTGTTTACAGTCAGCTCTGTGCGTTATAAACAAACCAACTAGCCAACAGCATGACGGGCTGTTTGTGTAACGCAGCCCTGTGCAGGCAAATTAAAACATGCTGGAGCAGGAGAGCAGACAGAGGAGAGGACTGAGAGGACAGTGGAGAGATGTTCAGGGTGGCTGGAAAAACAGAGACGACGGGGACGGAGGGGATCAGTTATCAGTCAGCGGTGTAGTAAACATCACGGGACAACAGGTACTGAATGAGCCTGTAACTATAAATTTATAATATCAGTCATATTAATATCACTTATAAATATCAGGCTGCAGCTCACTAACACTGGTTTACTTCACTGCCTGCAGAGATCTTGTGATTCTCGTTCCCACTGGAGAAACCAATATTCATTTTCATGAGCCATGTCAACAGCTTAGAAGGAATATTGTCTTTTTTTGGAATAAGGACAAAAAAAGGAATATTTTGTGCATGTAAACTTAGTGAATGTCTAATTTGAAGTGAACAAAATCAAAGGTGAGTGAAGAACACAACATGCAGTCACTGATATTATCTGTTCTGGGCAAACAGAGCTCAGACACACACGAGCTCTGCAGCAAAATGTTTAAATGTGTTTAAAGTGAAAATAAATGTGATTAACTGTAAATAAAAGCTGAGTTGATGGTTCTTACATTGAAGTAAACTTCAGCGTGGTTGTACGCCTTCATCGCCCACATCATCTCCAGCCGCGGCTGAAAGAAGAAACGCACACAAAAGGGTCAAAGGTTAACACACGAAAGCTTCATTTATAACACATTTCACTAATAAACATCCAATCACAGAGCTTCAAATTCTGTTCTGTAAGCTGAAGATTAAACTGTTGATGTTTGAATCAGTTCACTTTTAATTTCTGGGTCACTTTTCACAGAAGCAATCTGTGAGAAATGTTAAAACACTGAACTGTAAATTAAAACTGGGACTCATGTTAATCTGTGACAGTAAACTGAAGATCTTTGAGTTGTGGACAAAACGAGACATTTGAGGACGTCAGCTTTGGGAAACACTGATCCACATTTTTCACCATATTTTATAGACCAAACACCTAATCAATGAATCAAGAAAATAATCAACAGATTAAAGTTTATAGATAATATGTATAATTATTATGGATTTGGGACAAACTGCAATACTCATCACTCAGGAGCTTCATGAAGTAATAAATACTCTCAAAGTACTTTCATATGTATTATAATCATTATTAATTTCTTTGACTGCTAGCTGCAAGTTGAGCTGCAACAAACTATTATTTTAGTTGTCGAATTTATCTGCTAAGATTTTATCAATTAATTATTTTGTGTATAAAATGTCAGAAAATAGTGAAAAATGCCCGTTAAAATTCCCCACAGTCAAAGGTGACATCTTCAAATGTCTAAATTTTGCCCGACCAACGTTCCAAAAACCCCAAAAATATTCAGTTTACTGTCATTTATGATGAATTTTAAATCATCACAATTGAAAAGATGAACCAGCACATTTTCAAAAATGACTAAAACTAAACAATTATTTGCTTGTGTACATCTGTACGTTGCCATTTTGTGAAAACAATGATGAAAACATGATGTGGAAATGTTTAAATGTCCACTTACATCATTTCCATAAGCGTCTGCTGGAAGAGAAAGTGCATGTGCAGCTGCTGCTGCTCCCTCCACCCCCTGTGAACCCAAACACACCAACACACACTTTACTGCAACAAGACATAAACACTAAAACCTGCAGCCTGTCAGATGAAAGGCAGCATGTAGATTTAGTCCAGAAGAAGTATTACAGGTATACACGTCAGAGAAGTACTCAGATCCTTTACTGCAGTACAAGTACCAATACAGAACTGTACAAATACTCCATTACAAGTAAAAGTCCTGCATGAAATATCCTACTACAGTAAAAGTACATAAGTATTATGAGCTTGATGTAGTTAAAGTATTGCAGTAAAAGTACATAAGTATTATGAGCTTGATGTAGTTAAAGTATTGCAGTAAAAGTACATAAGTATTATGAGCTTGATGTAGTTAAAGTATTGCAGTAAAAGTACATAAGTATTATGAGCTTGATGTAGTTAAAGTATTGCAGTAAAAGTACATAAGTATTATGAGCTTGATGTAGTTAAAGTATTGCAGTAAAAGTACATAAGTATTATGAGCTTGATGTAGTTAAAGTATTGCAGTAAAAGTAGTGGTTTGGTCCCTCTGACTGATATATTATTATATATGACATCATTAGATTATTAATACTGAAGCATCAGTGTGTAAGCAGCATGTTACTGTTGTAGCTGCTGGAGGTGGAGCTAGTTTCAACTACTTTATATACAGTTAGCTAGTTTAGTCCAGTGGTTCCCAACCTAGGGGTGGGGCCCCTCCAAAGGGTCAGCAGATAAATCTGAGGGGTCGTGAGATGATTAATGGGAGAGGAAAGAAGAAAAAACAAAGTTCTGATACACAAATCTGTTTTCACTTTTTGGACTTTTTCTCTAATCTTTGATTTTTGCTGAAATATTGGATCATTTGAACATTTATTGAAATGAAACCATGTGAGAAGTTTAGAGGGAAAAATCACTATTTGGTGGAGCTGTTAACAACTCATAGACATCTGAAATGTGACCCCGACTACACACTGCTTTTTGTAAGACGTCAAAAGCCAAAAAGGTTGGAAACCACTGGTTTCATCTTTAACAATGTGTTGTATTTTAAAAGCTTGTTATATTATCCATTGTGTCAAATCTTCATCTGAAAAGTAACTAAAGCTGTCAAATAAATGTAGTGGAGTAGAAAGTACAATATTTCCCTCTGAAATGTAGTGGAGTGGAAGTATAAAGTAGCATCACATGGAAATACTCAAGTAAAGTACAAGTACCGGTAGTACAGGTCTTGAGTAAATGTACTTAGTTACTTTCCACCACTGCATGTATGTTTTTACGTTCAGAAACAAATACAAGATCTAAAATCACAAATTAAACATATAGAAACAGTCTGCTGACCTGACAAGACATGAGACACATTCACACATGTGATTATATAGATTTAGTAAATATAATATAACCTGACAGTGAACCTTCAGTGTTTATCTGTTGGACTGTTTCTACACGTGTTTTCCTCTTAGCTAGCTAACATTAGCCGAGTCAGCTAACTGTCCTACCTCGGCAAACCGTTTAATATAACTTTTATTAATTTCTCTGACTCGTCATAGACCTGCTAATGAGCCAGTTCACGAATAAAAGCCTAAAAGACAATAAATGTGTACACATTGGTTTGTTTTTGGGGACCTACCAGAGAGGCTAGTCCATTATCCGACGCCATTTCTCTCAACCAAAGATCGTCTACAGTTCAAGATGAATCACTGCACGTACGCATGCGCTTTGTCGTCTCACTTAACCGCGTCTCCAAAACACGAAAGAAATATTATTTCCATAACAAACACATTATAATTGTACATAACGCTATATAATTACATATTATATATGTTATATCTCAGATATCATGCTAATATGCGTCATGGGTGGCTAATTATTACACATTAGACTCTAAAACTTCACCCATTTGGATTTTGGTCAGTAAACGCGGAGAAAATACAATACATATATTATGTGTAGCTGACAATTTTGCCTAAAGAAAATGTTTAAAGCTCCGAACACTGGTATTAGCATGTGTAAAAACAAGCTAGGTGAGCAGCTTGTAAAAACAACTCATCATGGCGTCATTTAGAGCTTTAATTAACGGTTCCTATTATTTGTGTGTAATTTTCTCCACATGAACTCGTCTGTTACAGCCATACATGAAGCTTCACGGGTTCACGAGCTTCACAGTAAACCATTTCAGGCAGACTATAATCAAACAGAGTGAACCATCTTGCTTCTTCGTACTCTCTGTGCTCAACTTTGACACGTCGGTGACGTCACACATGTTAAAGCTCAGTGATGTCACACACGTTAAAGGACCAAAACACTTATTTAAATATATTTATTCTTTGAACAACAACGAAGAAAAAAATCGAACTACTTGACAGATACAACTTCTTTTTTAATTTTTATTTTTTCTCTGTTTTATTTTTGTGCTTTTATTCTTCATTTTTTTTATTTTAATTTTTATATCTTTTGTTACATGTACATCTACTTCTTTCTTCCCTTTTGCATTATATTCCACTTTTGAATTTTATAAAACTATAAATAAAGTTAAGGTTTTAGATGATTAAAATGTTTTATTAATGTGTACATAGTTTACTGTAAAACTCCAAATTTCATAACCCCACTTTAATAAAGAGTTATTGTTATGCTGGCATTTGGTGATTTCACCTTTCAAACATTTACTTATTGAATAAAGTTTGATGCACTGATTCAGAACTTGCACCATCATGTATAGAAAATAACTCATTCATTCCAAATAAATCTCAATAAAATCAATGACTAAAACAATCTGTGGTTTATTCTGACATCTTGTGGCCAAAAGTATTTTCTCCCATTTCTCCTTTAGGCCAAATACAGAATTACATTTTATTTCTTTATTCATATTCACGTTTAAATCAATTTAATGCAAATATCAATTATGTTGATTTGTTATTTAAACAATGAAATATAATCAGTGATCAGTTTTTAATCATTTCTTATTTTCAGCGTAACTGCACTATAAGATAAAATAAAGATAAGATGAAATAAGATGAGATAAAATAAAATAAAATAAAGATAAGATGATAAACATAATATAAGAAATTAAAAACATTTAATAGAGATACATTTTTCCCCAAAACTATATATAATATATACATTACAATACTTTAAGTGAATTGTGCAAATTTACTACTAAACAAATGAAACTCTGACAACCATGTGTGAAATATAAATGCAGAATAGGTATGTATAAATATACATAATAATATATTAACCATATTGTGTTATATATAAGATATGTGGATTATATGCACTGAATACAGTAATAAGACAATGCTATATAATGGAGGAGAATACCATAATATAGCATATAATATAATATAAAAATACAATAATTAGCTGTTGAGCTAACAGCACATTCACACTGATGCTGTTAAAATGACAATATTGATTAATTTGCATTAATTTTCTGTTATAATTAAACAAAAAATCTGATGTTTTGTGGTATTAAAGTTGCATAATGGCCCTCACTGCATGTTTTTGTTATTTTGGTGCATGTTGCTGTGGCTGCAGGAGGATATCTGAACATGTTTCTTGGAGGCAGACATTATGTAATATAACACAGCGCTGATTGTTCTCCCTCCTCAGACAGAGTAGATTGGGCTGCTGGAGCAACAGGAAAACAGCTTCCTCCTGTGGCGAGCAGTTTATTTAATGGAACCACACTCATATCTGTAATTACACTTTAGATTTCCATAACAGCATTTCTCCAGGTCAATCAGAATGGTAATTAAAGACATCCACAATAACATTTTTACTAGTAGAAATTGTATTTCAAGATATCAACTTTGTACTTGTCAAAACTAAGTTTAAGATGCCTCAGAATCCTTAAAAATTATTAGTGGTAAGTAGCTGGACTGGATATGTATTGCAGATATCTGTAATTAAATTCTTCCTATTCAGATATCCACAATGACTTTCTTCCTATAAATGACGTCACTTTTGCTATTCACGTGTACTGGGCAATTACATGTTTGATATCTGCAATACAATTATTACTATTCATAAGTTTAATTTCAGACATACAAATTAAAAACCATTCCAGATATCTATGATTCCAGAAATTCAAGTAAAAATGTTATTATGAATATCCACAACTTTCATTATGACTAGAAACAATGCAATTACAGAACCAGTCTAGCTATTAAATGTTAAAACGGGTTGCCATATTCCTCCTTCTCCTCCTTCTCCTCCTTCTCCTCCTTCTCTTCCTTCTCCTTCTCCTTCTCCTCCTCCTCCTTCTCCTGCTGCTGCTGCTGCTGGGGTCACAGCAGCCACCAGCAAGGCTGCAGCCACATATTCTTCCTCCTCCCCTCCCCCCTCCTTCTCCTCCTCCTCTTCCTCCTCCTCCCTCCACCCTTCCTCCTCCTCCCCTCCCTCCTCCTCCTCCTCCTCCTCCTCCTGGTTTACAGGCAGGAGCGTCACCGTCGGTCTCCTGGATGCGTTCACCCTGAGCTCCACCACATTCTGATTTATTCTGCGCTGTTTGGAGGTAGGAACATCTTCTTTTCCCTGCATTAGTGTGAACAATGTTCCGATCAGATCCCGTGTTTTTGCCGTGTCTAAGCGGGAATATGCAGGCTGTTTTTATCGTGTAGCTGCAGACGCACTTGTCTCCTCTCCCTCCCCTTTCATCCGCGTAATGAGCCACAGATAGTGAAGGCCACATGATCAGCATCAACGCCTGCGATGCTGTTTAACGTCGAAGCATCATTTCAGATCTGTGTGATCAAATAATAATTACAGTGTTTTTAGTGTGTGCTTGTATTTATTACAGGCCTGAGCTTTCCAGGACAGATCCTCAGAGGTTCAGCTTGTCTTAATATTATTATTATGATCAACAGTGTTATTATGATAATTATACAGATCTGTAAACAGATATGAAGCTCCTCTCCAGTCAGCAGTGAGCAGCATTCTTCTTATTCTGAAAATAACTGTTATTTCCATCATCAAATTAATTTCTCGATTAATAAATTAGTCATTTTGTCTATAAAAATGTCAATAAATAACAAAAAAATGCACATTATAATTTCCCAGAGTCCAGCGTGGTGTGTTAAAATGTTTTGTTTCGTCCCACCAACAGTCCAAAAGCCAAAGATATTCAGTTTATAATGATATAAAACAGAGAAAAGCAGTAAATCTTCACATTGGAGAAGCTGGAAACAGCAAGTGTTTGGTGTTTTCAAGGTCTTCTCGATTAATCTGCTGATGAATTTCTTGATTAAGTCTATACATTTACCAAAAATAGTTTTAAAAAAATGTCCATAATTTCCCAGAGTGCTTTAAATTGTGTTATTTGTCCGACCAGCTTATGAGAGAAAAGCATCAAATGATGAGATTTAAGAAGCTGGAAGGAGGAAATGTTTGGCATTTTTGTTTGAAAAGTGACTCAAATGATTAATCAATTGCCAAAACTGTCGTTTGATGGACTAATTGTTTAAGCTCTAATTCATTCCCAGATAATCTATATTGCCTTCCTCGAATACACTGTGGCGCCAAGAAGTACTTCTATTAACAGTAATATAGTATATTATGATTTCTATGCTTCCTACATATCATGTGGCCCGCAGTTTATTTTTCCTCCTCTTTTATTATAACTGTGACGGCTCATTTTTAATTGTAAATACCTTCTGTTTGAATATCTAATGCTAAACTGAGACAATCTCAAGTGATTCATTATATCAACTACAGCTAATAGTTGATTTTGACAGTTGATTAATTGCAAAAATGCCAAAAATGAATTGCTTGCAGCCTCTGCAATGTGAGGATTTGCTGCTTTTGTCAGCTTATATCATTGTAAACTGAATATTTTTGAATTTTGGACGGCTGGTTGGACAAAATAAGACAAATGAAGGTGTCACCTTGACCCCTGTTTCATAATTTATTGCATTTTAGACTGCACAAATAATCAGTTAATGATAAAAAACAATCAACAGATTAATTAATAATGGAAATAATCCCTCATATCAACGCTTTCTTGTCAAAATGTCCCATAATACACTGTGTTATTGTGATACTGCAGATAAAAACCTCCTGTATGATGTGTGTGTGTGGTTGGACTAATGGGTAACACACTGAGCTCAGCTCCATTGATGGCTGCCTGGCAGTTAAAAGCTCTTAGTGATAAGACTATCGGACACAGTGCACTCAGACTGCTGCCGGTCAGAAGGATGGATCACTGTCAGGCAGTCCTCAGTTACCCATGAAAGTAACTGAGTACTTTCATTCAAGCACTTAAAGTAAAAAAGTAAACTTACAATTTTTCAAGTGTGTCTTAAAGCAGCAGTCAGGTGTCCATATGAACAGTGAAAGAGGTTTTCCTCTCTGTAATCATTCCTCCTGTTCATACTGGATATTAAAAGATCCCCTTCAAATGTGCTTTAATGGAAGTGATGGAGGCCAAAATCCACAGTGTGTCCACACAGTCATTTAAAAGTAGATGTGAAGCTTATATGAGGCTTCAGCAGTCTGAGTTAGTCATATCATGCCAAGTCATATCTTTTTAGCATCAAATTCACTAACGCTGAGATCGAAAAGTGGCTGATGGTGTGCCACTCGTGGTTCAACGACACATACTGTCTCCTAACGGCAGGTGCCACTTGAAAGTGGTGTGACAGTCGGACCACTGTCAGACTGTCACACCAGTACCGTTGTTGGGATATCTGCAATGCTTTTGAAATGACAGTAAAGTAATTTCATATATCTTTGATGATGTACCCAAAGCTAATATTAGAGCTAGCCTTAACTAACATGACTATTGTTAGCCTAGCCACTGTAGCCAGTCTGACTAATTCATAACAGAAATTTAGAGCCAACTAACCAAATAATACCAGTATTATTTTTGGCATGTTTAATTGATTAGTAGAATGTGCTCACACATTACATCATATAAAACTCCACGTTGCGGAACATTAATCAGGCATATTATTTATTATTCACCATAAATACTTTGAATGACTAACTGGTTATCATTGTGGCATAAACCTTTTTCTACTGGTATAGATATGATTGGCATAGACATCTGGGTATTTTCTCACTATGATCTATCTTCAGATAGTCTGAAATGACAATGTGTGTATGTATTGATTACACCTGATATAGTTTTACTGTAAATTACTTAATTAATTACTGTAAATCCAGCAGCATAAACCATTTTCTACTGACATACCACTCCTGATCCAGTGGCTTAAGTCATGAACACATGCGGCATACCACTCTATGGATCGACATATGCTGCTGAACCACTAGTGGCACAAAATCAGCCACTTTTCGATCTTGGCATCACATGTGTTTCCCTGTTGAGCTGCGGTGGAAGTATAGTAACAAAAAGAGGGACTTTGGCACTAAAAAGACTGTAACGTTGAAAGATATCTACTTGATTTGACTCATTTGGACGCTGAAGCTTCATATTAGCTTCAGATAAACTTTGAAATCCATGTTTGCACAGAAGGAGGACTGTGGATTTTGTCCCCCATCACTTCCATTGTAAGTGCATTATGAAGGGATCTTCTAATGGTCAGTATGAACAGGAGGAATGATTACAGCAAGAAAAACAGGTTTCACTCTTCATTTGGGCTCCTGACTGTTGGTTTAACACACACTTGTAAAATTGTGAACCGTCCTTTAAGTACAGTAAGTAAGTTTCAGCTACTTGGATTAACATTATGCCACTTTTACTATGCTACATTTATCTGACAGGTGTTAGTTAAGATTAAAAAATTTTACATACAAAACCTATAATGAATATTCTGACTGATATTGAGCATTTGGCCAATACCACTATTTATTTAAGAGTTTAAACCAGACTAATAAGAGTCTAAAGCCATGATAGCAGCTGTTTTGTGTAAATGCTAACATCAGCATGCTAACATGTTGATGTTTAGCAGGTATTAGTTTAGCTCAGTTCAGCGTGTTAGCATGTTAACATTTGCTTTAGAGTTCAACTTTTACACACAAATTTGTGCCGTTGACAGGTGCATTCAGGTGGAAGATGGAAAAATCTCACCTGCCAACAAAAATGATGCCATAGACCGAGCAAAACAATTCCCAAATGTTCCCAAATGTTCCCAAATGTTCCCAAATGAGGTTTGATTCAGTTAGTCAGAAGAATACAAGCTGATGTTGTTCAGACAGCAAAGATGGACATAATCTACCTCAAACATGAAAATGGGCACTGAAACTGGAAATGAAACTATATTTTTATGTTCATGGATTTATTTTAATGGAATTATAGACTGATTTTACTTGGTTCTAATGTTGAGGTGAAAATATATTTAATAAAGACATAGATGGAACTCAAGTATAGTATTTTCTTTTTTATATAACTTTGAGCCCAGGAAATAAATTAAAAAATCAGCCAAATCCTGAAGGGACTGAATAATAACTCTTTACTGAATGAAATGAGAACAAAATGTCAGGTGGAGTAAAGAGTCCAGTACAGAGAAAATAGAATCTCAGACAGCTATTGCTACTGACTAGTATGTTCCTTGGTGACTAGCGTGTTAGCTGTTAGCTCGCTAGCTACAGTAGTTCATCAACTAGCCCTGCGAGTAGTCACGACGACAAAAAGCTTCTAGAAGAACATAATTCTTTCTTTGTGGTGTAACTGGCCCTGAACAGTCGATGATTGATCAGCCTATAGCTTTATGAGCTGAAGGTATGATGCTAAATAAACTGGCTGTTGGCTGTAGCTTTACTGTACAAACAAGAGAGTGGTACACACTAAAAATCACTGGGTTAAAATTTTAATATAACTACACAACATGGGTTAACTTTAGTGATCTGTTGTTTTGACCCAGTGTTACAGACAACAAGCTTTAGCTAAAAACTGTCACAAACGTTGTTTCTTGTACGAAACGATGTGCCATTCAAATATGACATTCATAAGATACGCAAGTTATTAACAATCAATAACAAACTGTGATGTTTAAAAAGAGTAGAGTAGATTATAACAAGCTTTAGTTTGGTTAAATAACCCAACAGCTAAATAAAAAATAACTCTAAAACTGGGTCAAAACAACCACTTGTCTTTAGAGACTTTCTGGGTAACATTAACCCAGTATTGTGTCGGTGCTATATTGACCCAAACTGGGACAAATTTGAATCTAGTGAATTTTGGTGTATATCAATCTTCTCTTTTATCTCTCAGTAAGAAAGCAAATAAGCATATTTCCAAAAATGTCAAAGTATTTCTTCAAATAGGATTCTAAAATCTCTTGTAACTGAGTATTTTGCAGTATCTACTTCTAGTATAAGTAAAGAATCTGAATACTTCTTCCACCTCTGTTAACAGGACAGGAGGATTTACAGGCTGACTGTATTGTGCAGATAGTTCAGGTTACACGGATGAAACCTGCTTCCCAGGCTGCACAGATCTGGTTCAGCTGAGGACAGGCGGCAGAAAGATCCTCTGTCTGTGATCTGATGTCAGTTTTTTAGGGTTGCTTGACATGACTGGACGACACTGAGGATTAGAAATAGATGAAGGAAGGAGGGAAGGCTAAGCTCTTTGCTGTGTTTTGTTGATTCTCTGGAGGGAGGAGTGTAACCACAGCAATAACTGTTGAGGACCGGCTGGGCGTTGGCCTGGCTGGGCGAGCTGATAAACAGCCAGGGAGGGGACCGAGGGGAGGGGAAGCTTAGAGGAAGAGGAAGGGATGGAGATGGAGGTGGAAGAAGAAGAGGGAGGGAGGGTGATGCAGATGAAAGAGGAGGCACGGCGTGAGGAGGGGGTTCACAGGAAGTCGAGATCTTTCGGCTGAGGATATCCTTACAGAGAGGCTCTCATGTTGTTTAGGTACAAGGTGTCTTTCCTGTAAGGAGGAGGCAGCTGGTCCACCTCCCACCTCCCGCCTACTGCCTCCATCCCCTGAGGAGGCTCTGATAACAGCCGTGCCCAAATCGGATTCACAGTGTTGTTTTACATCCTCTCTCCTTGTCCCTATCATTTGAGTCATACCCCGAGGGACGTGGTGTGTCTCTGGGTTGTGTCTGAAAAAGGATAATTTGTTGTGAATGCAGCTCAAAAAGAGGAAATAAAGTCTAATGTTTCCCACAATTATCCATCTATGATTTCTGTAATGGAAAAGTAAGAGGCCATTTATTACATCTCCAAATGTGTATTACAAGTTTTGGTCTGCTCACTTCTCTTTTTCCCCGTAGCAATATCTTTATCAATATTTTCAAATATCTTGTTCACATATGTGTTCACAGACATTATGAGGGATAATATCAAAGGCAAATAGGTTATAGTTCAACTGCAATCACATTTAGTCATCTGTTTTGCAATCAAAAATAATGTCAAGATGGGGGGTGGGGGGGTGGGGGGGGGGGTGGGGGGCTAATATAAAATACAAATTGGAGATAAATCACTGGCAGGAGCTGAATAGCTGTATGGCCTGGGGGACAAAAGACTTCTTCGGTCTGTCTGTTGAGCAGGACTGAGACAGCAGTCTGCCACTGAACGTACTCCTCTGCCTGGTGAAGGTGCTGTGCAGAGGGTGGCGGGCATAGTCCATGATGGATAACAGTTTATTTAGGGTCCCTCTCTCTGCCGCTGACACAAGGGAATCCAGCTCCATGCCAACCACAGAGCCAGCTCTCCTCACCAGCCTGTCCGCATGACCGCAGCATAGAGGCAGCAGGAGGTTCCTACAGATGTTGAAGGACCCCAGCCTCCTCATGAAATACAGCCAGCTCTGCCCCTTCCTGTAAAGAGTGTCAGTGTTTGCTGACCAGTCCAGTCTACCGTCCAGCTGCAGCCTCAGGTACTTGTAGGTCCTGATCACCTCCACATCAACCTCCTCAGTGGAGACCAGTTGCAGATGGGACCTGGTCCTCCAGAAGTCCATCATCTCCTTGGTCTTGGAGGTGTTCAGCTGCAGATGGTTAGACCTGCACCATGTCACCTCCATCAGGCTCCCGTACTCCCACTCCTGTCCACCACTAATACATCCCACAATTGCAGTGTCATCTGAGAACTTCTGCATGTGGCATGACTCAGAGTTGTAAAGGGTGAACAAGACAGCTACATCCTGAGGGAAACATGAATATGTGGACAAAACTGTACAGCAATACATCATTCAGTCTGGTTCAAAGCGGTGGACTGACTGACTCTAAGTTTGCTTCCATCCACCATTTTTTATGCACTTTTTCAATTTCTGCATAAAAAAGTGGAAACGCTGGAAATTCAAAAATATATTCAAAATATCGCAAAAAAGTTTTTACACTTGGATGAGGAGGAAACGTTGATGTATCGCTAAAACAAAAATGGAAACAGATTTAGTGAATAAATGATGTCATACATCTCCCCATTGGAGAGACGAAACATGGCGGCAGACGTTTTTCACTGTCAGCTCTCTTCTTCATCTGTGGGCAGCGTTCAGTACATGTCTGTAACTGACACAGAGCCGTTATCAAACGCTTCCAACAGCAAGAAACTGTGATGTCAGCTGTTTGTCCATCATGCTCTCCATCACCAGGATGTGATGTCACGTTTTCATCGCTTCAGCTCTGACTGTCGCTCTGTTCATTACATCTTCTTTTTCTGCTTTACTGCACTCGACAGGAGAATCAGCACCAACTGTTCACTGTGATGAGCTCAACTGTTAATATTCACTGAACAAAGCTGCTAGCATGACTAAAAATAATAAATACAAAGAATTACCCAAGCACACAGATTAATGCCAGCATAACTGTTGTTGTCACTTACAATAACCACTGGAATGAAAGACCACCTGTAGGGAGGAAAAGCCTCCGTCCTGGTACCAGGACACTTCTGTAAATGGAGACATTATTCATGTTATTAGTTCCACCTGTGCTTTTTTCTTACGATGATGAGTTTTCTGCTGTGAAAACCGTCTGTGCAAGATAAGTAACAAATGTTGTATAATGATTATATGTCTGTATAAAACTGCAGCAGGAAGGAAATGTCATTAGTTTGCTTTTTTGTCAGATTGATGAGTCATTCATAAAGCCAGTGATGAAATACTGTATAATGGATGATGCATTTGCTGATTGTCTCTCTCTCTCTCTCTCTCTCTCTCTCTCTCTCTCTCTCTCTCTCTCTCTCTCTCTCTCTCTCTCTCTCTCTCTCTCTCTCTCTCTCTCTCTCTCTCGTTTCTCTCCAGCTGGTTAAAACCAAACAGGAGGAAGGTTTCTCTCCAGTCATGCAGAAGGTAATCAATCATCTGCAGCACTCACTCCAGTCCTGCTAAATGCTCCACTATGTTCACCAGCTAGTCTACAGCTAACTGTGTGTGTTTGCTGTTTGGTGCTGAGCAGGTAGTGTACAGTGGCTTTTTACAGCTTTTTCTCTGAAAGCAGTTGAGACTGAACCAGACGGGAAATGTGGCAAAAAACTAAACAAAACTAGGAGCTAAAAGAGGCAAAAATGCTCTGTGGGGCTGCAGAGATGGTGATAATGCTCTATAGCTTCGGCACTATGAGTGACGCCTTTCACATTACATCTAATTATTTGATCTATTGATTAGATAAAATATTGATTAATACAGCTTTAATATCCATATCTCTGGTGAAATATGTTATCATGGATTCATTCAAGGAAACATTTTATCCTGCTGGTCGAGCAGAGATCAGGATCCACTTTATTACAACTTGGTTCTTATTTTCATGGTTTTAATTTCATCATTTCCTCAGCACACACATCGTCGTAGCAAACTAGCAGAGTTTCCTAAATGTTTCTGTTGGTGTCTCAGGTGGAGGGACGGGTCACGCCGGTCAACCTGCCTTCTTCCAGGGGCTCGAGCACTCCGGGGTCTCCTGCCACTGGCATCACGGTAAACACAGAGTCAGTCATACCTGCTCAGAGACACGTGTATTATCAGTGTGTGTGTACAGTAACACTAACCTGTTACCTGTGTGTGTGTGTGTGTGTGTGTGTGTGTGTGTGTGTGTGTGTGCGTGTTCAGGCCCGTGTGAATGACCAGGTGGTGGGCTACAGAGACCTGGCTGCTCTGCCCAGAGATAAAGCCATCCTGCAGGTGGAGAGACCCGACCTGATGACCTACCAACCACACCTGAGCTTCTCCCCGCTCGACCCGCCATGCAGAGAGGTACAAACACACACACACACACACACATAGTTGTGTTTCCATCACTTCAGAGGACATTACATTGACTTACATTCATTTCCGGGAGACATTTAACCCAACTCTAACCTTAAAACAAGTCTTCACCTTATAAGTGAATGATTTATATTATGGGGACTCACTTTTTGTCCCCAAAAGGGAGGTGAGTCCCCACAACGTTAAGAATACCTGGTGTACACACACACACACACACACACACACACACACACACACAATCAGTCTAAAAAGACTTCAATGAAGACATCACACAACCTTTCTGTTTCACAATTTGTCACCCAGCCTGAAAACTTTACTGAACACTTTGCTTGTTCAGTACTTACGTCTCTCTGGTTTGTGGAGTTATTTCATGATTTTAAGTGTTAATAATTGTGTTTTTCTGTGATCTGCAGCGTTCTCTGTCTCCTCCCTGCACATTGTCAACCACGTCTTCTGGGGTAAGATGATAAACTGCTGCTTCTGTTTGGGACAAAGATGAATGAATGTTGTTTGTAATTTAACTGAATTGAAGTTATTTATACTCACAGTCATCACTCCTCCGTCTTCATACCGGACATGCAGCTCTAGTTTGCCATCTATGATACAATGCAATTAAAATGGGACAAAATTACAGTCTTTGTTCAATTCATTGTTACATTTTTCCCATTTAAATTCAGTTGTTTTATTTTTTGTAAAAGCTCTAATCTGGATACTCAAAGTGAAATAAAAAGAGAAAACACAGTTTTACACAAATTCAAATACAATTTGATTATTGAGAAAGTAAACAGGGTTCCTCAAATTGTTGGACTGCTCCTTTAAGTCTTTCAGACATGAAAACTTTAAAGTTTCACATCATTTTCAGAGTCATGAAGTCCACTGAGCTTTAATCCATGATGTGTTTTGATCTCTGCTCTTTGGTTGGACTGTCTAAGAGAAACAAACTGAGTATTAAAATAAAGTAAAATTTATTGACTTTATTATCGAAATTAAGAGTTTTTTCTCACAATAATTCAACTTCATTCACAGAACCTCAGATTCTTTTTGCCTCACAGTGGCAGGTTGGATCTACTCTTTACAGATTACATGACACTGAAAATGTATTTAACTGCTCTTTAATAGAAACATGTTTTATTAGTGGTCAGTAGTCTCGGTTAATAATGTGTCATACAGTAGATGAACCCTCGCTGACCTGTTCTACATTAAATCTTCCATTTGTCATCGGCGGGTTGTGACCTGGGCTTTTTGAAAAAGCAATGGTTTGACTGATGTCTTCATATTCTTGTCTGGTTCTCGAGTTTCAATCGCGGCTTTGTCTTTTTCTGAGTGTTAAAATGTGACATTTAAAGCGCCTCGTTTGCCTGCAGCCACTGAGAACAGAAGCTGTCTGTTGAGCTGCTGTGGCCTCTCTGATGCTTCCCATCAGTCCACATTAGGCTTCAGTCGGCTGTCATGGCGGCTGTTTCGGCGTTTCTCTTGTGAAAAGTGTAAACTAGCTGCAGCTGGTTTAAAACGCAGCAGCGAGACTCCTCACTGCTACCAAGAAGAGAAACCAGAGCCGGTTTTTATCAAACTTTTATGAAAGAAACTTCAGAACGCTCTAAAGAACCAAGTGAAGAGTAAAAAAGTTCTTGGCTGAGTGTGATCAATAAGGATTCCCATGTATACGACGTCGTTACATCCACTCATCATACAGGTGGGAGTTTGTTTACGTCGCCCAGCATGATGGATAGAAAAACGTGACGTGAACATAGTGTTACTTCTACTTACAGCCAAGGCTAATAAAGTCACTGCTAAGAACAACAAAGGATCACAAGATTGATCACATGCAGACATGGATGGACCCTACAGCTGCCATATTTACATCCTTAAAAGTGTCCTGTGGAGTTTTCTTTGAAAACAAACGTGTTTATTTTTCAGATGAAGGAACGCAGAGCAGAAAGTGAGAGTGGCTCTCCTGGAGGATCCACGCTGCAGCTGCAGGCTGAACGCAAGATCAGCACCAGCCTGCAGCATTTCCACAGACCAGGTACACACACACACACACACACACACACATTTTAATTTATGTTTGATTAAATAATTTTATTTTAATACTGGCAGCTCTGGACTTCCATACTCTTGACAACTAAACCTGAATTCTAAATATGTTTTTCAGATAATGGCACCAACATCTACAGGAAACCTCCCATCTATAAACAAGGTGAGCTCATATTGATGTTTATCATGATTTTAACGTGTGTTTCTGTCTTTCCTCACTGAGGCAGCTACATGTTTTTACTCTCTCTGACTCTCCAGATGGAAACAAACATGTGGAAGGCAGCGGCGTCATTCAGTCAGCAAAGTTCCCAGCAGCTCAGCCTCCAGATCCCAGCCAGCCGTCCAAGATAGAGACCGAGTACTGGCCCTGCCCGCCCTCACTGGCTGCCATGGGTAACACACACACACACATATAAACACACATGAACTCACACACAGGGAGGGTGTGTGTGTTTGTAGCTGGACCTAACCTTCTAACCTTCTCTGACAGAGATCGAGTGGAATAAGAAGAAGCTGCAGGAGGAAGACGAGTTTGAAGACCTGACAGATGAAGCAGAGATGCTGCGGGAGCAGGAGCTGGAAAAGGTTTGTGAAGAAAGTCACTGATCACACTGAGCACCGATCTGATACCTACAACTCAGTATCAGAGCCTCTGTTAGAAATAAATAATCATCTGAGATCCTGAGAACAAGGTTTAAATAATTAGAGAAAAAAAGTTTTAATTTTTTTAGAAACAAGTTTGGAATATTTCAAGAAAAAACATCTCAATAATTAGAGAAAAAATGTCTATTTTGCGAAAGATTTTGAAATATTTCAAGAAAAAAGTTGTAATATTTAGAGAAACTACAAATACGGCCTCGCGCCTACGCCAACCAGTCAATTTGTAGTTTGCATCCACGTCCAGACTCATAAAATAAATCACCACAGTTTGAAGGTGGGCGCCAAGATCAGTGTCACCTATTCAGTATCCAACCAAATGTGAAATATGGTCACAATCTGCCTTCTGTTATGTTATGGCGAGTTATGGCGTTGAACATTATGATGTCACAGTGAAGGTGACCTTTGACCTTTTGGATATAAATGTCATCACTTCATCATTTTATTCTATTAGACATTTGTGTGAAACTTTGTCATAATTAGAATATGGATTCTTGAGTTGTGGCCAAAAACTTGTTATGTGAGGTCACAGTGACCTTTGACCTTTGACCACCAAATTCTAATCAGTTCATCCTTGAGTCCAAGTGGACGTTCCTGAGATATCGTGTTCATGAGAATGACAACCTGAAAACCTAAAGCCTCTGACCACAGCTGTCACTGACGCAGAGGCATAAAAAGTCTTTTTTGTGGAAAAAAATGATAATATTTCAAGAAAAAGTCGTATTATAGTTGTAAATATTTTGACCAAGGAAGTAAAAATATTTTGGTTGAAAAAAGTTTTTAGTGAAGAAAGATGTAATATTTCAAGAAAAAAGTTCATATTAAGTAATATTTAATAAAATAAATCATAATATTTGAAAATAACGTCATAATGTTTTTGAGAAAAGAAGTTTTAATATTTCCAGAGGAAAGTTGTAATAGAGCAGGTTGTTTTGAGAGTAAAATGTTGGTTCTGTGTCGACTGGAGAACAAACTGATGTTTCTGTGTGAGTTCAGATCAAGTCCAACCTGGGCCGTCTGATCCTGAAGGAGGAGAAGGAGAAGGAGAAGGAGAAGGCCGTTCACTTCCGGAGGAAGACACAGTCACTGCCCGACAGAACACACATGCACACCAGTAAGACTCTGCAGCTTTTTCACTTTTCATTTTTGTTTTTGTTTGGATCCGTTCTTAATGTTTTTTTGTTCTTTTTGCCTGCAGGTTTTTCAGCAAGTGCATCAAAGTCTCCTTCACGTTCAGGCTCAGGACTGACCAGAGTGAGTGTTCTCCGTCTGTTCACGTCTGTGCCTTTTCTGATTCACCGGCAGCGATTTCTCCCTGGAAACAATGAGGTTAAAGTAGAAAGTTGAAGCTTCATGAGTTTGATATTAAGTGGAAACTTTGTCCTGGTGGTGACAGGAGGTCAGTAAAAACATTAGAGTTTATCTTCTCCAAACTTTACGAATATCTGGACAACAATAAATAAATAAATGGGGTAAAGTGGTGACAGAGGGGACGTTTTGGCCACATGCTGGTACTACAGTAAAGGTCTGAGAGTTCTACAGGAGTCATCCTCAGGAGACGATGAATGTTCATGAAAAACGTCTCGTCAGTAGACGTCCTGTTACTTTGCTCTGGATGTAAGTGTTGTTAGAGATTTGATATCGGCTGGAGAAAATGTGATTATTTATAATTCTCAGTATAATATGAACAGATTTACTTTAACAGTGTTTAATATAAAACTGAAAACGGTTTGTTCTGTTTGCAGATGCAGTCTGCAGAGTTTTCCACAGACGGAGATAAAGGACAGCCAGGTAGGACCCCTCCTCTGAAGGTTTCCTGTTTCTGTATCTGCTCAGATACAGAAAACACAAACATGATCTGCAAAAAGCTGCGTCTCTGCACCTTCAGAGCATTTTGGCCATAAGTGATTATGTTTTCTAGTTTATGATAGAAGTAATTTTCATCCTCATCACACTTCTATCACAAATATATAGTTTCATGTTTAAAAAAGGCGCCGTAATTTCTGTAGTTTTTAGTGAACCAACAGGAGGATATAGTGCATTTGTTGGGGTCTATTTTCAGTGGCGGATGAATCCACATTTGGTGCTATAGTGAGTATTTTTGGCAGCAGGACAAAATAAACTATAGTGTGTAATAACATTACACAGAATTATAATATTTATTAATATTATTAAAGAACTCAGCTTCAATGTGAAGTCAGTAAAATCACACACACTGTCCAGTGTTGCAGCACTGTCATCATGTTCTGCACCTCACTCTCTTCTTCTTCCTGTTGTTGTGTTTTTGCAGCTGCTCAGGTAAGCATGTCGTCTGCTCCACTGTGTGTGTCGCATGCGCATGGCCAGTGACATCAGCAGTGATGTGTCTTTGCTTCTTTACTGCGACTGAACAGCTGCAACTCCTCCTGCACTCAGCTCGAGTTTCTGCACAGCAGATGTGTGTGAATGACATTTGCATCTTTACACCGTCGTCATGCACCTTTTTCTAATGCTGCTTTTCTGCAGTGGTGGAAAGTAACTAAGTACATTTACTCCATTACTGTACTGAAGTACAACTTTAAGGTACTTGTACTTTACTTGAGTATTTCCATGTGATGCTACTTTATACTTTAATCCACTTCACTACATTTCAGAGGGAAATATTGTACTTTCTACTCCACTACATTTATTTGACAGCTTTAGTTACTTTTCAGATGAAGATTTGACACAATGGATAATATAACAAGCTTTTAAAATACAACACATTGTTAAAGATGAAACCAGTGGTTTCCAACCTTTTTGGCTTTTGACGTCTTACAAAAAGCAGTGTGTAGTCGGGGTCACATTTCAGATGTCTATGAGTTGTTAACAGCTCCACCAAATAGTGATTTTTCCCTCTAAACTTCTCACATGGTTTCATTTCAATAAATGTTCAAATGATCCAATATTTCAGCAAAAATCAAAGATTAGAGAAAAAGTCCAAAAAGTGAAAACAGATTTGTGTATCAGAAGTTTGTTTTTTCTTCTTTCCTCTCCCATTAATCATCTCACGACCCCTCTGCTGACTGCTGATTTATCTGCTGACCCTTTGGAGGGGCCCCACCCCTAGGTTGGGAACCACTGGACTAAACTAGCTAACTGTATATAAAGTAGTTGAAACTAGCTCCACCTCCAGCAGCTACAACAGTAACATGCTGCTTACACACTGATGCTTCAGTATTAATAATCTAATGATGTCATATATAATAATATATCAGTCAGAGGGACCAAACCACTACTTTTACTGCAATACTTTAACTACATCAAGCTCATAATAATTTTTCATGCAGGACTTTTTTATATTGTTGTATTGATAAATTGATATTGATTGGTAAAGGATCTTCCACCACTGTTCTTCTGTGTGGCTTTACGGTGATGGTTTTTATGTTTACCAGGTTACACAGAAGTATTTTTCATACTGTGTGTGTGTGTGTGTGTAGAACAGTGAGGCTCGGAGGGAGCGGATGGACAGAGGAAACTCGCTGCCGAGTATCTTGGAGCAGAAGGTGAGGGCTGCTGAATATTATCAGCTATTAGCTTTAACTTTCTTGATGCCCAAAACACGTTCCAGATTATTTTAATTCACTTTCAATTTATCTATTTATTTCTGTTTGATTCTCTGGGGATTTTGTTCAGTTATTATGAAACAAATCTTATTCTGTATCCCTGCAGCTCCTCATGAAAACTAATGACAGCTTTGTATTTAGTGCAGGCTGCTCTCTGCTGCTCTCTGCTGCTCTCTGCAGCTCTCTGCTGCTCTCTGCAGCTCTCTGCTGCTCTCTGCTGCTCTCTGCAGCTCTCTGCTGCTCTCTGCTGCTCCCTGCAGCTCTCTGCTGCTCTCTGCTGCTCTCTGCAGCTCTCTGCAGCTCTCTGCTGCTCTCTGCTGCTCCCTGCTGCTCTCTGCTGCTCTCTGCTGCTCCTGCAGCTCTCTGCTGCTCCCTGCTGCTCTCTGCTGCTCTCTGCTGCTCTCTGCTGGACACTGAACCACAACTCACCTCCTCACTCCACCTCAAGTCATTCAGTTATTAAAGACAAAAAGCTAAATAATTGTCATGTTTTTCATTTAAAGAGGACATATTCTGCACATTTCCAGCTCTATATTTATATTCTGGGGCTCTACTGGAATATCTTTGCATGATTTCCAGTTAAAAACTCCTTATTTATCTTATACTGGCCCTTTGTGCAGCCCCTCAGTTCAGCCTCTGTCTGAAACAGGCCGCCTTTCATTATGGCACAGTAAATACACATAAAAAGGAAATATATAACAACGTTAACTGTATTTCACTTTATTTCTTTGATTGTTTTGTTTTAATTTAATGCTGTGTGACAGTGGTGGCGAAATGTGGCCCTCCAGCATAAATATTTGGCCCTTTTAAAAAAAGCTGGTTTTCCCTTTTATAGATGACATCAAATCTTTTACACACGTCTTCATAAATCTACAGTAGATAATGTAAACACAAGGCTGATGTAAATGACCTTGTAACATCATATAAACTCACCAGATGAATAAAAAGGACACATAACATAATTTGGCTGATCTGAGTCTTTTTTGCCAGATGAGTATTAACATAAGCTGCTGTACCTCTATGAGCCCTCCTTTACAGATGGGAATTATGAACTCTGCCCTCAGATATAACCCTAAAACTGTTTCATGAATCAATTTATTCTTGAATGAATGAAAACAAATAAACAGTAAGCAGTGCTGGAAGGAAACAGGCTGATGGTTGAACCTGCTGTGTGAAGGAAAATACTTCAGACACACATAAGACACACACAAAAAAAATCTAACATTTGTTGCTTAATACAATCAGAGTATTTTTTAATTTGACCTGTTGAGTTTGCAGGACTCATGATCACATGTTGTATGATGTGTTTTTTCCTGTGTGCTGCAGGTCTTTCCCTATGAAACACTGATTGTGACCCACAGAGGGCGCCCTAAGCTGCCGCCAGGCGTCGACCGCACTCGACTGGAGGTGTGTATTCACAGGCAGTGATGCTGTGTTTTTATTGGCTGAAAGTCTCATTTTCTGTGGCGTTATCACACACATCACAGAAAATCAGTTGTCATGAACTTTTTGGAATTTACTACATTTATCCTTTATGATCAGTTATTAGTGTTTTATTTGGAATATTAAGAGACATCTTTCCTTAATAAGTTGGTTTGAGAGTTAAATTTTCTTGTTATAACTTAAAGAATTTATATCTGTTACACAAGTAATTCCAACTGGATCTCTGATGTTATTTAAATATAAAACTTGTCCCACTGATTCCTTTATTGGAAAAATGTGTTTTTCTTCTACATCAATAATAACATCAGGTCTCTTTTTTCAGCAAGATGTTTCTGAATGTAATTGTGTTTTAAAGCCATATAGAGCATCTACAATGGAAGAGTATCTGGATATCACCACATACATATTTAATCACAAATAACATGTGACATGGCAGCTAAGCAGGTGAACCCAAGTGCGAACACAGACGGGCTGGAGACAGGAGTGAAGTAAAACAGTATTTATTATTTAGGACTGCAAGTTTAGAAGTTTAACCAGGTGAGATCCAGAGAGTAGTTCAGAGCTGAGCCAGGCGGAGATCCAGAAGGAGAAGTGTGGAGCTTGATGGGTCCAGGTTAGGAGGACGGAGCAGACAGAACTGCAGGGAAGAGAGAAACCGGTTCAGACTGGGTTCAAGGCAACAGGCAACTAGCAAAACGCTCAGGTAGAAAAGAACAGCTGGAAGCGCAGTACTAACTGAACAGAGGCTCAGGCAGAGCTGAGAATATACAGGCGGGGTTGATTGCAGGATGAGGTGCAGCTGGTGGAGCTCTGCTCTGCACCTGGCTCCACTCGGCCAATCACAGACACACACACATAGACACACACACACACAGACACACACACACACACACACACACAGAGCAGAGGGAGAGACACTGGGGGAGTGTCAGAGGAGACAGCAGGGGCAGACGTAACATATGAGATTATTCTCAAATGTTATCTTTAACAAATTTAATGTTTTTGTTTTTAACAAAATTTAAACTTGATATTGTGTTAACTGTTCATTCAGTCAAGCTCGATCTGAAACATGTTTATTTTGCATTTGTTCTCACACCAGAATATTTTAGCAAGACCTCGCTGGCTTTATTGTTGCTAATGATTTTTTTTTTTTGTATTAAAAGCTCCAGTGTGTAGACTTTAGTGGCATCTAGCGGAACAGACTTGGCAGAAATGAAATATAATATTCACAATTATGTTTTAATTAGTGTTTAATCACCTGAAAATAAGAATCATTGTGTTTTTGTTACCTTAGAATGAGCCTTTATATCTACAGAGGGGGCGGGTCCTCTTCAGAGCCGCCAGGTTTCTAGATGCCACTAAATCCTACACACTGGTCCTTTAATATCAAGAATATTTATAAATTGTTTCTTATGAGTGTATTAATCTTATTAGACAAATTTCATACACATAGATGCACATTTTCTGGTAGCAAATCTGTATTTTCTGTTTTCTTAAAGGAATTTGCACTTATAAAATATTGAATCCTCTTGTAACAAAAAGGCTTTAAAAACTTCGTCTGTCTGTAATAATTTTGTTTCTTTAATTTGTTTTAACCAACACTCCCCCTGCTTGTGTATTCTTTTTGTCTACGTTACTGGTAACGTTAAACAACTGTCATTATAACCTTTATTTATTATTTTTCACCTGTGTTCAATGAAGCTGTGAAATAAAGATGTTCAGGCTGCCGCTCTGCTCTGAATGAACTACAACAGTTAAACGGATGATGACTCACAAACATCCTGATTTGAGTTTTTAACATCTTCTTGTCGTCTCCTCTCAGCGGCACCTGGTCCCGGAGCAGTTCGAGCAGGTGTTCGGGATGTCCATGGCCGAGTTCGACCGCCTCTCTCTGTGGAGACGAAATGAACTGAAGAAGAAAGCCCAACTTTTCTAACAGGAAGTGACGTCGTTCACCCCCTCGAGTACTTGATGAACCACCTGCTGTGGAGGAGGAGAAAAAAAATGAAATATCCAGTCAAGAGCAAATCATCGCGTTAGTCCAGGCAAACATGTTCTCCATCAAACTAACCAATCACGTCCCTGGATGAGTGCCGGCCCCGAGGATCAGAGTATTTCCTGAAGGCTGGCCCTGATTAACCCTTTACTCTGACTAACCTTAACTGATGCACTGACACTCACATATTACCTGTGCTGCACTTATAATCACCACTGCTTGCAAATCATCTACATCATCATCATCATCATCATCATAGTTATGTTTCGTGTCACTGAGTTGCACCTGCAGACATCTGTTTCATGAAGCTGGATTAACTGGTTATCTTTGGGTTTAATTTATAGGATAATTCTGGTGATTTTCTTATTGTCAATGAATCAAAACAATGAACTGATCTACTAACAAGTATTGTGTGTGTATCAAAGTCTGATATATCTTATTCCTCCGTTTTTGTCCAAAAACTATTAAAAACACGTCAGTGAGTCACACCGCTGCACTGGGTCACATGTTCCTTCATCATGAAGAGTTTGGTCACGTTAGTTTGTTAAGAAACGGCTCCAAAGACTAATAACAGCATCATGTTTTCAGTCTCTGGAGAGTAGTTCTGTGTAAGGCAGACGCCACTGAGCATGTGCAGGAACACTTCTGTTTACAGCTTCACTAGCTTGTTGTGCTACATATCACAACCTCTGGACTTTGTACTACATTATAAATGTCTCAAATAACTTCAGTACACAGAATTACTCTCCGGAGACTGAAAATGTGACGCTGTTATTAGTCTTTGGAGCCGTTTCTAAACAAACTGTCGTGTTTCTGTCCACCTGGTGAATGTAAGTCCAATATTCACTCTCTTTTAGCTGTTTCTGCTCTCTACCAACTCCTGAGGGAAATATCTGGCTCTTTAGCTGCTAAATGCTCCACTATGTTCACCAGCTAGTCTACAGCTAACTGTGTCTGTTTGCTGTTTGGTGCTGAGCAGGTAGTGTACAGTGGCTTTTTACAGCTTTTTCTCTGAAAACGACGCTATGAGAGCGCTGAGAGTGAACCAAAACAGTAAAGTTGCAGCTGGACAGATAAACAACTATAAAAATATACATTATAGTAGCTTTAAATTCTCCTCTCATGGATCTGATGTTGTTTCTTGTAATTGAAAGCTTCTCCTTCACATCAAAGCGCTCACAGCTGATGAGTAAACTCATATCAGTTTTCAGACTCAGTGAAGCCAAAGAAAAGTTAAACTTTCTTCATGATTCAGACCTCTGCTGTGTTCCTGCTGATTAATGAGGAGCTACTGTCACATATTGAGATTGTAATATCTATTTATTATGTGGAGCTTTATTTATTTAATGATTGTAATTTTTACTCTCCACATTCGTGTCACATTTGTTTGCTACTGTGAATTGTTTTACTTCATAAATACTGATTTAGCTGTACAGTTTTTTTAATAAGAGCCGATCATATGAGCTGCTCCTTTAAAACGTATGTTGATATGTGAGTGGAGTTTTAAAGGAGCAGTTCGTACTAATCAACATGGTAGCATTTATATTGGATTGTGTCTCGAAGTAGAAAATCATCTTTTCTCTCTGCCGTCATCTCCACGCTCAGTGTCCGTCCATCCAGTCCTGTTTGTTTCTGTTGTACGATGTGAGGGAGTCCAATAAAACGGAGAAAAACATTCAACTTTTTGTTTTTTTTCTTGTCTCCTTTAACCCATCACACCTGGGTAAGATATTTATGACAATAATTGCTCTATAACTCCTTAAAACATCCCAGATTTAAAGGGTCGGGTCACCAAAATTACACAAAAACATATTTTCATGTTTTTCCTGATTTTAAAATAACAATAATAATAATAATATGCATTTTTTATGCAGCGCTTTTCTTGACAAAGTTAAAGCCAA